>QVRM01003088.1:0-28485 GCA_003439945.1 Dermanyssus gallinae
GGGCGTCGCTGAACTTCTTCGTCGCGCACGACGAAGGGCTAACGTGTCGCTCTCGCTCACTTGCGGATAGATCTCTGCTCTAACCAGAATCCTTATCGTCATGATCGTTATCATCAGCAGCAGCAGCAGCCCCATTCAATGGCTCATCATCGTATCGGCGCCGCAGTTTGGTTGGTTGACTGTCGTGACTGGACATACTTAGCGCACGGAGCCCCGACAGGACCCCGACAGGGGATTTCTCTGACAGGCCCGGATAATTCCCTGGGGTCCTGTCGGGTCGACGGTAGCGCGCCCACCGGGAGGCTGTTCCAGTTCCTGTCTGAGAAGTAACATGCCTGCACGAAATGGCCGCATAAACGTTTCCGCCGGGCATCAGTCCTGCTGCATTCTAGGGCCGCAATCGTGGTGTCCAGGCGCTTACGTTGCGTTTCACTGCGCCCATCGCCTCCCGCACACGCCCACGCCCACTAAAATCGCCAACATCAATCAGAAGTGGACACCCTGGACAGCCGGGCAAAACGGGCATCTCGATGGGGAGAAGGTGAGGGGTGGACAGTGGGTCAGCCGTGTCATGTCGGGAATAAACGAGGACAAACAGCTGATGACGATGATGAAAAAATCACGTTGATGATGCTCACCCCTGATGACTTGAAGAGGCTAAAGTTCGCTTAAGGGCTGCCGAACATAACGAACGGCCCTATTCCTCTCTCTCTCTCTCTGCTCGGTCTCGGTCTTCGTCTAACTTTCTCGCGCGCGCGCTCTCTCTCTCTCTCTCTTTCTCTCGCTGCTTGTCCCCATCTTTCCTGTTTTCATCGGCCCTATTCCCCTCCGGAAGAGGGCTGTCCTCAGCTAATTCCCACCTCATTCTGCGGCGACCGTAAGTAAGTGTTGCGTGCCGTGCTGATGATGGCTGCCAAACAGGAAGGCGCCGACGATTGCGTCGTAGTTGTTGGGAGAAGAGGCTGCTGGTGCTAATTGCCGAGTTAAGCGAATGACTTTGCGCGATGCGCGATCGACGGCATATCCGCGTTTGGACGAACGACGCGGAACTCGCCGACACACCCACGATGAGTCAATGTAATGTCCGTGTCGGCGTCATGATTGTCGTCGTCGCGCAATAACAACCGCAGATGCAATAACAAAAACATAACACCATAACAACTACAACCGCATACTGACTGTTAGAAAACGCCTCCATCAAGAGGCCATCCGTCGAGACTTAGGCGGACGACGACGCATTAGACCGAGGCCTCGAATCCATTGTATGCTTATGTGCCTGTTTGTCTGTGTGTGTGTGCGCGTGAGGTGCTCTACGGGGTAGAGTACGTGTAGTTTTGAAATGTAACACAGCAGCAGCAACAGTGCTGCAGTGAACAAACCGGAATTCTGTTGGCAGCTTGACTTCCGGCGGGTGACAAAGGTCACCACCAGGTTGTAGTTTCGGAGACAATAACAGATGCGGCTGGAGGTTAGATGGAGACCGGATTCGGACGTAATACAGTCTACGTTTTACGCCTGTGCAGTCATACACACCCTGCTGTTTGACCTCCTGCATCTAATAAAAACTGTCAGAAAGAGCATGTCTACGGTTAAAAGTCATGCCGCCAAAGCTTTCTACATCGCATCGTGATTCAACTGACTGCCGCTCTTTAGACAAAAAAAAAACCTTGAGCCGTTTTAAGAACGTAATGATGTTAAATTAAACGTTTTTTTGTTGTCACAACAGCTATACTAAATTAAGTTGAAGTCTGTTCTATGCAACATCTGCTGCATGTCGCCTAAATTAACATGCGCATGTATATATGCATCTAAAACACATTGCTGCTAGATAGATAAAAACAGTAACGTCCCCGGAAGCATTGCCAAATAAAAGGCCAAGCAGACCACGAATATGTATCAACTTCCAACAAGCGCATTCCATATGCTACTTTTCTCCAAGAAATTTAAACACCACCGTTGGGCTAAGCATGCAGAGCCCTAAGGAAACTACGCTAAGAAATTGAAAAAATATGTTATATATATATATATATATAATTCTCATTTATTTACGTAGTTTCCTTAGGAGCTATATATACATATATATATATATATATATATATATATATATATATATATATATATATATGTACATACATATACATACATATATCTAAGTGCTTTCCCGTGTCATATCAACCCGAGTGCTTTTGAGTGCGGTTTCTGCTCTCTCTCTCTCGGCGAGAGGACACTCTTCGCGTGCTCAACATGAAAACTATTTTCCGTAGCGCCACGAGTGACCACTCCGTCCTCAACAGAAGAAGAGCAGCTAGCTAGATATGCGTATGATGAGATGGAAGTTACGTTGGTCGACGTTGGCGGCTTGGCTTGTTGTGGTCGCACGTGATCGCATGCTTCGGCATCTTCGGCTCCCACTCAAACACACACACACACCCTTGCACGCTTGCACGCTCACACGCTCACGTACGAAAATACGAGCATACAACATCTATCTCCTCCACTAACTATGCGACTGACCGATCAACCGACCGACCAACCAACCAAGTGGCTGACACGTCTCTCGTAGAGCGTCGAGAGGCACAGGCAACTGCAGGCTGGCAAACTTGTCAGCTGGAGGAAGATGGGAGATCGGGCGATCTTCTCGCGATCATTCTCCTCTTTATCGGGGCCGGGGCCGGCGCCGTTGCCGCCGCCACTATTGACTGTTCGATCAAGCCGACAGACGAGCGAATGAACGGAAGAGCGACAGATACCGGTCCGGTGTCGTGGGGCTCCCAGCCTAAGCGTGTCCACGCCGACATAGAGCGGGAGCGGGTGGGGGGCGGGGGGAGAAGGGAGCAGGAGGGTGTTGTGTTGGTCCGCCGCGTACAGACATGAGCAATCGCGTATCTGTCTGTCACCAGCACATGACTGGCTGGGTCACCAGGCACAGGCGAGGTATAGTGCGAAGTCCACAGGAGGAGCCTAGTAGCATCACCGACATCGCCTCATTGACATCACCATCGTCGATGTTGTTGTTGTGGTTGTGGTTGTTGTTTTTGTTGTTGTCGTCGTCGTTGTTGTTATTGTTGTTATTGTTGTTGTTGTTGTTGTCGTCGTCGTCGTCGTCAGCAACATCAACATCTATTGAGCTTCTTTCTGCACGCGGCCATCAGCCGGCCCTTGCGAGCGTCCAGAGTATCCTTGTCGTTATTCTTCTCACAGTAGACGTTGGCGTCCGGCGCCCACTTGGTGGTGGCACGGTATATATATATATATATAGACACACAGTTTGTTAGTCGTGGGTGGTAGTTAGTAAGTAGAGAATAAGACGCAAGTTACCGCGTTAACATAAGACGTGTAACCCTAGTTATCCCGGCGGCGTGAATAAACCTTGGTGCGTGCCGACACGAAAGAGACACCAACCAACATCTCTCATTCGAAGCTCATCAAACGGCTCAACACGTTATCGACGCATCACCTTGCTCTCCTCTCCACAAGCCACGACAGCACGAGTTGCCGCAGCGGCCGTCGGCGAGTCGTCGGCCTGCTTAATCGGAGCTGCTACAACGAGGAGGCTACACGACGCGTGCCTTTATCAACAGGCGCGCATCACTTTGGCCTTCAAATGGCATGTTGCTGCTGCTAATGCGACCTGCTGAGCACGATGGAGATGGTGGTGGTAGTGGTGGTGACGGCGGTGCTATTGCAGGACAGCGAAGTCGCTCTTCGTGACGTCTGCCGATAAGAGAATCGCGCCTCTGGCTTCGACAAAGAGTAGTAGTACTGGCTTCGGCTCGACAACACACACACATGTACAGGCCAAGTGAACAGGTCAGTAGAATGACAACACAGGGAACAACCAGAAAGACAGCGATTGGGAGTCACGCTGGGGGGGGGCAGTGGGCGGAGGAGGACGCTGAGACACGCTCAAGCTAAACGCCGAGACTCACAAGTCGCCAGCCATGACACGCTACTGAACACATCATCCAAGAACTACTACTACGACTACTCGTATACTACTCTATCTACGTATTCGGGAACGCATCCATAAGCAGCAGCAACAGCAGCAAGCACCGATAAGCAGTGGCCATTTTTTCGCGCACAGCAAACGCATCGTCGGCTTGGTCGATTTTCCGTTTCTGCTCTTTGTGGGTAGGTGTCCGATGAGGCTCAGCACAACCTATATTAAACACAATATAGGTTGCTCGGCTGGGCTGAACGACCCGCACCCCTTTTTGTCGCCGGGTCGGGTTGTGTGCAAACGACACTAACAATAACCACAACAACCGCAACAACAACAGTGATCCAATATTCATCACTACACACGAATATCGAATAATCCAGCCTAATACTATCTCTGCTCTTTTGACGGCTGGGCCGATCACGGGGCCAGTCGCTTTCTTCTTCACCTACCCGCTGCCGCCGATTCTAGGTTTACATGATTGATGATAGTGCATTTGCCTAATTAACGTCCAAACTGGCAAACATTACTTAGGCATGCCATCAACAAAATACGATCCTGCCAAACAGCTGATTTCCTGCAGCAACAACAACACTACCACCACCACCACCACCAGCTATAACAAAATCAACAACAACAATGACTACAACTACAACCACTACGACAATCATAGCAGCAGCAACTAGCTTCAAAATCTGTCGCCAAAATCTTACTTGCAAATCTGTATCAAATGTACATTCATTATCGATACTGTACTACCCGCGGTGACGGCTGATATGACTGCCGCAGGCCGAAATACAAACCCGGCTGATATGAACCCTCGTGCTTTTGAAATCGGTAGTCATCTCGATGGTCTTCGATCGTCGCATTTGGGAAATTCTCACAATAATGTGCTTTCAAGCGACCCATAAGGGAATCACATATGCCAAAAAACGGTTTGAACCCAATTAGTCCGTAATACGCCTGATATGACACATCAATGCAACGTTTTGTGTTGTGTGCGCAGCGAGTTTTTAAAACTGCTAAATGGTCATTGGCGATAAAACGATTAACGATCATTATATATATATATATATATATATATATATATATATATATATATATACTGATTTAGCGCCTATGTAGAAGCTTTATCATTTCGACGGGGAACTCGAAAGCGTCCGAATTCTTACGTCAGAGGCTGTCGCTCGACATTCCGGGCATTAAAAAAAGATACTTTCGGGGCTGACTCTCCGCCAAGATTTAACGTCCATGGGACTGCTTTGCGCATTGCTTCACAGACAGATCCATATAAATAAAAATCTGCAACGGTGGGGCTCGAACCCGCGCACCTATGTGTCTCCTCCAGTGGCGAGGCGCAGACGAATGAACCCACCACGCCACCGGGCTCGACTGACATTCCGGGCATGCTCTGATGTTGACGTACCGCATTGACACCCCCAGATTGTGGCGTGTAATGCCATTTTTCGTGACCGCACAGTACGGCTTGTAGCACCTTATATCTCACCTACTGGCACACATAACTCCATAAGAGCTCAAATTGACATTTTAACAAAAGCGCTATAATAAATGATAAAATGTGATCTTACAGACAGTTTTCTAACTGGGACAGTCAATCAACCAAATTTGTTGGAAATTGGGCAAAATCATAACCTTCAGAGGCTTTACTCTTGAGTTTTTGCGCCAAGTAGGGCCACAACACAATATTTTACAGAAGCAACAAGCGTGGGCAGTCCACGCGATTACCACTAGACATTGTCCTTTGCAATCATAATTCGGTGGGCGAAGGTGGGGCCCAACCTACCTGTCTCCAGACCATCAGTTGGTAGATTTCTTCATAACTGACTGCAAGCGCCGCAAGCAAATCAAGTCAAGTAGCATGTTGGATTGTAAAAGAGGAAATAATGACGCCATAAAAGCAAACATTGGAAGGCTGCTTATATCGTGACTATGTACACTAAATTTTCTGACCATGTGTACTTTCCTATAGAGCTCAATGTGCCACAGCGTATCTGCCGCACATACCGTCGATTGATAGATATGTGCGCCTACTCCGAGCAGTTCTCGATAGGTGAGTGAATGAGCTGAACATTTGCCGGTTTTGGAAATAATTCAATAACGCATGCATCATACATACAGAAAAATTCGAACGTATTGCTGCAGATACAGAATATAAAATAAATAATAACTTGACTATCTTCGTAGAATAAAAACTTGATGTAAGTACAGCGATAAATAAATAAAATCTATATCAGCAGCAAAAATAATTGCAGTCCGAGATTCTCTAGCATCGGTCATGCGTCCCGACGGTTAATTTGCTTCCGACGATTACGAGGAAGCAGAATTTATCAAAAACACACTGACACAAGCTTATCTACCGGATGATGACTTACGTCTGCAGTGACGTTGGTGACTACGTCTAAAGCATTTAATTGCTAGAAGTCTAAGGCAAGCGATCAAGGCACGCCCGATGGAGTGCCATGTATCGTGTTCAAGCACTGAGTTCAAGTTTTTCGGACGGCAATTGTTAGAAAATGCAAGTTATTTTACTATATATCAAATCATTAGAATTAAAACATTTTCAAGGAGGAGTTGTTATTTACTCTACATTTCCGTCCCCTACGGGCTTGAAATCGCCGTGAGATATAGCTTGAATGTACTCAGAGCCGGACATGCTGAGATAGTCGAGAGCTAGAGTTTCCCCAATAGTCCTTGTGTCAGCATAGCCGCTGACTCTCAGCGATATGGTCTTATAATATCATCTATTCGCAACGAGCATTTCTATAAAAAAAACTCAGCGACAGAGATCGAACCTGCGGCTTCCCGGTAGATGACAAACCACGACTAGCGCCCTAAACTACGTCGTGCAGAATGGGATGCTTAACAATTTCAAAATTTAGTTCGTGTAATTTGGCCATGGCAAAGATAGACGTATGCGGTGGCAGCACAGTCTTCTTCTGTAGTGCGGTTGACATTTATATATATATATATATATATATATATATATATATGGACTTTTTGAGCGACTTAACGACAGTGTGGTAACTAGAGTAGAGGCGCTGTTGAACCTCGGCCTATCGGCAAACGCACGCCAATAAACTGAACTCCCATTTCCTTGGAGGCCTACGATTGCCTGATGCTACTGTCCTATTGAAGATAGGACTGGTAGCTTCCCGCCACAGATCTATGCAAGAGGCTAGATCACTTCCCGATTCTATCACAATTACTGACCTAGAAGCTCGATCGGACCCAAGCAGTTATAAAGCAGTTGCTCTGTGCGGCCACGAGCCCGCCGAAGCTAACCGCCAGAGAGATTGGTGGGCAACTTTATATAAGCAGGGTTGAAAGCCTCTTTTCGGTACGCGCCACGGACGCTGATAGAGCTGCGCGCCGTCTTCTGCAAAGGGACGATTCTGTGCTCGGATCTGGACGTTGTTAGATGACGAGTCGGTGAGGATCGCGGTCGGACTTCGTTTGGGGACGGACCTTGTGCACGCTCACACCTGCGTCTGTAGAGCCGCCGTCTGGTCGGACGGACGCCACGGGCTAGCCTGTATGTGTACAATCCAGTGGCCTACCCCGTGTGTCCTATAACCCGTCAGACTGGACAGAAATGGCGGAAGAGGCCTGACAGTCTGACCTTAACCCCGTTCGAGAACGGCTGCATACTGGTTTCGAACGCGACAGTTACTGACTCATTAGCCCCTTCGATGCTTAGTGCTGGCGCGGCTCGGGCCAGGTATGCTTCAGCTCTTGCCGAAGCAGGCAGGATGAGGAAGTACCAAAACATCGAGTACCTGTACGAGATTTACTCATTTGCCATCGAGACTTTTGGCGGGCCGGGCTCGTCCACTCGCGGTTTGAAGGTCGGTGGGCGGCTGAATCTAGCCAGCGGAGCTAGGCAAGCGAGCGATTTCTTTAGAGAGCGCCAGTCGCTCGATGCGCAACGAAGCAATGCAGCCTCGGTCTGAGGAACCCTGCAGAGATGGCCGGTCCCTAGACTGGACCCTTCGTAAGGGTGCACACGTTCGCAGAACCCCAATTGTCATGTTCCCACAGTTAATGATCGAGTATATTGAATACATCGTTTGATTCTAAAACGTATTATATATATATATATATATATATATATATAATAATATATATATATAATATATATATATAAGTGACCAAATAATAATTCTTCTCATAATCAGGCGGTTTCTCCAAGAAGCGCAATAATGTATTTCTATCTAATCGCAACTATTTTCGGTGTGTGCTTTCTTTATTCGGCAGGCGGGTACATTGTCGAAGGACAAGGGCGGTTTAACTTACTAGAGAGTAATTAAGAAATAATAATACTAAGCTACCGCAAAACATATTCCCAGGCCTATTGTTTCCCCTATCCCCACATACCGTTAAGCGCGCTATGTACGTTGTTACGTCCGAGCCGTGTTTATGCGGTCTCAAGGAGGACGACTCCACAATCGAGGCCACAAAGTCATCTTTAGTCAATTCTAAATATTGCAGTAATACGAGTTGAACGCCGCTTAATCGTTTTAATGACCTGAAGCACCGTTTTTCACGCTCCGCATAACAGGGTGCCAATTTGACCTAAAATTCGCCTAATTTGTATATGAAACAACCACAATCTCAGTCAAGCGCTATACCAACCTCATAAAGCGTTATAGCCCTTACACTATAAACGTCACACTTCACACGAGCTTGATTTAAATACGAAAACGGTGCGTTTGGGAAATATAAGAAATTATGAAATAATTGTATGTTGCTACGCATGCTATACATCTTGACCTAATATATGATTTACATGATTACTATTATTGTTAATTTTACTATTGACATTATTAATGTGACTGGCGGCCTCTTACCAACGATGCCTACCTACGTAGGTGAAAAATCACAATCTGCGCTACTTTTGTAGAGCTCTTAATAAAGCCACGCCAGTGGTTGTTTGATAGCTGGCAAGTTTGAACCTATTGCATTACAAACAATGTAATAGTCAACAAAACGCTAAAAAGCTATTTGCTGCTTTAATATTTTTGATCAGCTGCAAGCAAACTACTAAGCAAATGCTGAATGGGAGTTCTAAGCGAAGCACCTAGAGCAGAAGCAAGGTTTGACGACTTCGACTGTATAAATGTTTACAATGGGCATACTGATTATAACTGGTGGAATAGCAGCAGGTTTCTTGCTAATTGAATTTTGCTTGACCCTTGACTATATCTTAGTCTTCTTAGTTCCAAATCGTGTTCATTAAATTATTTTAATTTGCAAACTAATCGCAGCCTTAAAAGAACAAGAACAATGCCTAGCTATAGAGGTGGAGCGAATAGACAGAGAAAATCAATAACACAGTCCTCAAGAAACGTCGCTAATTATGCAGGTCGAAGATCCGTCGAGTTCAACTCACACGGGCATCTGTCTCTCTCCCCATATATATATATATATATATATATATATATATATATATATATATATATATGGAGACAGTTAGGAGCGACAGTTAAGAATTGCTAGGCAAACTTTAAAGTTTCTGTAGTCGTTGGGAAAACCCCACAAAAATATATCGACATGTTCAGGCCTCGTTGCATTGAAAATATGCCTCTGGTTAAGTTCCAGCTAGGCCCGTAGGGGACGAAGAGCGACTGAGTCTATGACTAGAAGCGACTTGGTTAGAATTTTTTACCGAACCTTAAAGGTGGCCAAATACATTAGGCGGTTTATAAACTTTGTTACTGTGATCGTCTATCTAGATATACAGTTAATATATATATATATATAGTTCGTTCTAGATATTACTATTATTATGTATGCAAGTGGCGAACAGTCAGACATAGCGTGAAATTTCCAGTAGTTCTAAGATTGCGGGGCCGACACAGGAGGAAACAATCGCAGAGGCGTCTGAAGACATTTGACTATGGCTCTCCCAGGCCAAACTGTACGTACGTCAAGTGGCAAAGGATCTCTCGTTGTTATCATTGTCGTCGTCGTCATTCGCCGCCGCCGATGTGACAATGGCAGTACTAGTTTAGTGGTAATAGTGGTCACAGTATTAGAGCATGATTACCAGCTCCGCGCCGACAGGGTGCAATTGGAGGTGGGTTTTAGTAAGTCTGTCAGCAGTATCGGCGTCAAGTTCTATGCTGCCGGATTAAAAGACGCGCGTCGGTATATTTCGCCCTCTCTATGAATAACCTCTCCAGATTGTAGAGGGTATTCATAAACAGGGTGCCCTGCCAGTAATGCCAGTAATCCACAATGTAAGTGAGGAACACGTAAGCAGCATTTACAGTAGTAACAAAAATACGTGTTAGAATTGTAGTAGTCCCAGTGGTAGTAGTAGTAGTTGGGGCTGCTACGTGGCTGTACTTCGTCGAGTTCACCTAGCATTCGTTCCCTAGTCAGAAAGATGACTACTTGTGTTGTGACAATTGCCACTGTCATCAAGCGTGTTCTAACCGAGAAAGATCAGGTTATTCGCATGTGCTAATCGACGCTCTCTCTGTTTACGGGGGGCCAGCGCCACCAGTTAACCGGGCTATTACACCCCCTCCCTCCTCAGTAGTTTGTTGTAATGCTAACAGCACTTCCCTGCTGGGGGTGGGGAGTGTACATGACTGGCTTTTAGTGGGTTAGGACGCCACACTACCGGGCCACACTGTACGACAGTTGAAGGCAATTCGGGCGTGGTAGCCACGAACATTCGCTCGGTTCTAACAAGCTAGGGCGTTGCCCGTAGCGAGCAGAATCAAATCCTGCTCGAGTGGAATTTGTTTCCCGTTCTTGATTAGTTCATCGGGTTGAATTGTTGTCCTGTCCTGCTGTTGTCCTAACCCTCTGCCGGAGAAAGCCCTCATACGTCGAGTATGCGCTCTCTATGACTTGGCTAAAAAATTAGCGAGACAATACGATGCCATGCAGCAGGCACCTACCAGCGAGCACTGTAAACAGGTGCGTTCGATTCCCGGAGCCCGGAGTCTCAGGACAAACCTTCTGAGAAACGATATGCCCGGCAGCCATCGCGTACCGAGGCGAATCACATGAAGGGAGAACGGAGGTGCGCAGACGCTGAAAGGTGCCAGCCCGGAAGTAGTAAGTCGTATAGCCGACACAGCGTCAAGACCCGTAGTGGGCGAGCGGCGGGCGGCCGAGATCGAAACGCATTGAAACTTGCTCAGTTGAGAAACGCGACCGACCGCTTGATCGAACTGCCCTCGTTCGTCTCGTCTGGGATCCGCTTGCGGCGATGCGGCTTTTCACTGGCACTTGGATTCACGCGTTAGCCTGCCGATTAACCGACACGCGCGCGGTATACTCGCACGACCTGGACGCCAAGGACGACCGCCTACGCTATTACCAGCTCACCCCAATCACGTGTCGCGTGATTGCCCTCAGTTGAGTTTGAGTGCCTCAGCAATTTCAATATAATCCGAACCTGACTTGCCGGTTACGGGTGGCGCACGGACCGCCGCAACTTAGTAATAACAAAGCTCAATTAATTGGACACTCAAAACCCTCTTCTCAGACCGTCGCTTCAGCTTGTTCATCGTGTCTATTTATCAATTATTATTATTATTATTATTAAGGATGCTACCTATTAAGTCTTGGATTAGACACCTAAGCTTCGACTTTTGGGGTTTTCAAGGTAATCAATGTGTCTGTCTTACCTCCTATAGAAACACTGAAGTTCAAGGAAAAGCGCTGTTGTTGCAGTGCAGCCATAGTCGTAACTGTAATGGTAGTAGTAGTAATATTAGTAGTGGTAGTAGTAAGTAGCGCAGAGCGGATGCCCAGGCGCGCAAACAAAGGCCCTTCTCCCAGACATAAAGGCATGGCTTGGTCGCCCTGGAGGGGAAGTGGACTATCACATAACGCAAGTGCTCACGGGACACGGGGAGTTTCGGTCCTATCTCTACCGAATAGGCAAGGCAGGGAGTCCAACATGCCTCCACTGCAGCCAACTGGTGGACGACACGGCAGAACACACTGTTCTATTCTGCCCCGCCTGGGAAGCCCAGCGTGGACTCTTGCGGAACGTACCCGGCTGCACCTCGCCGAACTCACTCAGTCTTCCTGTCCTAGTCAAACGGATGACGACCTCAATCGGTGACTGGCGCACAGTCGCAACCGTCATCAAAAGTGTTTTAGCTGAGAAGGAGCGAACTGTTCGCATGTCGACGCCCTCTCCGGAGAGCCTGCGCCACCAGTAAACCGAGACATCATACCCCCCCCTCAGTAGTTTGTAGTAATGCTAACAGCACTTCCCTGCTGGGGGGGGAAGGAGGACATGACTGGTTTTTAGTGGGTTGGAGCCCCACACTACCGGCCCACACTTGCAGGACAATCCTGCCGTGGTGCCCGCGTGTGCAATCCGCATTTCCCAGTTAGTCCTCTAAAAAAAAAAAAAAAAAAAAAAAAAAAAAAAAGTAAGTAGCAACAGCAGCACTCGGATACAAACGCTTGGGCAGTTGCACAACGATTGAACCCACGGCCAACAGACAAGCGGACGCATCAGGGCCCTTGACCCGTCCGTGAGATCATCCCCGACCTAGAGAAATGGCTTCTTCTTAGCAGAGAAGAGCACGAAGCCGTCATCGATTGTCCGACGCAAGTATTGACAGGTCACGGGTGCTTTCAAAAATCTCCCCCATAGAGGATAGGTGAAGTTTCACATATCAAGTGTGTCATCGTGCGAGATAGAGACGAGGAAAATAATGTGATACACACAATGCTCGTTTGCGACCGGCAAAAGCACGGCCTCTGGACGTGGCGGTCTGGACTGATCTAGTCCAGCCACCACCGTTAAAAGCTCGACCTGATTGACTGCAAGTGAAAGCTAGGAAGTATGAGGCTTGTGGAAAGAATATTGAGGAGGAAAACGAGCACGAAATACAACGCGCTGGGGCACAAGCCGGCAACCACACAGAAACAGCAGCAGCAGCTACCTAACAAGGAGAAACCTGGCATTAGATGGGAACAACAAAAACAAACCGGGCCGGCGGGAAAACAGACCACGTCGTGTTTAACGCGCGTCGTGGGAAAACACAGCACATAATATTTAAGTATATGCTCGATGCGTCGCCGTGTCGACATGCTGCAAGTCGAGAGAACGACGGAAACCACTAGTGATGCACGTGGGACCTACCCGCAAGTCATAACGATAGTTAGTTAAACTACTGTCCGATTAAGCACAGTACTACATAGCAAGTACATATAGCTAGTAGAGCTTCAGTCATAGCTAAATAAGCTGGTAGAGTAAGCATGTAGATCAGCTTGTAAACATGATAGAAGAAAGAAAATTGTTAATAAAACGGCATCACTATTAACCAGGGGATTAAACGACAAGAACGCAATTATGTAGTTAGCATATTCATTCAACATAAGTACCTCTAATCCTTGTGCGGGATATGGAAGCAATATATAATCTATATGGCGGTTTGCCAAATTTGCGTATACGTGCATACGACTTATTATATGTGCGTGCCTACGCACTGAAGCTGAACTGAACAGTGTCGCATAGTGGCGGTGGTCTTCACAGCACAGCGCAGACCTGAACGTAGTAACCACCAGTATCACTACCTTAATGAGGTTGGAGTAATACTATAACGTAGTCGTTGGCATAAGCGCCATAATAAAGAAGCAAGAATCGGGGACATCGTTCAGACCTCAGGCAGAACAGAAGGCGTTAACCTCATCACCCCAGTAACTTGGCAGGCAGTATAATCGCGAGACGCTTCCTACCATGTCTAACTAACGTGAAGACGTCCGATATAAACCAGACCGGATGTTTTGGTGTAATACCTATCCCCTGTCTGTCACGAGCCTCCACTGGCGTCCGGCATCATCGGGCTCCTAGTCCCAAACTAAAAAATTATATATATATATATATATATATACGTCTTTTGCACAAATGGAACTTTATGTGTACCTCTGTTTGCATCATATGCGAGCATTTGTACATCACGTCATATCATCATATCTCTACTAGTCTAGGCAGAGGTGTCAATTGTGTGAGTGAGAATGATAGATCGCCATGTCGACAGTGAGCGGCGGCATATCTGAGCTTGTCCGTAGCAACATTGAAAACTAGAGGAAGTACAATGCTAGAATAACTCGTAGTAACCGACCGTACACTATTTGCGGATTGTCCTTCGCTGTGACCAGCTCCAACACTTTTACCGATTACAAATAGTCGCCGCTTGACAATTATACCCATCCTTCATCTCTCACAAATCGACACTCTAACAGTAGCACCAAGTTTATGTGTACACCAACTATATGTGTTGTGCAAGGCTGACCTTAAAAAAGTGACATACTTCTTCCTCTCATTCATTTAAATGAGATTTTCTCAAACCCGCGGCTGAAACAGCTCAGCCTTAGAGCCTATGTCACTCCTCAAAGAAAAGCAGCAATAGTCATTACTTTAAGGTCCATCAGAAGTAGTTCTAGGCACAAGATTGCTTAGTATTAGCTCGTCAGAAAGGACTGAAAAAATACCATCATTCCGTTTCATCATTAGCTATAATGATAATGGTAGGTATACAGCAACAAGTATATTTGTCAAATCCACTTTATCGTGAAGTGATTTGCAATATATATATATATATATATATATATATATATATATATATTATATATATATATATATATATATATATATATATATATTATATATGGACTACAATATACCTATAAATGTGCACGCAGGTGATTGTCATATTGTTTGTACGATGTGGCTATTAGAAGCAATAAGTCGGATCTGTAGCGTCGACGCAGAGCCATAATATATCATGCGGTGAACAATTTCTGTCACCGATGCCGAACTTTCGACGTGGGGGTGCGGGTGTGCGGCGCGACGGGGGGGGGGGGGGGGGGGGGGGGAGTTGGCAGGGGGCTGCCATCGACCACGTTATCGTAGCCTGTTGAGCCGTTGGCTTCGGCCTTGGGGGCTACCGTGTCGTCGTCGCAGCCGGCCGATATTTCCTGGTCAAAACGCCTAGGGCAGCCGTTGTAACGACGTCATTCTGTTGCCAGCTGAATGCTGCGAATCCTCCCGAATCGAAGTCTGGTTGATTGACAACGAACGACACTTCTATCACCTACCTACCTACCTACCTATCTACCTATCTGTATCTCTATGTCTGCGTCTGTGCGTTTAGCTACGTTACGTGGCTATGCTACTACTACGCCGTCCGCATGATGTTCGGGTGGCGGCCAAACGACGCATTAGCCGGAGGAGCAGAAACCGCAGCTGTCCAGTTGTTTCGAGCTTCAAGCGTTTGGTCCCGTTGCGCACGCCGCGGGAGACAGGCGTAAATGCGGCTGGTCGTTGGTCCGCTCGATCAATCTCCAGTGCACAACAATGGACGCCGACGGCAAAATTGAAGATGACGGCGACGACAACGACGACGACGACGACTGCATTCGCACGGCGAACGCAACGCAATTTTAACGAAGCGTGCTGACAAGGTTGCCTACCAGCAAACACTTCTTACGACGCCTTGCAGTTGGTCCATATGCTTTGAGTAGGGGGATTGCATCAATCATTGCAACAACAACAACAGCAGCAACAAGAGCTACTAGAACAACAACAGCAGCAACAACAACAACAAGAGCAACAACGGGTGGCGATTTGTTGTCTGAGCCGTTTGTTTAGAACCTAAGCAGCGAACTATTGAACGACGCTTTGAAACAGCTAGCCCGAATAGGAGAAACCTCGGACGTGTTGCAAACGTCACTCGACAGATCAGGGAGACGATCCTGTCGAGAGTTGAGGTACGAAAGTCCGCGAAAATCGACCAATTGACATCATTGGAACCATCAATAAACGACTAATCGACCAAACATCGACACAAAATAAAATCAAAGTCAAAGCACTAATATTACTACTCGACATCGCAGCAAACAAAATAAAAAACCGAAAAGGAATTCTAGGCACAATCGAACATTTGTGTCGAAGTGTTGGCTGGTTGCAACCTATTGCATGCCATAATTTTGTCTTAACATCTTTAGCCACATTTAGCGTGCTCATACACGAATTATTATTATTATTATTACAGCCGGCTCAATTTTCACAATCAAGGAACAAGAAAGAATTATACCCATGCAGGATTCAATCTTACGCTAATGGTAACAATGCCTCGGCAATGTTTTAGAAGCGAGTGCAAGCCGTCGAAGCCTATTTTAACTACTGGTGCACTTAAATACTAGTAAATTACTTTTTTTTAATATTAGGGTTTTATTCATATAACCATATTCCAGCGGTACACTTTCGTTTTACATCACTGAAAAATGGAGATTTCACTTGCTATCCTCCTTTATGCTTTTCCTCGTTCGGCGCTACCCGCTGGCTGTGGACATCTCTTGCCGTCGGCTCGCGGCTACCCGTGCTCGCTCCAGTTCGTTCTTCAACCTCATTACGCCTTCTACCAGGTCCACCGCGTGCTTCCATTTCTCCTCGTTTTCAAGCATGGCGTTAACCAGGTCGGTTACCGTCATGCGCGGGGCCGCCACTGCGCTCCTACCTGCTCGTGCCGCCTTAAGTGCTGGGCAGTGGAAGACAGTGTGAGTAACATCGTCAACCTCGCCCGTGCCGCAAGTAACGCACGTAGGCTCCGCGACTTTACCCATTCTGTGCACGTACTTTTGGAAGCATCCATGCCCCGTTAGCACCTGCGTCAGATAATAGGTGACGTAGCCATGCTTTCTTTTAAACCATTTAATGAGGTCGGGATAACCTGGCGGGTCCAGGCTCCTGGGGTCTCCTTTGGCAGTTGGCTCCATTCCCGTTGCCACTAGTAGATGACTTAGACGTATACTACTACTGATTAGGCAAGCGCTACCTTGCGATTGCATTGTGTGACTTGGGCTGGCTGACAAGCTGGGTATTCGAGTATCAAACAGACGGGCATCAGACTCGATTGTTCGTGACAAACAAACGCACGAATTCGTCGCCTCGGTCAGACAGCGACAGCAACGTTCGTCCATCATTGCTGATATTGTTTCTATTCATGTAGCCAATGATAACTTTACTTTGTGGGAAATTGTTCCTTGGTGGTCAATCCAGTGTCGCTAGCCACGGTCCTATTCTTGCTGCACGGCCCCCTCCCCCCCCCCCCCGCCTATCTTCTAGACAGCCAGGAGTCACAGATACGAGGTGTTACAGATCAGAAGAGTCTCAGAGCAGTACAGGCCGTACAGACGAGCTTCAACTCGACAAAATCTCCAAGGCGCTCTAGCCGATTTGATTGACCTTCCTGACCTAACGAGACACACGAACGATGGAGTTTGTCACCTTCATCTGATTCAGCCTCACCCCTAATCAGGACGCCCGAGTCACTCTATTCCCTTTGGAAACGAGTCACATGGTATGCATGGTAGTAAAAAAAGGGGTGTTAACAATTAATACTAGTAAAATAATAACAATTGCTGGAAATCTAGGCAGGGCAGTTACTATTCCCGCGCGGGGTTGGCAGCTAATTTGTATCGCCGCTAATAACCGTCCTAGTTTACGACGAGCAGACGAGCAATAAATGAGCCGAGCGTCGCCGAGAGTCGTGATAAGTTTAATTACACTTTCGCTATTTACCGCTATTTTCCCACGTTATCTACTGCCCGCCCGCCTCGTGCAGAGTTAGTCCGTGCCCGAGATGAGTTTTATCAGTCACTATATGTATGTATGTGTATATATATATATATATATATACGCGGAGGCGAGCTGAGCAATACAAACACCTAATCTTCTTCTCGCGCACTTCGGTGCGCTCTTTTGGATCGGCGTAGCCCAACGGCAGTCGACTTCGACTAACGTTCTGATCCGACAAAGACATACAGACTCATGGAGCTCAGGAGAGAGAAAGAGAGACACAGGCACAATAATATCCGACTGCAGATATTGTACTATCGTCGAGTCTGGTCGTGGCGTGGTGCATTCGTCTGCGCCTCGCGACCAGAGGAGACACATAGCAGGTGCGCGAGTTCAAGCCCCACCGTTGCCCCACATTTGTATTTATGGGGGCCGTCCGTCTATGAATGAGCAATGCGTAAAGCAGTCCCATGGACGTTAGTCTTGGCCGAGAGTCAGTCAGAAAGTATTCGTTTAGATATTGTACTATAGCGGCGGCAGCAAGCGTACGTTTCTCGTAGCATGCCCTCACCCGATATTCGGAGCGGTTTGCGGACGCGAGCTTTGCACCAAAGCCGTGGCCTACGGCGGAAGCAATCCAACAAACGCTAGCTGCATTGACATTTTCAGCGAAAATACAGTAGCTGCAGCAGCAGGAACGCGTGCTGACGCTTAGCCGCAATATTACGCAATGTTAGAGACATATCTCCTTGCTCACCACCATGACAGCCTGCTCGTGATCAGCGTCAGCGTCTCTGATATGACGATAGCTGCAAAACGCAAAGCGGCCGTTACGTTACGAAGAGTGGAAGGGAGGGGGGAAAGGGCATCTCAGTTAAACAACACGATCGTACGACTCATGTAGACAACTGACATCTATATGGCATCCTTACAGAACGCCTCTCTCGCCATGTTGAATTCGTTTCGTCCTCACTGGTCTTGTTGACGCCCTCGCCTCGCGTCAAGGAGATGGCGCAGATCATCATCACCACCGTCATCATGGTCATTTTCGTGACGATATCTGCGAAGACCCGATAACGTCATGTTGGCGAGGTAGGTCGCCGCCATCGCGTTCTAGCCATCGGGCCAACAACAAAATGCGACACGCTCCTCAGCACTCATTGAAACAGTGAGGTAACAGTCGACCACCACCTGCTGGGCTAGCAATTCCTTGCACGAGCAACGCATCGCCACGCACCGTGACGAGCTCACACAAGCCAGCCACTCAACGTCTACCGTGCATTACGTCACAGCTTTCCCTCTAGATTCGCCGCAATCTCGGTCGACGTGTTGAGGTCCAGCCCTCTCGTGTTTTTCTTTTCGTTTTCGTAGAGAGTTTTCTGTTCGACGCCTTCTCGACATATCAGCCAGACCTATAGTTGTGGTTGACTAACATGTCGGAACTCTGCATGTGTTTAAGGTACGAATTTCACACAGCACTACATGATACACATGCGTGTTGTACCGTTTGCCATATATAAACCGTGAGATTTTCGTAGAAAAAAGGGAGCCTTTACTCGACAACATTGCACCGATGCTCTGTTGCAGCCACAGTAGCGTGCTATGGTCTGAACGTCAGCCGCTGAAAGTACATTTTACATAAGGACATTTTATGTGCAGCAATTGTCTCGCAGTAAAGATTTGTTCGATTAATTTTGTCCTACAACATCTATGGCAATTGAACGAACTCGGCCGAAGCCATTTCAAGCCACTAATCATTAATCCGAAGATTGCTGTGCATTATATCACATAAAAATACCACCATCCTTATTCTGTGTTTACATTAATAAATGACTGGAGACATTATAAGTAAAGAACGATTCCTTTTATGGGTACCAACATTTTTCTTTCAGCTGTAGATGAATTTCAGTAGTCATGGCTTAGCCTGGTTTTCACAAGGAAACTAACCCACGGTTTACTCCAGCTTACCACTCAGTAGTAAGTAGTTTGTGTGATATAGAGCGCCATCACGCCAAAACAGTGACCTTTAATATGTCAAAGACAAATCTTGAGTCGAGCGTTAGTTAAAACGAATGTCTCAGTATAAATCCGAACCAAATGAATTGTTCATTCGTAGGCAATGTTAGGCGTTATGCAACCATGGTGCAAGAATGCGTTAATGATGATGCCGTTTCGGTTGAAAAGAAAGGCCGCAATAATGACACAGCATCACGCCCCGTTATGGCCTCCTCCGTCCGGCGTAGTGCACACACGGTTAGCAGATGTATGCATCGAGCGCGGAATAAAGCTTTACAAACTCCCACAATTCTCAGCAGCAAAGTAACGAGCCAAGAACACCCCCCACTATGTGTGCATGTAGTCAGACAACTACGACATAGACGAATAAATTTATATGCATATGTTTTGCGGCGAAAACGAAATATGGAGCCATCACATAGGCTTGCACAATAACCAACGGAACGACTTCGAATGCCGAGGTCAGTCAGCAATGTGACCTCTAACTACGAAACATTACTACCGTTCGGTGAAGATACAACAATGTATCAATCGTGGTACTAATTCCAGACGCTGGTACCAACTCGTGGTGAAATAGCACCGTTCATTCATTATAACACAGACCTTATCGAGGCAATTCTCGCCAATTTTCGCGAATTCGCGTAAAATAGCTAAGAACTTCGACGCCAGCGAACTACTGCGTCGGGCCAGATACGGGCGCCGTTAGGAAGCGTAGAACGGAGCGTAGAAGCGGACTAGAGCGTCGCTAGATGCTGATCCATGCCATCCGTCTGGTCGGTGGTCACGCCACGCATGAACTAAACCCGACACCCCTGACAAGGTTGTAGAAAGCAGGTCTGTACCCGTTCTTGCATCTCCTGAGTCAGCTTCTCGTAGACGGCGCCGATCCACGGAGTCGGCACGCCACACTACACTACTACTACTATTACTACTGCTACTACGTAGTCAACTACGCAAGCAACCATATCTCCAAGTGGATGTCCAAGGATTTGCACTTCGCGGACTCGCGTCATAGCTAGCACGCCATAACTAGTCTAAGGCGTCATGTATTATTACATTGTTTGCATTTGCCCCAACATGCTCGCTTTTTATAGATCTCTCTGCAGGAGGAGAAGAGTGTCTTGTCAACACTAAACGAGAGACCCTCTAATTATTCGGCGTTACGGCGATAGGCAGGCCGTGTGATGAGCCAAGCTAACACCTGGCATAATAACCCCATGCGTAACGTTTGCGTGCACGAAAACGTGGTGTAGCTCAATCAACAGATTGAGCACCACATGCCACAGGCCACACGTCAGCGGCTGGTGACTCGTATGGTCGACTGGGCTCGAATGTTTCGAGTCGCGCAAATTCCGCCGAGATTATCGGTGAGGTTGTAGCTGCTCGTTCGATTCGTAACACAAAAAAAGGTTAGGGATCGCGGCCTCGTTGGCCTCGCGGCACAGAGGCGAACTTCACAGACAGTCAACTGCTACGCGACAGACGAGAGGCACCACCTACCTCCTTCTTTTCCTCGTTCCGAGTGAGCGAAATTGATCACAACAACATTCTACATTTTCTCTATTGAGCAGCAGCATCGACCTGTGACGAGTGCGTGTTTTTTTTTAATAATTCGTAAGGCAACCGTGTACGGATTTTTCATGATGCTCGTTACCCTCGGCATTTCCCGAATTGTAAACAGCAAACCATTTAATGGCCGTGGTCTTAACCGGTCCTCCGAGCAGCAAGGTTCCACTATAGCCCTGGCGGTTCGAAGAGTCGAACACATCAGGCGTCAACTAGATACACATCGAACAGTAAGGGGGGAATCTGGGCTACTGAATAGGTGCAAAATGGTATATAAATCTATATATATAATATATAATATATAATATTAATATATATATATATTATATATATATTATTATATATATATATATATATATAATATAATAATAATATAAATTATTCATTAATATATATATATATATATATATATATAAGAATCATGACGTAATCGTAGTATCTTACACATGTATTGCTTAAGGACAGACTTAACGGGGCAGTTTCTACGGCTCAATCAATGGCATATTGCCGAGGTGAGATCTGTCCGAGGCCGCTTCATTCTGTCGGTTGATCGAGCGGTTCGACGGCCAGAGAAGGCCATCGTCACGTCCGGTCTATCGGACGATGACGAGCCGGTGTCAAATACGAAGCCTACGATGAAAAACCAGGCACCGTTCGGTGTACAGACCGGTGGCTCGCCCGCCTAACTGACTGAGAGAACGAGACGACACAGGTAGGCAAAGATTGCAAGCGCTTGTTGTTCTATTACACCTACTGCTGGTACGATGACTACTATGGTAACTGCTACTACAGTCAGCACAATCGCTGCAAAACAAAGCTGACCTTCTTTAATAGAAGCATATATAAATATATATATATATATATATATATATATATATATATCAATTAGTAAACCTTATATGCCTCAAGGGGGATGTTTCTTCACCCTTCTATACACGATTTTTGTTTTGGACATAAAGAAGTACCTGCCACTTGATGTCAACTATCTTGACTATGCAGGTGACTTAACCACTGATTACCCTATTTGCTCTAGTAACTCTCACGCCGTTCTGCAGTCAGATGCAATGTTGACGGCATTACTCGATGGTGTTCTGAAAATAGCATGATTCTCTCACCTTCCAAATGCGTTGTGCTGAAACATGGTGCATTTGACTCTGACTATAAAATTAACAACCGCATTTTACCGACTTTCTCTTATACACGGGGCCTAGGCATATATATATATATATATATATATATATATATATATATATATTACGCCTGATCTTAATTTTAGCCTTCACATAACTAAGGTTGTGGAGGCATCATTGCGCATCATAAATACTATCTTCCGCTGTTTCATTTTAACGACTCCTCATGTGTACATTCGCCTTTACAAGTCTTTTGTTATTCCCAAACTTACATAATGCTCTCCTGTTTGAGAACCGTATCTGTCTAAACAACAGAAAGTAAGTGCAAGGCGTCCGAGCCACGTTCCTGAGACGTCTGCGGATCAGGTGTCTTCAATGCGTGTCAGATGACGTTGTTTTTAGTATTGACTTACTTTTCATGCAAGACAACATATCTGCTCTACGTCAATTACGCAAATGAGAATTGCTAGGACACTTTTTTGATGTACGCTACAATAGCCTAAGGAGTCAACGATCAAGCACTCCAACTACCGTGGCCATCTGTGAGTTGGTGAATAAATTGCTTGCTTGGCAGATGACCAAGCGGGCGCATGCAAATTCAAATAGCAGCTCGCCTATTTGGCGATTAGTTACGTTTTTTTCTTTTCAGAAGTACGTATATTGATAACAATGCATATGTGCGACTATGATGATTGTACCACACACCCTTTTGTGCGACAATAAAAGTCATTTTATGTTATGCCATTTGGTCAGTCTTGTTCATTTCGCCTTTAAATATATAAATATATTGCGTTTTGATTCCTTTTGAGCGAACCACGTGTGTATGTATATATATATACATATAGATATATATAAATTATACACATGGGTCGCTCATAAAGTAACCAAAACGCAATAAAAACACCTAGCTTCCGGGTTTTGTCATATTAATTTTGGGAAGTGTAAACAAATTATATGCTCCTGTGACTGCTTGACCCTTTCGTAATAAAAATGAAAATAATTCCTTCGAAATCCCAACAACATCCATTACCTTTCCGGCCGACAAATAGTAGTCTTCTCATGTGCATATTTACGAAGCGCTGTCCACTGCTTTGACCCCTGCCTCAACTCGGGCCTATACTGGTACCCCCAAGTCTTCAGACCTAGGCATCGAGAAACATTTCTGCGAATTGTTTTGGCCATTGATCACCAACAGCACCGACCGTGCACAAAGCTTTTTCATTTTCAATCGTTCGTGCAGTATGTTATGCACCCCACATATGAAGATGCCCAAAATCTCAGCTCTCTCATGCAACTTCATTCGGCAATGAAGATGCAATGACATGATACAATGTATGTTTTCAACCTTTTCTGGCGTAGCTACTTTAACTGGGCATCCTCGGCGCGCGTCATCATTGGCTGGCGTCCGGCAACGTTATATACATATATATATATATATATATATGATTGCCTAGTATTTCTGCCCTGGATGTAGCGCACACAAGGATTGAGGGGTCATAACCAACCACGACCGACTGCGTAAGCTGCGTTCGCGTCCAGTTCCATCAACGCAAGTTGATCGAACCGGGCCTGTTTTTAGCTTTACTGTCCTGCAGCGTGCCCTGGGACTTATTATGCTGGTAGTAAGTGTCACGTCGTCCGTGCCCACAGAACCGGCAGTATCGGCATTGGTCAGCCTCAGCCGCTGGAAATGGTATCCGCTGCAGCTCTTCTGGTAGAAGGCAGAAAGGGTCGCTGTAATATAGCAGAAAAGTCGCTGTAATGCGGGGTAGCTACACAGGAATACCTATCACCGACGTCCATTGAGCCTCCTTCGAGACCAGCCGCCATCCAATAAGCTAGTTCGATTCAACCTATCAAGTGTTCAAGCTCAAAGGTTCGAATAACCTTCACGTATGTTAAATTTCCGCCAGCGTCGGCGTTTTTTTTTGTTGGTAACTGACACATGTTACAGTCATCTACGTCTGAAAAGCGATCCAATGCCAATTAAGACGACAACACATTGACAGGTGGGCAACAGCATCGTAAGTGAAAGGTCATCTATCTCGTATTGCAACCAACATATATTTGCAAAAGATTTTAGGCGAGTAGAGTGTCTTGAGTCTGTCTTGTCTCTGTGTGGCTGGTGTGAGTCTGACGTGCATTTGACGTCGTCGTCGTCGTCGTCGTTGTTATTGTTTGCCACACCCGTCATTGTTCGAACTTGGTATGGAGATTGGACCTGGCTTCTCGTTGGCCCCGTAAACGTACGAGATCCGCCTCGTCCGTCAGTCGCGTCAAACCGTATGAATAATTTATCAAGCAGCAGCAGCAGTAACAACAACATCAACAGCAACAATAACAGCGACGGTAATAACCAAATAGTGACAATGACAGCAACCGACTCAACAGCGACGACAACAATCACGACTTTGTCAGTTGTCTCTCGACCGTGGTGCTGACCAAGATAATGATGATGGTGATGATGATGAGATGATGATGATGAGCATGAGCATGACGGTAGTCGTGGCAAGCATGGATGTTGAACATGGAGGACGAACATGGCTCGAACATAATCGATGTTACGAGAACACTCACCAAATCGTGAGTGTTTGCTGTTTTCGCTTGATTGTCCCACAACACACTTGACAGACTACTCGAACGGGATAAGTCGGCGATCACTTGTATCTGACTACCGGCGTTCGGTCCGAGCCGCCACCAGTATCCGCTCCGGACCGAACGCAGCCCCGCCCGCCCGAACGTCATCCACGAACATCTGTTTGCCGACATGTTCGATCGACATGCTGCTCGAGGCTCGAGGTCCATCTTGATGCGCCAGTATAGATCGTGCATCAACGCCAAACCTACGTCGGCTGGCTAATACGTCGGCCTGCGTTGTGTCTTCTGCAGTGGTGGCGTTCTTGTCAGCACAGACAAGGTGACTGGGCTGCCGCTTGATTAGTCAACTGCGGCAAACAAACATCTCTGTCTATCCTTTCCTACACGATTCCGAAATCTGAAATATCCCATATATATATATATATATATATATATATATATACAGATAGATATATAGATAGATCGATACAAGTATATCTATATATATATATACAGATAGATATATAGATACAAGTATATCTGTTCATGGGCTGATAAGATAGGTGCAGCGTAATTTGATTTTGAAATTTCCAAACTTTCAAAACCAAGACGCGCTGCTCGAGCCCAACAGCATCACCCACGAAGCAAAACGACCACAAAAGCACAAAACGAAAGCGTTGTGATCTGACAGGACATCTCCCGGTAACGGCGGAACTCTACGGAGAGCCTCCAAAGTAGATCAAGCCTACAGCACATGCGATCATATTATCAGCCTTAATATAATTATCCAAGAAATTCAACGAGGTTCAATGAGGGGTGCAGCCACCCATTCCGGAAGGGGAGGGGCTGCGCTGAAGGGAAGTGTTTATGGACTGCACTTATTCGTTCCGGAGGCCACCATTCCTGCCGCGGTAAGTGATTTTGGAGTGATGATGACGTGGCCGCTCTTCGGAATCCGCTATCCGAAATAGGTAGCCCTATCAAGTTATTATTACTTTCAAGGGAAGAGACTTCCCAGTCGAACCCTACCTGTGCTTGAAGACCCACGTATAGGGAGCCCTTATACTGCTAGAGATGTTAAAGCCCCGATCACATGCCACCGTAAAGCTTAATTCAGCTTATCCCGGTGCCTCGGGCCACAGTCCCCATGTTGCATGAAGCGACATTGAAGCCGTCGGACAACTTCGCCCAACGAAGTTCCGCGCCGGTGGCCCGAAATGAAGTTCCTATGTCTACGGCCACGACCCACAGCGCGGACGCCTACCCTCTCGAAGAAACTGGCAACCTGGTCACAGCAGCTAGACCAACAGCCAATATGTGGTATCGCAGGAGAAGTGTTCCGCAGACCAGTTATACAGGAGACGACTATTCCGATTGTTATTTCAAATGTCTTGAAATCCGTACTGCCTACAGATATGCAGCAGATCAATGGCACAGCCACAAAAGCTAGCTCGTTGGCAAAGTCAATCCAGCTAGCGTTCCGTGGCAGCGCTAAATAAACTGCGGCACCTCCGCCTTCTCCTGTACCAGCACCTCTACCATAGAGTATGACAGCCAGCGTAATAGCACAAAAGACAAGTAATCAAATTGGCTGGGATGACGGTAGTTTTACGGGTTGTGAATCAAAGATCCAATGGCGTATCATCATGCATGGGATCGCAGCGGTGACTTGATGAATGCCCCTAATGTAGCGCGAGATTTGCGTAATGAGTTTAGTGCGTTAGACAAAGATAGCACAAAAAGGACTGTACCGTCTTTGAACATTATTATTAGGTTGTTGGTTAATAAGCAAGTCGGGCCTACTTAATTTTATATATGTACAGCAATAGGGTGCCACCCATCGACGTTTTTGTCACAGACGGAAACGTAGATGATATACAATTTAAATGGCACATTGACTTAGAATGCACATACCCATGAGGAGGCATTAAAGGTTAACAGCACTAGGGATGACGGCAGTCATGAGTCGGGCACGGAGAACAAATTGGAAAATGAGATCCTCTTAAAGTGAGTTCTGAAGAGCTCTATTTGACGATTGCTCGACATACAAAAAAATGCCTAAGGCGTGGAAAGAAGATAGATACCCTTATTATTATACCCGAAGGAAAATACAAAAAACAACGTCAGAAGCTTTAAGAGGAGTAACATTTAGGAGTTGCCTCAATTATTGTAGTCTATAACTGAACTGGCAGGGGGGCAAAATATGCAACTATTGTTGTATATATATATATATATATATATATATATATATATATATATATATATATATATTTGTACGTTTTAAGATATCTCTCAACTTTGCGGTGCCGACACTCTAAAGCTATATATATATATATATATATATATATATATATATATAATGTAATCATGGAAATTCTAAGCTCAATGAGGAATTATTGAATTTAAATTAATTTGTCTTCTGCCCGAAGAAGACAGTCCCATAACAACAAAAAATATGTTCCGGAATCCTGCGAGGGCTGCTATTGGCGGAAGGAAAACTTTCTTGCTTACAAATTGACTTAAATATTTGGAGTGCGCATCTAGCAACGCGGAGAGAAGGCGTAGGCTAGTCACTCAACCATGCTTTAGATTCAACAGCGAAGAGGGTTGGCAGAGGCCAACATCAAGAAGACCATTGGATCTACGCAACAAACCCATTCCCTGGCTGGCTATCAAACGATCTACGCACTGGGCTTTAGATCTCATTTGAGAAATTCCATCAATCTTGGCGCCCGTCCATGGCAGGTTCTATGTTCCGAAGAACCGAAAAATAACTGCATTTTACTTTTGCCGAAGCTTGCGCTATACCGCTATATAAGCAACCAAATGCCATAATCAAATCAATCAATAGTCCATACATAGCTTCATTTTAGACCCCTTTTCGCATCGAACGTATTGCTGCCGGTGGGTGAGTCACGGTGTTCTCATGCGGCGTTATGGCAGTATTATACTTATTTGTGACATGAAAGCAAGAAGATATCTGTGATGAACATGATGAGGACAAACGGCTGTAGATAAACGATAGCGACTATTGCGACTTGTACATGATAATAAATACTGGCGCAGTTCTGGGTTTTCTGGTGGATATTTTGTAGAAAAGGTATAGCAAAACGTATCGTATGCTATATGGCTATCGAATGAAAACCGGGTGTGAGTCTGCCTATAATACGGTAATCCGTGCTGTACCGAGAAAAGGCACGCAAAATAGTAAAAGCTGAGAGTTCAGCCGCAAGTAAAATCCCCTTCATCAAAATTGTCGTAAATCTATATATCTATATATATATAAATATAAACGGGTTGTGGGCGTTTACCGAAGCAGTCGCAGCAGATTGGTGTATCTGGCTGCGGGTACCCCACTTTTCACAGAAGACACCCAGCACCGCTTTAACCTGCGTTTGACTCGCGAGTATCAAGAGCATTTACTAAAATGGGAAGCTAAGATGTGTCAAGTGGACATAGAGTTCTATCGGACGCAAACAATAATGAACAACACGTGAAAGAATGCCCAATACGAAACTCGCCATCTTATTATGCGTCATGCAATGCACGGCTTCCAGTATGCAGTGTGCACGAACATTGGCTTCCATGAGGCAGACGAGCAGTGCACCTGTCGGCACTGTGGAACAATTTGCTCAACCTATCATCTATTGCATTGCCGGACTCCGACAGAT
>QVRM01003089.1:0-41226 GCA_003439945.1 Dermanyssus gallinae
GCCGATATGTTGTCATGTCTTATGTTGAAGCTTTTACGTTCAGAATCGTAAAACAAGAAGTTTCCGCCTTTTCTTTCCATTAGGGAAAATTATTTTTTTGCAGAGTTCTATTAAACGTTAAAATGAGTACATACGGTTATAGCGGACCCTGTATATATATCGAGAGAGAAAGAGAGCAAGAGAGATAAAAAGGGGGTATTCAAAACTGATTTGACCAGATTTAAATTACTAATTTTCCATAGTTTATTTACTAATTTTTATAATTAGAATACAAAATACTACTGTAACTGATTTGATATTACTTCAATCTTTAGAAATTTGCGCATATCATAGGAATGCATTAATGACCGTATGTATCCCAGGTATTCTTTGTTCAATGTTACACTTAGTAATTTATTGATTCTCAAAGTTAGCTTGGTTCCCAAGGAGAATACACGCTATTTCGACAACTATGGCAAATTTTATTAGGCATGGTAACGGGAGCACCAAGTGTGCTTTATATTGTTCTGTTGTTATTGAGACGCGCTGTAAAAAACCTAAGACGAGGCAAAGCGCTTCTTTCTGAAGCAGATAAAGTGGAATTATATGGCACGCGTGAGTAAAACCGTGCATTTCCAGACCATATGTCAAGTAGGTCTGCACATACGCGTGGTACATTGCCGAGAAGAATTTTGAGAATGCGGCATTTGGCGGCATGTTTCGTATGCGCCTGGAACGTCAGATGTTTGTCAAGAACGATTCCAAGGAACTCCGTTTCAACTAGTATATCAAGCGTACGGCCGAAGGCAAAAGCTTTAAGATTGATTGTCGTATGGCCTCTTGCAATTTTAAAATGAACAACTCCTGAGTTGACCACTTAATGTAAAAGTTGTTATTTCCGAACCATAGAGATAGCCTCTCAATATCCTCACAACTCAGTGCCTCAACCAAGGAAGGCAATGACTCGTGGAGGATTGTTTAGTTTGGACAACGTCGCGTCTTTTGGAGATGAGTGAGCGCGTCTTATAATTTTTTCATTCACCCAACTTAATTTTTTTATATTCACCTGATAGATAGAAAGTTTGTTCTTGAAAAAGAATGGCTACAGTGTTAAAAGTATTTTTTAGGTAAATAAATACCGCTGCTACAGTCATCTTTAATTTGATCTGTTTCCATATATCTTTGAAAAAACCATCACAGGTGCAAATGTCGATATCTTGTGTCAAAACCCGAACTGTCTACCATGTAGGACGTTTTGGCCTTGGATAAAATCTCTAAACTCTTCGCTAGTGCATTTTTCAAGACTCCCGATATTGGCGCGGGAATGCTGACAAGTCTGTAGTTGTCTCGGGACAGGCAATCCCCGCCTTTGAACAATGGAACCACACGATATAGCTTTAGGACAATGGGATGTACTCCCGTTCTGATGGAGAGATTGATGATCTACTCAATGAGAAGCTATGCGAGTGCGTCTGCAGCAGTTCTACGGACAACCTGCGATGGAATCTGATCGGGAGCAGTGTGGCACATTTTACCATATGTTAGAAGGTGGTGAATTTTGCGAACGTTGAGTGCCCGCAGGGAGAATTGAACGTTAAGTGCCCGCAGGGAGAATTTTTCTGCTGGACACCTCGAAGTACGGGCCGGATTGCCTCTCAAGGACCCCGCTAGTTATTAACTCTATCTGTAACAATCTTGCAGTTCTCCTCCATTTTACATTTTCGTGAGAGCCCTATTACCCTGAGCATACGATAGTTTTGCATTTGTTACTGTGTGATAGTGTGTTATCGTGGCATCAGCTCTGTCTATTGCATACGCCTGTTCCTTCGCTTTAAAAAGGGCATATTATTTCGGTGTCACCCAATATTTTTCAAACTGCGTTCCTTGACCTAGTATTATTGATCTCATTACTATTACGCTTTCGGTGGCGTGGTGGCATGCGTCTGCGCCTCGCAACCGGAGGAGACACATAGGTGCGCGGGTTCGAGCCCCACCGTTGCACATTTGTATTCATGGGGGTCCGTCTATGAAGCAATGTGAAAAACAGTTCCGTGGACGTTAAATCTTGGCTGAGGGTCAGCCCGAAAACTATTACGCTTTATTGCCGACATGACTCATCCTCTAAGCAATTCAAACGCCTCATCGACATGATGTAGCCCGTATAAGTCGTCCTAAAAAGACGACAATTCAGCGATTATTTGATTATACTCAAGTTTGAATTTTGGACACCCGTTGGCTGCCGACAGCTTAGACGTTAGACTAATAACTATGGCGAAGTGGTCGGAGAAAGTGGTTGTAAGAACGCCGAAGGCGATAGTTGACTTGAGTGAAATATTGCAGTAAATATGATCGATGCATGTTTTGGTAACACGTGGACAGTGTCCGTGCAAGCGACCCTAGTCGGCGAACCAATCATCTCTCGAAGGTTTTATTTCAATAACTTCGCTATGTTAACACTTTAGTGTGGACAATTGTCTCCGCGCGAACGTATGATTACGGGTTCTCTAACCCAGGGTTAGCTTAGTTCAACAATAAGCCCCGAACAGACGCTGCATTTCCTTGTTGAATGTCGAGCGACAGCCTCTGACACAAGAATTCGGATGCTCTCGAGTCTCCTGTCGAAAGATTAAGGCTTCTACCTACGCGCAGAATCAGCTTGAGCGTCAGGGGGCCTGCAGTTCCTATAGTTTCGCACGGCAACGGACACAATTCGTGCGGATAATTCACGCAGGAATATTTTCTGCATTTGTTAGCCTCAGCCAACCCGGACGCATGACCTGCTCGGTCCGCACCTGCACCGACCATCGAAAGGGCTAATGAGTCGGTTACAGTTGCGTCCCAAACAAGCATGCGGCTAGGCTCAAAGGGCGTCAAAGTCAGGCCATCAGGTTGTTTTCCGTCATTCCTTGATAGACCCGGGGGCTCTGGTTATGCGGTTATGCGAGTGTAGCAAGTAGTTTAGGTCACTTACATATAATTACATATAACCCTTATCTTACCCTGTATCTTACAAGTCAACGTTGACCATGGCAAAATTAATTCGTTCACAGAATCACTTTATTGCATAGGCGAGAGGGGCGGATGCATTCAACAGTTCTCAGCCTTGCTTTGTAACTTAGCACTTAACTATTTGAAGTTGCTGGTTGGTTAGCTGCTGTGGTTGGCGAATTGCGAATGCTATCTCAGAAGCATCGCCAGTGGCGATTCGATGAGCCCGAGTTGAGCATAGCGATAGTTTGATACACTGCGCAATATGGCGGTAACATGTTTCTGCGTTTCAGTCCTTCCGCCCAGCGAACTGACGAACGACACTACCATCTTCCTCAAGTCGCTGAACGACAGTATTTTCCTCGTAAGTATCGACACAAAAAACATCGCGATCAGCCGTGCAGGAATGACAACACAGAGCAAGGCAAAGAGCGTACGAGGGTAACAGGCTTGATGAAAGTAGCCAATCAGCGTATATATATATATATATATATATATATATATATATATATATATATAGTTTTTTATTCTTTTTTTATTATATAACATACATATTTATTTAACATATATTCAGTACAAAACTTGTCTCGACGCTCGCAATGGGCCTTAAGGCCTGTGGCACGGACGTCGAGCGCATACATCATCTTGTCATAATGGGGGGGGGGGGGGTGATATATATATATATATATATATATATATGAGTGAATTGTTTGCTTAACTGTATACCTAAATACATTCAACAGAATGTTACTTTTTTTTTTATAACAAGAGCGCTTAGAGCGGCAGAAGATATGTTGAGAAATTTAGGTTTTCCCTAACAGTTCATATATGTACCCATTATCTGTTTGAGTACAGATATTTCCGGGTAGAATCGATGCCAGGCCGTATCTGAAGCACGATGGCTTAGAGTCGTCTAACGGCGGACTGTTGAATCTGTACACCGGCATCGGCCTCGTTGTGGTTGTCCTCGCCGTGTTGGCGTTCTGGGGTATCCGAGCGTCATCCGCCCTTAAAGCAACAAGAGCAACTACGGGGCCAGATGTGCCAGATTAGAAGCAGCAGCAGCGACAGAAATTGGCTCATTTCGTTGTCTGATTACCACTACCACCATGTCTGCAGCAACATAGCCCGATGACGACCCGGTCATTATGCTGAAGGCAATGGTCAATAGCCATAATGATAATAATATTGGCGACGATAGTCGATGATAATAATAATAATAATAATAATAATAATAATAATAATAATAATAATAATAATAATAATAATAATAATAATAATAATAATAATAATAATAATAATAATAATAATAATAATGGTGGGTTCTATCATAATAAGTGGTGCCATCAATTGACTGGAAGCGAGCAGAACATGATGAACCTGACTCAAAAGCTGTAATAAATAGCTTAAACGCGCAAAACGGTAATAATAATAATAATAATAGTAAAAATGGGCTACATCGTAGCGCCAATATCTATGAAAACAATGGGTCTGGTAAGCAAGGCAACCAAGAGATTCAACAGTGAACTGGGCAGACGGATTACAGATCTCACCGGCAATCGGCGCGAAGGCGGGTTTTTACGGCAACAGCTGTCGCTTGCAGTGTGCCGAAGAAACGCCGGTTATATTGTCGGCTTCATGGATTTTACGAATTAGAAGCTAGGAGCACACAAGGAATACACGTTCACACTTCACAAATGTAACGTTTAAACAATAATAATAAATAATAATATATCATGACGTTTATTGTCATCTTTGTTAGGTACACTGTAAACGTTGCGTTAACATAAACATGCCAGCTCCGTATTTTAAATATATAAATCCACATAATTTCATCTCCGTTGTCCTCATGATAAAGTAATACGTGTGTATATATATATATATATGTATATATATATATATATATGTATATATATATATATATATATATATATATATTTATGTTTTATTAGTCAGTTTATATTACAATCCTGTGTAAGTGAACGTGTTAACTTTCAGCCTATAACAGCCCTGGTGTGCACCATTCGGCAAGCGACCCCAAAACTGAGATCGCGTTGCCCCGCTGGACGTCAATGGAAAGTCTTTGGCGCAAAAATTGTGCGGCTCTCTTGTCCCCAGTAGTTATCTTTAATCGTTCGCCCAATTGAGTAAGTATTCTTTCAGTCAAGGGGCCCGGTTGTCCCAAGGTTTCGAAGGCCACTGGGCTGAAGTTATGGGCTCTTGCCAGTTCGACATATTTGTTCATTTTGCTCGTTTCTGCTTGGGTCGCGGCGAGACCAGCTCTAAGTGAACTGAAACCGACCATTGAGGGTGTAAGTGAGTCGGTTACGGTGGCATCCCATATGAGGGTACGGCCTCGTTCAAAAGGGATGAGAGTCATCCCGTCGGGACGCTTGCCGCCGTTTCTGGTTAGTCCAGTTGGTTCCAGCGTACTTGGGTAGCCTGCCGTCCTCAAGGCCGTGTGTCGTTGATAGCCGCGTGACGTGGTCGACGACCTTCACTGAGGGCACAGGATAGAGCGTGGTGAGCTCTAATGCCCACTGGCTCCCCGCATCGGCATATGTGAGGGTGAACGAGCGGCGTACCAAATGGGAGGCCAACGCATATTCTTGTAGTTGCATCATCCAGTAAGGTTCCTAACGATGCACTGAGTAGGGCGTGTAGCCAATCGCTTGCATGTTTTGCGGAGGTTGCCCTAAGCCGAGCCCTAGTAGAGTCACTGTCAGCTTGATCAATAAGTAAACAAGCATGTTGATCGGCTAGCATGGCCGACCACTCACTCTGAGATGCGACGTTATTTGGTGAAGTTCCAAGAACCTCAATCAAATTACTCGTGACTCGATCTCGCATGGAGGTAAATTCGAGCTGGCCGGCTTTGTCAAGAAGTTCGCAAACCTTGCCGGACACCTGGTGGGTGGCAGCAACTATCGCAGGGAGTGCTAATATTGTCGGGTCTGGTAAGCCAAGCCCCCCCCTTGGCTATTGGCAAGAGCATCTGTCGTTTGGCTGTGTCGTCCAGTTTGATGTTAAGTAGATTGGTTATTGTTTTGGCTGTAAGATCATTGAAGCGTCGTAGCTCGTCCGTTTCGCCGGTAAGTTCGATACCCCTCAGAATATGAGTTAGGCGTGTGGCTGAGTAAGAGCACCTTAGCAGGTAAATACCGCTATGGTAACCTAACCTATATATATATATATATATATATATAGGGTGTTCTTATTTGTGTGTCCAAAACGCTAGGGTATGGCCAAACTCGGTGAGAAAATCATTTTTGCCAATGGGTGGAAGCCGGGAAAACGTTTTGTTTAGGAGTGAGGATGAAATTTATAAAAGCAGTTATTCTGTCTTTTTTCTCCTACATAGTTGTGCAAAATCTACGTTTGCGGGAGAACCAGTCAGCGCACAAAGGAACCGATCATGCCGGCACAATAAAGTATACATTACTAGCTTGCGTAGCAAAAAGCGAATAGCCAGATTAAGGAAAGTCATAAAAAGTCAAAATGTTACGTTAACGCTTTTTTGTGCAACATCGTAATTTTTCCATTACGACCAAAAATGCAGGTCCAAAAGACTACTCTCAGGCAATAGCGGATTTAATGCCCACTACATTCGTACCAAAGTGATGGTGTTGCGTTACGTAGTTGCCAAGTAACTAAGCTTTTTCGACAGTCATATCGAAAGCGAAGGCATACATACTTGCATAGGGTGTATGAGAAAGTTAGGTACATATTTTGAGGTTTGGTAGAACTCAGCAAGAGAATATTTTTTTCTAATGGAAAGAGGGGGCGGAAACGTCTTGGCAAAATGCTACGGTTCTGGACGTGAAAACTTCAACGTGAAACATAACAACTATGACTGTCGAAAAAGCTTAGTCACTTGGCAACTACGTAACGCAGCACCATCACTTTGGTACGAACGTAGTGGGCATTAAATCTGCTATTGCCTGAGAGTAGTCTTTTGGACGTGCATTTTTGGTCGTAATGGAAAAAATTACGATGTTGCACAAAAAAGCGTTAACGTAACATTTTGACTTTGTATGACTTTCCTTAGTCTGGCTATTCGCTTTTTGCTACGCAAGCTAGTAATGTATACTTTATTGTGCAGAATTTTCCGCCAAACACGCCCGTATGATCGGTTCCTTATTGCGCTGACTGGTTCTCCCGCAAACGTAGATTTTGCACAACTATGTAGGAGAAAAAAGACAGAATAACTGCTTTTATAGATTTTATCCTCACTCCTAAACAAAACGTTTTCCCGGCTTCCACGCATTTGCAAACATGATTTTCTCACCGAGTTTGACCATACCCTAGCGTTTTGGACACACAAATAGGAACACCCTGTATATGCGGGATCCTATGGGAGTCCGACGTCGGGGGTGGGCGAAAACGGCTCACGGTAATCGTCGAAAACACCCAAAAATGTATATTCCGAGACCCCGATGTTTGCCAAATGTTCTCAATGCCACTATTTTCTCTCCAGTAATCCGTAACTTTCGCCAATATGAGGACACTTCATCAAAGCAGAACGTATCTTCTCTAGAACACGCAGGTGTGTTTAGTTGTTTCAGCGGGCAACTTTTTTCAATTACATGTTTTGCTAGGTAATATCTGGTCAGTGACATCGGTATAACAACAACAACTACAATAAGTAGGTTGCCGCTGAGAGAGTTGTACCCAGAGAGGCAATCACAGGCATCTCTGCTAGCGCTAGACGCAATGACCGCCAATGCGTGGTGCACATGCTCACTTTACGAAGCTAGGGCGGCTAGAAGTGTCTGTGGCACCCATTGCCGACACAAGCGCTTTGTCAGGCCGCATTAGCGAAGTGAACACACAATTTCTGAAGGATATATATATATATATATATATAATTCTGGAGGATGATCTCTCTGAGTGGTTCAAGGAGCAAGGTGTAAATGAAGGACAAAAGAAAAACACCATGCCACCGTTGATGCAAATTACTGAAATGAGGTCGTCCCCGTGTGGAAGGGCCGATATCCAGCAGAACTCCAGTACCAGTTCCAGTGTTTATAGCGGGTAAGCGCGTTCTGTTGACACTGCGTGCATGATCTCCTACACTCCAGTGACTATCATGCGCCACAAGTTCGGGCATAGGGCGAATGCAATAAGAAAAAGACAGTCCGACCTGCAACGGGTGCTCCAAACCGGGCCACCAAATGAAGCAACAAATACCCAATGCCGTAATTGACGAGGTGCCCACTCGGGAGAGCTCTTCGTCAGTAACAGAACCGGATAGATAAAAAGAAAAAAAAACAGTAGTAAGTATGGTATTCTCCGCTTGCCATCAAAGTTGAACCAGTTGGGATAAAATAAAGCAAGCAGACAAGGATGAGCCCAGGCGCCTATAACGGAAATATGCCCATTCATATGAAACTCTGAGGGTGATCAATGGGCTGTCTAGAATATAAGACTGTTTTGGCCCCTATTATCCAAATGACTAGAAAGAAACCCAACAAGCTTCTTACTTTTTAGAGAGTTTTAATCTATCCTGTTCATTGTATATATATATATATATATATATATGCATGTTGTCCCAGGAGCGGAAATTTTTAATTTAACGCGTTTTGCACAAACAGTCAATGGTAAGCGGCAGTTTTTGTCCCTCAATTGGATGGTGTGAATTTCTACGACATGTGGTTCCAGTAAGACGGTGAAAAATGCAGAAACTGCCGATGCGTCTGGCAGCTCGCTGCGTGCAACTTATCGTACAAGCAGAACATACAACGGCTTTGATCGACAGCCTGGTTGATAGGTTTTATTATTCTCATGAGTGGTTTACATGTGTTCAGAGGTTCACAGCTCATCAATACCATCAAAGGCTAGTATAGAGTGTTTATGTTGCATGTTTTTTTTTATTTTATTTATTGTCATTATGCTTATTATCGTGTTCGACTGAGATTAGACTAAAGTCCCTAAATAGTATTGCTTAGCATTTTATTTGAATATGGTCGAAGAAAATGTTGCGCGCATATCTTGGGGGAGCTTGTTCCAATATGTTGCACCGATATTTGATATTGAGAGACAAGATTGGTTACATGAAGCTGCAAGATGAGAAGTTTTCTGTGTTGTGCTGGGTTGATATTGACTGGGAAAGATTGAGCAGGCTCGGATGAAGTCCCATTAAAATTAGTTTGATCTTAGTAAAGACAGACATCTCTTTTGCGGAGGGTAAGGCAGAATCGACATATCTACTTATTTATAACGCATGGACTGCCATGGTAGGTGTCCCAATATTACGCGCAAGGCTCGTTTTTGCGGGCGATGTAACGGACATAAAAAACGCATATACGTCATTCTAAATATTTCAAAAAAGTACAGGTAGTTCAATAAATTCTTAGAATGAGCTTTTTAGAATTCGAATTTTGGCACGCTTTCACCGCTAATAGGAACTGCAACTTTTCGACTGCTAGCACTCAATATATTATGGTGATTGGCCGTTGCGATTTCGTTTGATAGCTTTTCCCGTGCAACGTATCGGCGTGATTTTTAAAAATGGAGAAAAAAGAGTTTCGAGTGGTTATCAAGCATTTGCATTTCAAAGGTTGGAATGCGACCCAAGTAAAAATTGAGTTAGACGAGACGTACAGTGACTCTGCGCCATGTTTTGCCACTGTTTCCAACTGGATTAATGTGTTAAAAAGAGGTCGCAGGAGCACCGAGGATGAACTACGTCCAGGAGGCCAAAAAACGGCAACTGATGAGGAAAACGTAGAGAAAGTGCGAAAAATTCTTGGCACAGATAAGCGAATGAACATTAAGGAAATAGCGGAGGCATTAGGGATTAGTTTAGGCAGTGTGCATTTTATCCTACACGAAAACTTGAAGATGAAAGAGCTTAGAGCAAAATGGCTGCCGCATTTGCTCAACTAAGGCCAAAAAGACGCGCCTGTTTTGGCTTTACAGCGAAATTTGGCCAAGATGTCGAACAATCTGTCGGATTTTTGGTGCAGATTCATGACCGTCGATGAAAGCCGGGTTCATCACTACACTCCCGAGACCCAAGAAGCATCTTGCCAATGGTGTGCACCTGATGAAGGACCTCCGAAGAAGGTGCGGACAACGGCATTGACCGGAAAGGTGATGGCTACAGTTTTTTAAGACCAACGTAGAATAATGCTGGTCGACTACCTTGAGAGCTGTAAAACGATCACTGGAGAATAGTATGCAAGACTGTTGGACTGCCGTTAGCAAGAACTCATCGTGAAACAACCCGTTTTGCAGAAGAAGGTTGTCCCGTTTCACCAGGGCAATGCTCCTGCACACAAGTCCCGGCAAGCATCGGCAAAACTGGCCCAACTGAGGTTCGAACTTATTGAACAACCCTCCTATTCTCCAGACCTGGCCCCCTCTAATTATTTCCTCTTCGGACATTTGAAGAATAGTCTCGGTGGAAAGCGTTTTTCCAGCAATAAAGAGGTTAAGGCTGCTGTCAATGCTTATTTTCAGTCTAACGACGCGGAATTCTACTCAAGAGGTATGAAAGCTCTGAAATCTCGGTGGGAAAAGTGTATTGAGCTTCTCGGGGAGTATATCGAATAAGAAACATTTAAAAACATGATTTGGAAAATTCTCGGTTTTCATTCTAAGAACTTATTGAACTACCTGTATGAACGTATGGTGAAATAATGAAATCGCACACACCAAGCGGTGGTAGCTATGTACAATGCACCTTGTGTACACATGCCGACTAAAGCAAGTCATTTAATCCTAAAGCTTCAAGAAGGCATCTAACTGCGCTACCTCTGTCGTGGCCTCGGTCACTTTTCCCTGCTAATCCAACAGAACTTGCCCAAAATGGTTCTCTAATAGGTGTCCTAAGCCTGACTCGGATTGTTTGCATCGCCGTTCCAAAACCTAACCGCAGGTATACAAAGCAGTTCCTTGCCATCTGCGGCTAATAAAGAACATTGTTCATATATGTTTCGAAGCACTCTTCTAGCTGGGCAAAGTTTGCAGCTTGAAGATGGCCCCATAACCTGCTAACATTAGTACAATCTTAAGCTCAAAAAGATGCACTGCCGTACTAGAAGACGCATTTCTCACTACTTTTTTTTTTTAAATAAACAATAGACGCCCGACACCTATTGCCGAAGTGCTAGGAGAAGGTCGTTTCCATTTAGGGGAGCCTTAGACCCAAATATGGGAAACTATTGACAAACTCCATCGGTTGACCAATATTATTTACTTAGCTATTACTTCTACTGCAGCCAATCAACCCCCACTGCGAAACTTAATGGCTTTTGACTTCTGCGACTACTTTATTTGCAGGCCCTCACGATGAAGGTGAGTTCTTGCGCCGCCGGCAATCGACGGATGGCACCGCGATTCCGGTGGGCCACAACTCGGTCATCCGCATACATGACGACAGCATTTATAAACTCCTTCCGACTGTGGCGGGCTAGGTCTGCGACGAGTAAGAAAACTATCAAGCAGCTGAGAGAGTCCTCTTGGGGGATGAAGCTGGTCTTTCGGGCTACTCGGTGCGCCTTTAGTAGAGTGTGGCTTAAGATTGTACCATCTTTGCGACCAACTTCCGCATGGCTGTTGCTCTAAGTAGGGGGCTGAATATGCAAAGCTTTGCCTTGTGGTATATGCCGAGATAGACATCGACGGCCTGCATCTACTGCATTAGCTTTCTGGAAAACTCTGCAAGATTCTTAAGGCATACAGAGTTACCACAATTGTAAAAAGGAAGCAAAAATACCTGCAACACTGGATGGTTCCAACTCCTCCTTAGGCTAAATAACAAGGAACAAGAGACCTGACGGCGTGACCATCCCCTTGTGGTTGCATGGTGTGGGATGCTACAGTGTCCTGCATTGTGGCTCCCTTCTCTCGAAGTCACAGCTCTGTAAACACGGGCTGAGTAGGCCAACATGCTGGCAGATAGTCAGAAAAAATAAAAGTAAATACGCAGATCTCGAGGACAGCGATCATTTCGGGCCAACAACTACAGAGACACTAGGGTCTATCAACGGTGGATCGGAAAGGCTTATCCGGGATCTAGCGAGTAGAATGGAGGCAGTGACCAGCGTGAAGGAGATTGTTTAAGACAACAACTCTCTCGGAGTGTGTAGAGACATTACCGTTTCCATTGTTGGCGAATATTAATACTGCTACCATGGCGAGGGCGTACCATACTCTAGTATTCGTTGTGCACACGTTCATACCTCACAATCGTGAATTCAGTTGAAAGCAATAACAACAACTGTACTTATAACTAATAATAGCAGCGACAGTCAAACTTTGTGAAAAGGGAGAGGCCCCATAAGCTTCACGCCGATTAAAATAATTTTATACGTAATTAAAGCAAAACAAATTATCCGTTGAACCTTTGATGCAGCGTAGATGGATCAATGGTTATTCTGGGTATATATATGGTTCTTTTTTGACCATTAAATAGAATGTCTATCATATCAATGGGGCGATCGAAACTTTGCTGTGAACTGCCCCTCTGATCTTTTTTACGGCAGCTTGACACATGATTGTATCGGATATGTAGAAGTTTGAGTAGAATTTTCATCCTATTATATACATATATACAGGGTCTCCGAGGAATATTTTGGAAGCGATATAAATAATTGTAGAGCTCGTCAAAGCAAATCGTTTTTTTCCAGTAGAACATGGTCTCTGAGGGGTCTTGTTTTGAGTAAGAGTGATGTTACTAAAATCTGTGACATTGGTGTTGTTGCCCGACGTAGGAGCATAAAATATGCAGTTGCGAGGCAACCAGCCTAAGCACCTCGTCGTGTTCGTTCCTCCGTAGAATATATAACGCCGACCAGAAGATGCGACATGGCCCAGAACAGAATTCATAGAACGTAAGTTATTTTATTTGCTTTCACACCAAATATCTCAAAATAATAACCTTACGACTATTCGCAGCGAACATATTCAGACAATGCACATTATATGGCGATCGTTTTGGTTATAAGCCTATGGCAATGCGAGCCGTAGTTGCAGAGTAATTAAGATTTTTCGGGGAATATGTCGAGACTGAGTGCATGCTTAAATGGCCTACTGAGTCCTAAATCACTCGTCATAGCTCTAGAAAAACACACCACTATTTATTATCTTATAGTACTGCTCGAAGGTATTTTCGCAAACCACTATACACATTCGATAGAGCCTGCAGAGATTTCGTTGAACGTCTTGAAATAGTCCAAGCGTGGCTCGAACGACATCTGCAGCGGAGGTTATCTTGGCGACAGATCTTCGCGTGATTCGAGCGGACTTCGTGATTTTAACTTAACTTAACTTTTTTTTAAAACCTAATGGGGGTGGATGGTAATGCACCATCTCTTTTTATTGAGACATCTGTGCTCCCCGTTTTTTTTCGATCATGGTCGATTTTAGTCCACTCTGGCATTCACCTTGTTTAAATTGGAAACCATGAAAACCAATTTAGGAGTGGCCGGTCTGGGTCTCGAACGCAGAGGCCTCCCGAATGCAAGGCAAAGGCTTTTGCCACTAAGCCATCTTGCTCGGATTCTCGTAGACTAGATTCTTTAGGTGGCCCCAAAAAAAAATCGAAACTTGATAACTCAGGCGATTGCGGTGGCCAAGCAATCGCCCGTCCCGGCCAAGTCACCGATTCTCGACGGTCTTGTTGGAGGTATTCGCGTACCGCAGCGGTGGAGTGCGGTGGTGGGGATCCGTCGTGCTGGAACCACATCCCCTCGCGACTACCCTTCTGAAACGCCTTCTAAGAGTCCTGGTAAGGTTGCACTCAAAAATGTATGGTATGCTTCTCCATCATACCTGTCAGGAAGTTCGTGGCTGTCGTGGCTCGACTTATGAGGTAGTTGTTCACCGTGCCAGCCCAAACCTTCACGAATAAACGACTCTGGCGTTTGTACGGTCGTCTATCGATTCTGCTGCCTAAAGGTCTCTCCGCTCCGTGGTTGATTAAGGCGCGTTTTACTTTATAGGCCACTTTTCTCGCTGAAGGACGATCGGCTACTGTCTGAAGGATGCGCGCTTCCATGAGTAAACAAATATTTACATTAATTAGCTCTACAATTCTTTATATCGCTTCCGAAATCATTCTCGTAGAGCATATATATATATATATATATATATATAGACTGTAATAAAATTTGTGAAGATTTTAATAATGCGGTGATCAACCGGTGATATGTTGTTGTTGTTATTGTTGTTGCTACTGCTGCTGCTGTTGCAGTGCACAAAAACGACAACACCTCGGCTAGCTCTGCCAGTTGAGAAAATTCTCCTTTGATCCATCAGATACCAAATTTGGTTCTTTAGACACGGACGCTGTGCCGCTTCGAACGTTCGTAGCACAATAACTGTCTGTAACGTATGCTAGCGTGTCACGTCCAGCGTGCCACTTTCTTACTACCACCCATTACGGCCGAGACGAGCGAGCGGTATCGACGGTTGTTAGCACAATAACAACAACAACCGGCAGGTAGCACTTTTGCTGGTGCTGCTCTGCGATCGAAGTGGATTTGGCTTTGTTTAGCCGGGATTAGCTCTGCATTGTCGTATTTGTATCTTCCCCCTCATTCGTTTCCTCTCGCCTCTTTCTCTCTTCCTGCCACGCATTCTGATTCATTCGTCGCCTCTCTCTCTCCCCCCTCTCCCCCTCTCTCTCCCTCCACACACACACTTTTCCCTGTTTACTTCTTTGTTACTCGAACTCGAAAAGTAATCTGTACTGCGGTGCGTAGCCACCGGTGGTCATTGACCAAACTCGGCGAAACGCATTGGCAGTAAGCCCCCATTATCAGTATTCGCAGCAGCAGCACCAACACCAGCATCAGCAGATCCCGTAATGACCACCACAACGCCAGCATCTATGACGGCAGGCTCGCCGCTGAATCACGGTTGTTGCTGCTGCTGCTGCCGGTTTTCCAGTCACCACAGCATATCCAGCAGGCCGATAACCAGGCCTTCGGGGGTGGTGAAAGGGCGGTGCCAGCAGCGGTAAGCAGGCTATGGGGGGAGTGTAATTGGGAAATGACGCCCGTTGCACATCGCAATGTTCTTTGTTGTGGGCCGAGTGACTCACGAAGATGCAGACGACGACGACGATGACAACGACCCGGTGGGCAGATGAGCTTGCTCCGAGAAGGATGGGCCTCGCTGCAAAGTAGGGCAGCGACGTCATTAATCTGCCATGAGTCGTGATAATCGCGCGATAATTATTGTAGTAGTTGTCGCAGTCGCGTAGTGGTATTAATAGCAAAGTGGTAATTGTGGTGCATCTCTTCGCAAGAGAACTCGTGGTCCGTGAGCTAGCTGACCAACAACAACAACAACTGCAGGACAAACTAAACACAGCGTGTCTTGCACAGATAGAAGAGTCTGTGACAGATGCGCCACACCGAAGTAGGGAGAAAGGAGAAACAACGAAAGCTAAGAAAGGGTGAAACAGCAAACGATAGCGAACGCTAGAGCAGGCGTGGTCAAGGGGCGGCGTCCTTTAACAGGACAAAACGCCCCTTCGAGTCTTCAAAGTGCCAACCAAAGTGGAGAATGGTCTACACCAAGCAACGCCATGCGCACTGGTGGAGCCTGGCTGGCTGAATGACTGATTTGCATCGGCTGTATTCGACAACGTCGCCCATGCACCCGGCGGCGATCACTACAGCAGCAACAACAACAACAACAACAACAGCAACAACAACGACAACAACAGCAACAACGACAACGACAAAACACGACGACGATAACGAGCCTCAAGAAGAGCCCTAACGTCATCATCTTTCGTCTTCATTATCGAGCTGTGTTTCCTTTATATGCTACTGTTTGGGCACCAGGCGTGAGCAAAGATGAGTCAGCAGCACTTCCGCCTTAAGCGTTTCGCCAGTAGCTGCCTGGCGACACTGCGGCCAATGTTTCCCGTACGCGAGATAAAGGGTCATCTTGACGATCCGGAGCGCATTGGGCTCATATACCCCGACAAAGAGTGGGAGTTCGAGTCGCCCAGTAGGACGTGCTCCGATGAACAGGTGGGTCACGCAAACACCCTTTGCTTCGGTAGAACCTTCGCAAAAGCTCTTGGTTTGACTGCTTGACACCGCATTGTGTCGCGTACGTGTTTCGCAACTTCGTAAACTACTAGAAGAGTGTCATTGGCATATTTTAGCCAAGCGATTTGATTAGCGAAACAATCTGCTGGCCACTACGTCTCCGCATCGTCAGGGCGATCTGTGACGAAACAAGCGTAGACTTTTTTTTCGTATATCATATAACATATAGCTCAGTGTCATCCTTTTATCGACTTTCCAAATCAAGTTTGGTCGTCTAACACTTGTTTGACTTGTAGAGGACATGCGTGTACCTTGAATGTGGAACACTTTGCGAGTTGCGTTCATATGTTCACTACGGAATGTGCGATCTTATGTGAGGTTACACCGGAATAGTTGATGAAACAGCTAGTTTTAAAAGCACACAGCGTATTGCTGCTCGCTGCAGACCAACGCATTTGGTAAAACAACGTATTAAGACAACTACCCATACTGTAGAAATGATTCACACACACACACAAATTATAGGAAGTCGTTCTTGAGTTACCAAAGCAATGCAGCTTATAATGCCACACCGAGTAAATTGTCAAAGTGACGCGGCAACGAGGTCTTAGGCACGTGGGGTCTGCAGGGTACCAGACTTGCTCACAGAGCCCACTGAGATTTGGCCTGAATATAACGCTAAACATAGTCTAAGTACTTTTGCACTTCTGCGAATAAGAATATAGAAGAATATCACGGTAGACCTAAGCAAGATGGTGCACTGTGGTGTAATTAAGATCAGTAGGCTGATTAAATCGATATTACTTAACAAGATGCATCAAACAATAAGTTAACTAGAATCATACAATAGCACACACATGCAAAGCAGCTATGATTCACATCTCTTTTCTAGATCAATTGTGCACAAGTTTCTAAGAATTCTAACTTTTGCTCTTAGTAGAGCAAATATACTGCTCCGGATTTACTTTTTATAACAGTAAACTTCTTTAGGATTATTTCATCACATGTGGGCTCAATCAAGCTACAGGCAAATGTATGCAGCAATGGACAGGATTGTTGGCAAGGAAAGGTCCCCTATTGCGGGGAAAGCTCTCATGGCGGGTCAATAAGGTGGGCGCGACTAACAGACATTCCGCATAGATGTATGTGTTGTGAATAAACGTTTTAATTAAAAGTGCCTGTTAGCCTCGGTCATGCCAATTCCGAGACTCTAATTAGGCCATCAGTGAGCCGGCCGGCACTACAACATTTGCGGATGTTACCGCCACGTGCGTCAGTAAGCAAAGGTACAACGGAACTCAGGGCTAAGGCTTCTCGTAGCTCCTTGCCCGCAAAAGTCGACCCGATAATCCCGCACCTTCTTGCAGGACTCTGCTACATTTGCGTAGTTGTTATGGCTTTCTCGCTATACCGTAACTTAATTTGAGAGTTGAATTTTAACGACTTTTTCGTTGAGATAAACTGTCACCATGTCCGCTCATCCAGCTCATCCGATAGTCGATTTTCGGTTGCTGGCGTAGCAGCTCAATTTCAGACAATTGAAAAAAGCTAGCTTCTTATAGCTATGTCATCTATTCGCTGATACCAATGTCGAACGTGACTCGACGTGTTGTGTTTCTGATACTTCCGGTGAGTAGCAGAGAGTAGTGCTTTGGAAAGCACACCAGCGCGATTAATAGAAGAAGTACGTTGTGTGTGTGTCGTGCTTGCGTGGCACTGGGCTCGTGCCGCATACGTTTTCCCTGTCGCTTGCTGCTCTCTGAGCAACCGCCGCAATTTCGACGAATTTTCGACGTTTTGCCTATCTACGCGTTCTCCTGGCCTGTTACTCTTGCTCATCTTCCAGTCAAACAACAACAAACATGTTGTTGTAATCCAAGACCTCGCGCTCTCTGGCTGCTGGCAGCGGTTCATCTGGTCTGATTAAGGGTGTCGTTTGAGCAGCGTACCGTTCGTTAGAAGTGCGGATTACTAGATGTCGTCTTCTTAGTAGTTCTCCCTCGACTCGCATTCAGCTATCCACCTCTGTCGGCTGTTGTCAAATTACGCAGCCGCTCTCTCCCTCTTTCCCTCTCTCTCTCTCTCTCTCTCTCTCTCTCTCTCTATATATATATATATATATATATATATATATATATATATATATAGAGAGAGAGAGAGAGAGAGAGAGAACTAACTGCTAACAGGAAAGTGCACTATGGCAGAGCTTGCTACTTACAGGCTCTCTGACTGAGCACCGTAGGTTGATCTCGCAAGGGTCGCTGTGCCACAGCTTAGCTGGCGTCCGCCTTACGAATCAATGCAATTGCAAATTCCGTGCACGTTAAATGTATTGGCTAAAAGACAGCTTCAAAAGTTGTAGCTAGGGATGGGAAGCTAGGAGAAACGCTCACACGTATGCGACTGATGCAAACTGTTTAAATTCCATCGGTTGTAGGCCTTTTAATGTTTGCCTTTCTTCGTGTCGTTGTCAATGCGTAAAGCTAAATGCAAAAAAAAGAAATAAAAAAAATATTTTTGTGAAAGCGAGTCACGAGTCGGATTGTTGAAGCGTTCGTCGGTGAACTGTCCGCTCTCTTGCAGAAGAAAGACGTCAGATGTATCAAGTGGCTCTAGTTCTGGCGCATAAAGGATATGCACGGCTTCCAATATTTATAGTGCAGAATAATTCCCGAAAAATTTTGGTGAAAATTACTTCTTTTATACGGATAGACATGTACCTGAACGTAAGGTTCTATAGGGTAGACCGCAGTTTACTTGCTCGATCCCAAACTCTCGGGCTGACTGAAGTCAAGATTTAACGTCCACGGAATTGCTTTAGCTATATTGCTTCGTATGACGGACTCCATAAATACAAATGTGCAATGGCGGGAATGAAATTCCCGCATCTTTGTGTCTCGTCCGGTTGCAAAACGCACGCGAATGGACCACGTCACCAGACTCGACATCTTTCTCCATCTTAGATATTCATTTCATACACAAGGAACACAAAACCTACAAAACGTTGGGGTATTTTAGTGCAGACTGATCTACTAGAAGTGCTATAAAGCACAGTTAAGCTAACTTTAATGTAACACCCCCTAGCAAAGGAAATTTATTGGACAGGTTTATTCGAGATAGGAGAGGCAAACCAGAGCTGCCGTGGCTGTATCAACAGGGGTTGATTTAGTTGAGTTGAATGTGAGACTTGACGGCCTTTACTGAACACTATCCAATGTCTGCCTTCTACAACCTGAGCTGTGTCTTAAGCTTCCTGACTAAAAGCTTAGGGTCCACCGTGGAAATAAGCCTCCGAGCAGCTTATTTCTTTCTTCGCGGAAGTTAAACGGTCTTTCGTTCGACGCTCAGCATGGGCCAGAGAGGACGTTTTACCCTTATCGCAATTCAACGGCTTCAGTTGAAGGTGGAGTTCCTTCGTAGGCTCTCGCTGAAAATGCGCAATGTTTACCAAGGGATCTTACTTAAACAAAAACGCCTTAAACGGCCACTTGCGACGAGTAATACTTAACAGTAAACTCTTAACAGAACGCGTATGTTTAAAATACGCACTTCTTTACATTCGTGAAATTCTATCCAACTATCTACCTATATCACTGGGCGATTCAGTCCCACACAACTTAGGGCAGCCAGTGCCCATTACTTACCTGGTTTATAATGTGTCCCATTGCAGGTTCGATTGGTCTGGGGATTTATTTCCTTTTGCAGCCACTTCCATTGCGATGGCAGGGGTGCCATGGGGCCCTATACTCAGCTCCCTTGTTTTCCTTCGTACCCCCTCGTATTCGGTTTCCTGCTATGCAGTATAGTAATGTAGGACTTCTTAGTCTGTTTTTTATATAGGAGATTTTGGGAATGCATGATGCACATAAGTCACCGCCCGCCGGCAGTGCCTAATATAGAACTCACAAACCCACTAAACCCGGATTCCTCCTACCCCCCACAGTTACGAAATCGCTTGGCATTATTTCGACATACATGGGGAAGCCTCGCTCTCTAGCGCTCTGTGACCCAGGCTTGTGCGCTTTTGACTTAGAATAAAGTATCAAGAATAATGTTGAGAGACATAGCTGCTCCCTTCCCGGCTGCGCATCGCAACTCGCTTTGTATGAGTGGTTTCCAAAACTCTGTGCGCTGTTAGGAGTGCAGTGTATTATGGTCTGACCTCCCTCCACCCCTGTGCAGAGGCAATGACGCGTGTATGACGATCTATGCCAAAAGGCGGCCCTCTTCCTTGGGGGCGGGGGCGCGGCTCTGTCAGCAGCTAGAGCGCTACAGTGATGGGCCGAGTATTCGACATCATTCCACTCTCCTAAGTTGCAAAGAACGTGCGCGTTTCAGTCTGTTATCGCAATCCTTTCCAGGGATGTTTGAAGCTTCCTGTGCCCGGTGCGGGACTAGATACTGTAGTAGGATAGTTCCAGTGGGTGCATTCGCACCAGGTTTTTATGTCAGCGATGATGAAACGGGTCAACGGGGGGGAAGGCGTCTGCATATTACTAACGTCGCTTGTACGTTGGTATAATCAATGGTGTATCTAAACAATAGTGCAGTGTTTTCTAAACGCGCTGTTGTTAGCGGCGGTAACTTTACCAACCAATGGAGAGCACTCGGCGGTGGCTTCAAAGCTGCCACCAAAGCTAGCCCACGGCCAAACGACTGTTGTTGAAACTTGCTCGTGCCCGCATTACTTGCTTGTAGATTTACGTATATGTTGTTCTCGCCGATCCTCAACATGTATGCCTAGAACTGATCATACCTAATCAGCGCATGAGCAGCGTGGTGTGCTATTGCTCCCTGTGCCTTATGCCAGCGGCGCAAGTCCTTGATTATGGAGCGCGTCCACTTGTCTTTCGTGTCTCCGACAGGCGCGTTGGTCCACCTCTTGAAGCAAGCGTCGAGTGCGGCCTCTCGGGCTTCAGTCCACGATGTCTCCCTCTTCAGTCTCCGTGTGGTCATCTCTTCTCTGTCAGCATATTTTATGAAAGTAGGCTTGCGAGAACGAGCAGGACGCCCGGGGAGATGGTCCGGTATACTCGTCTGACCCGTATTGCCACCCCCGTTAGGGTGCGATCGTTCCGAGCATGAAGCCTGCCCACGCAGGTGCGGCATAGGACGCGCTTGTTTCTGTAACAGAGACTAGTTGACGCCGCTCGGCATCCGATGCGCCGCCCTCCAGGGTTCCGAACGGGTCACGTTGGCCGACACTCTTGCCACCGGTACGATGTGGAGTAGGCCGGTGAGCCTGTGTCTAGGGTAATCCATAGGTACTTGATGTGGAGAAATGGCGTAAAATAGCCCCTTGAGTATCCGTTGAGCTCCCGGATATCTGGAGTTATCCGCCTGCGGCCAGTTAGGTACAGGGCATTGGTTTAGATCAACAATTCAACTTATGAGAGAAAAGAGAAATGTATTCTATAGGACAATGTAGCAATCGGAGGGACTGAAATTTGACAGTCCAGACAGGCCACACCGCAGATTTGTCTAAACGCCGTGTCATTAGGGACATGTGCAAATGCTGGCACTGCTATCCTAGACTTTATTTTACCACAGAAGATCTGCTACAGCAAGCCAATTGCAACAGTATCATAATGCTGTATGTTCAAAGAGGAACAAACAAAATGTAAAGCGCGCGTGAAGCAAAACATAAAGAGTCTCTTTTCTAATTGTGTGCGTTTTTATGTAGGAATCTCTGAAATGCATTCCGCACATACAACGCGGACAGCCTCACATGATTAGTGTGGGTAAACCCGTATCTTCCCCAACCTCAGGTTCGGGATAGCAACTGCATTTATTATTCACAACTGTAGAAACGGTGTTTTTGCATGCATTGTATGCGTTGTCGCCTGCTGAATAGCGATGCATTGGCACTTATGAAATGGTCGTTTGTCTTAAAAAGAATGTTTGTCGGAATCTTATGATCGAAATGGTAAAACTATTTGGAAGACGTGAATGAACATGTTTGCGTACTACATAAAGGATGGCAGCTGTATGTGTACTTTACTTTGCTTCGTTATAATGAGAATTGCGCATAAACAATATGGTGTGTTTGCCGTTATCGTTGTCAGTCACCGTTTCAGACAAAAGACTGGGTGTTCTTCTATGGCTGTAACCCCGATACAAAGTCCCGCCTCGTCATCTTTCTTGAGCGGATCAATCAGCACCTTGCCGTCGTCTGGATTCTGCTACAGCTTGAAGGAGGGCAGGTGCTTCTTCAAAAGGAAGCCTGTTTTTCAGACAACAGCCATGGTAAGACAAACTAAGTATACAAGTATGCACTTTTAGAAACCTACGTATATTCACGTAATATACACCTAATATATAGCACAAAAGCTGTCCTGCTCTCCAAGCACCTTATACAACGACACACTCATTCTTTGCGATCCCGAAACTACAATAGATTTGCCGATGCTGGATGTTAGGCTATCGCAAACCCCAGTAATCCATTCGAACTTAAGCGTTCGAGGAGGCTACGGGAGATCGTCCGTCATTGACGTGTTTACTTGCGAACCGGAACAAATTATTTACCTCGCGTGATGTCGCTGCAACAATGCCGATCCCGAGAGTCCCGCTAGTCGCTTGCTTGGTAAAATATGCTAAACACTCGATAAGCGTTGCGAGCTCTAACACTCGGCTCAAAGAAACATGGCAACACGCTGTATGAGAACGTTGCCAGTTACATACAATTAGGCGTTCTAAGTCTAAGGCGCACCTCAACGTAACCAATAAAAGCCGGCTGCCGAAAGTAAAGTATTATTGCTCAACGAACGAAAGCAACAACGCTATATAACTCTAGAAAAAGACTTATTTTAATGGATTGTATTCACGCTCAAAGTGGCCCACAAAACATGGTCTTCATTCGAGATGGGCGCGCACGTCTCATTCCAAACCGGGTCAACACGCTGAACGAAATGAAAGGGTGTTTGTAATGGGCGTCTAGTCGATTGGCTAATGATGCGGGAATTCACCTGTGATAATGATAAATGAAAACGGTTGGTTAGGCAACTTTCCTCTGCACAGGGCATAACGACTGCAGTCCTTAGACGATGCACAGAAACACAATTAGCGCTGTTTGTTTTCGCTATGGCAATCACGACGTGTACCACGGAGCGCATTTCTGCAACCCAATGGCAGTTAGGCGCCATCTTCTAATTGTCTCCATAGGTACTTTGCGTCGGCCTCGGAGCCACCCCTGAAGCGCATTCGCATTCAGCGACTCCAGGAGTGACTCCACAAGGTACTATTAGCCCCGGGTATCAACACATTCAGGCGCAAACTTACATATTTGTTGTAGCACGCTGCCGAGCCATGCAAATTGAACAAGGCAAATCCTTGGTTCAATGCATTTGAAGGGCCGCGTATCAATCGCAGTTGGGTCTGCACGCCTCTTGGCCCCATGATAACCCGGTATGACTTGCCAAAAACATCTCATACTTTACGACTGCGCCAAAATTCTTGTGTCGACCTGTTTGCCGAAGCACCGGTATTTGTCAGGACCAGCAACGATAATTCAATCAGTCAAAATATCGGCCCACACAGCTTCTGTTTATCAATGTGAAGAGAGGATGGCTCAAAAAGACCCCCACTTTTTTTATGACCGGGTCCATGAAAAATGGAGCTTGAAAAGACGCAAATCGCACGAACCAGCTCGTTGCAAATCACTACGCTGTACATGGCTTTCATCATGTAGTGTGTACAGAACAGTGGAAATTCGTGACCCCAATAAACTATGTATCTGTGACCGACGTGAGGAACCGTACAAGAGATATCATGCCGGCAACTGCTCGAGCGTATTACCACTAAGCAGCTTGACTGGTAAATTAAATTGCTGTTTGGTTGACTTTACACCTAAAACAGGTGCATAATATATATATACACAGCGCAGGGTTGAGCAAGAAGTTAGAAACAATACAAAGAGAGGTGATAAGATTTGCATTAAGTTGCCGTTTTAATTGCGCCAGGGAATTCCTTGAGGGGGAAGGGGGAATGTCAACATTTATACAAAAGGAAGTACAACGTAAGCTTAGATTTAGTAGTAGGATTGAAAATGTAACAAATAAAAGATGGGTTAAACAGATGCAGCTGGTAAACCCGGCACTTAGGATTAAAACGAAGTGGGATTGCAGAGTAGAGTTTGCAGCTAGGGAGATTGGGTATAATTGTCAGCAATGGGCAAGAGCGAGGGTATCAGAGAAAATGATGAAATTGAAGGTAAACAAGTCAAAGACAGACAAATGGAAATTGGGCTCCAAATCAAGTTTGGCAACTATGTATGGAAGGGAAAAGCGGGAAAGGGGCGGGGTAGAATGGGTATACGAGAATTCAAGAGCAAGTGAGCTATTGGCAGATGCCAAGGGCAGGGATGTTGGATACACGGATACATAGAGCTAAATATAAGGAGGGGCAAAGTACAGAATGTCGAGCATGTGGGCTAGATAATGAGTCAATCGAACATATTATTAAAGAATGTATAGCATTAGGGGGGAGCAGATATATAGAGCTGGCGGAGGCCCTAGCTCTAGGAACCAAATGTTAGAAAAGACCTGGTCGATATTACAAAGAAGAGGTTGTCGCAATGGAAATGCTTAGTAGGGATTGAAAAGGTATACATGGATTAATATGGATGCGTAGGCTAAATATATATGCTTGCCGCTCTAATCGCCCCTGAATATAAAAGGGGACATGTGTATTTAGGTATACATGCCAACGAACAATAAATCAATCATCACATATATATAGTATATATATATATTATAATATATATCATTATATTTATATATCTATATATTTATTATATATATTAATCTATATATATATTATATATATATATATTATATTATATATATAATATTATATATATATATATAATATATCTATTATATATATTACACCACCCCTTTTATATATAATAATATATAATTAAAAAATAAATATGCGCAAAACAAATTATGAACTGTAGTTCACGTGTTTAGTGCGGGGGCTGTCCTCCGGTTGGGGTGGATGCCCGATGCGTCGTTTGGCGCCTGCTCTTCAATGGCCTTCTTGAGAATTCTGAGGGAGGGCGCGATGTACACGTGCGTCTGGCCGCGCGGTTCGCGTCGCTGGGTCATCCGTACGAGTTCCCCCGAGACGTACCGCCGTCGAAGTTCGCGCGTCGATTTGAACAGACCGCCGAGGGTGGCCACATCGAACAGCTGAAAGAAACCATGCGAAAGTGAGTGACCTTGTTCACTTCCTAACTAACGTGGGGTAACTCTCCTCGTTTTGGCAATAATAATAATAATAATAACAGTCCTGTTGAGCCGGGATGGGTAGCGAAGCACGCGGACGCCAGAAAACGGTTTAAATATGCTAGACTGGAAACAAGATATATATTTGCGCCTATTGCCATGGAGACACTAGAACCAATCAGCAAGGGAACTGAAGCATTTCTCAAAGATTTGAGTAAGCGAATTCAGGAGGTCACGAACGACCGAAGAGAGGGTCAATTCTGGAGGCAAGCGTTGTCCTTGGCCGTTTGCAGAGGGAACGCGGCATCTATTTTAGGCGCCATGGAGTGAACTAATTATTTAAAAAACTTTCCAATAATACGTTCAGGCCTCACAATTGTAACATTGTTTAACATGTAATAATAATAATAATAATAATAATATTTCTACATCGACGACTCCCACTGATAAATCGCCGCAATGAAGCCAGATGACGTAAGCTTATTCTTGGTGGTTTTCAGAGCAACGTCGACTGGTGGGTACGAGCAGGCTGGAACTTTCTATTGCGAGGCGCACGTAGATGGAGTACGCAGCGAATTTCTGCTCTGGGGAACAAAGCTTCGCTATATTGGGTCCTCACCGCTTTTCACGAAATGTTGTCATCATTTTGGCTATGCAACGGTATGCTTATGTCCATTTATATTGCACGCGCACCCACACACGCATATATATATCACTTTTAAAAAAAATTATATATATGAGCATTGCATAATGCGGTCCCTTAAACAAACCATGTATGAATTTATTCAAATAAATTAATTCCTTGCCATTGGGTGAAGTCAAACATGCTTCTCAACTGGGCCTCCCAGATTATCTCATAGATTCTGCCACGGGGCTGAACATTTAAGTATGATTTGGAAAATTTGGAATGATGGTGTGCTGGGGGCAATGCGCACATGCGTTGCCGGGGACGTTCGGCGAGTGCTGGTTTTTTTGTGAGACCTCGGACTTGGAGCTGAATCCCGAGAAAGGTAAGATCTAGGTTACAGCCGATAGTGCACAACAGGCCCCGACATTTGCACCCTCCAAGCCTTTTTGCCGGGATGTAAGTTTACTCTCGATAATGACCTAGAGCTTCTGGGAGTCCCGCTCCTGACAACCTTGCCCGCTCGGTGCTCATTGCTCCCTATTTCTACTCTGATATTTGTTCTCAGCTACCAGGGTCACCCACCTTTTTTTGCGGAGCGGATCTAACAGGGCGGCCAGACGACCTGCGTTCATTGAACGAGTTTACCGTACACAGCCTCGAGTCTCTTCTTAACCTATCGCTAGCACCTTCCGCTGGAAAATAGGCACAATTATCGATCTCGAAGGGGGCCTGGGGATCCCGGACCCACTTGTATCCGCTAGGCCAGCGATGGTCTCCTCACTTTTTCGATCCTAGAAAAACGCCATCGCACTCTTGCGACGAGGCCGACATTGTTTAGTACAAAGAACTCAAGAGACGTCTGTTTGAGTAGCTAGAGACAGTTTGCAATGGCGGTTCGGATAACTCTTTGAGCCTACTTGAGTGCAGCGCTTTCTTATACGACGAAGTTTATTGCGGCTTACTTGCGGGCGCTACCGACGACCCTGCACGTTGTTAAAGTGGTTCCAGCCCATTATATACGAGAGTAAGTAATGTTCCCAGTCCAGACGTTCTCGAGGGACTATTGTCGCTCTACTTGCTACCTTAATTTAAAAACTATTTATTTATATATCCGTTTATTTTAGAACGGCGCAGTGTTTCACCTAATCGAGTCTACGAACGAAAAGTGCTACGGGTTTTGCTACACGCCCTCGCTGTTTATGAAGGGAATACGTAAGGGACGAACCAAAAAATCTGGCCGGGGAATCGCGGTCGCTTTTTCTGTTGGTAAGTATATGCTTATGCTATCCAGCAAAAGTAACAGCAGCGATACGCTCGCTACCATCGTTATCAACAACACAAGAACAACATTAATTTAGTATCGTTTTTCTAATTGTCTACATGCATCTCTATGGAGCTCGTCACAAGCTTCCTGAATCGACAATATGGGAATCCATTCTTCTTAGGCGATTTTGTTTGATACAGGGTTACCCAAAACCCCCGGCCATCAACGTCAGGTACGTTACCAATTGAGTTCCGATTCCGACAACTCACAGTTAACAGTCCGGCGTGACAATGAACCTTCTCTCCGCTCGAGCAGAATGTAGGCCGACCTTTATACGGCAAGGACCTAGTGAACCTAACATAGCCAATCAAGGCCACTTCGCACAGGTTTCGATTAGAGCGTCGGTTGAAGCGTCTGCCTTCTATAGATATAATTTGTTTTATTAACACCCAAACTGGGTAAATGTGTTTATGTTACATCAAAATGTTTCGAGACGCCAACAATCTAGCGTTTTGCTAGTTCTGCTATGGACCTAACCGCCGGGCATACCGCGGCGTGGTATCGATCACATTTGCTCCAGCATTGTTTGCATTGACATTCATCCTGTGGTTCATGAAAACCCTCCACGTTGCACAGAACGTGATGAAATCCGTGAGCTGCAAAGGCCGTCGTTAGATGTCGATCTATTACACCGCTACCCCCGCCATTCAGTGCTCGTCATTGCTGCTGTTCCATAAATACCTATGTCCACCTCACTAATTTTGGTTTCCCAGTTTCGCATATAAACTTCAAAGGCGCACGTTTTCTTCAGATTAAATCGTTTTTGTAGGTCTTCCGTCAGCAGCGGGCCACCCTCCAAGACGTGAACAATTCCATTCCTGCATGTATTCGAAAGCGCAAAAACCCTCTTTAAAAAGAAAAACCTCACCATATAGATATAATGCGACCTGGTGTTCGCACAGTACAGCTATACGGCAAGCCGAGAATCTCACTCGCCTATGATGAAAGCCTCTTCTTCAAAATCTTGAGTGTTTAAGACCAGTCCGCCTACAACAGAGAGAGAGAGGAACTACAGTCCGCATTAGCCCCAGCCGATCGCAGTGGTCAACCTTGGGAACGAAAGAATTACGCAACACTGTTTTTCTAAAGCGCAACAATATAGCGCTTAGCTGGCCTACAAACGGAGATTACGTCATGAATACCCTATTATTGGGTATCCTTTGGATGTGTTCTATCGCACCCCTCTTTGAAGTCGAGTGTTGCTTGAGACCTCAACCACAGACAGGTGACTCACCTCGGTCTCACACTCAATCTACGCACACATCTTGAACGAAAAAAAACAAACAGTTAAATAAAAAGTTTATACAATGAAATTGTTCTACAAACGACATGTTTGCTTGTTCGTTCGGCGACGACCTTAGGCGACGTCGCCTACAAGGGACAATGGGGTGCTGTCAACGAGCAGCCTATCGCCGGCTCTCTGTCACCGGCTCCAGAGAGTCAGTGGCAGCTGCAGACGTCGTGGGGCAGGATGACGCAGAGCAACATCTCCGACGAAGTCTTCAACTGCGGCTTGCTGAGTCTACGCTTCAGCGAAGAGTACAACATTCCGGAACGACTCGTCACGAAGTACGCGATGGTCGCGGTCGACCAGTTCTGGCCGGACGCCGACACCGCGTGGCCGCTTATCGTCACGTTGGACGACACGCTTTGTCGCGACCCGGCCATTGCCGGCGGAAAGGGCGCGTCGCTCGCCCAGCTGACTGCCATATCAGCGGATCTGAAAACAGTGCGTTGTATTTGTTGTTGTTGTTGTTGTTGTTGTTGTTGTTGTTGTTGTTGTTGTTGTTGTTGTTGTTCTCGTTGTTGTTGTTGTTGTTGTTCTCGTTGTTTTTGTTGTCCTGGTTGTTTTTGTCGTACACACATTTGTGCTTTATCTGTGGATTATGTGCAGAGACTTTATGTGTATAGACATATCGTATATATACGTACTACCGTAGCATTATTTACCGACTTCGTTCCGACGACATGCGTGGGCTTGGCACGAGTGTATGCTACCTAAACACACGTGTATGTTTACGTGCTTCGCTATGTTTACGCTCCATATATGGCATAAATATGAATTGAGCCGTTAATATTGTCGAATACCCTTTTTTTTTAAAAATTAAATCGTAGCTAGATCATCCAAGCAAACAGGAATGCTCAAAGCGCATTCTACTGTAGGTACCGCTCATTCTGTGCGATGCGTTTTTCGACTGCGAGAATATTTCGCGTTTTGGACAGAGAGCCTAATGTTTCTAATGTTTACCTGGCATAAGACTAATAGGGTGTTTGCGCCTTGGAACTCGAGGAGAGTGACGCTATCCTGAATATGACTTATGGGTTTGTTAATTTGACATCTGCTTAGTTTTCCGGAATAGCTTTTGGGCATAATTTATTTATTTCGGATTTTCTCAAGAGATGTGTCTGTTCAGGTTTGTGTGAAATAGCAAAGTCACCTCGAGATTGATCGATATAAGCTTCTGTTTGGAAGCGACATGCAACCAGCAGCAATGTTATATTGGGCACGGTGGTAGAACATCGATTACAGAGGAGTTCAAGTTGCCTGAACACAATCCGCATCATGAAATACATTTGCTAATACACGCAGAGAGACCGTACAAGGACGTTAGGACGAGCGGAAAAAAAAACATGGTTTAGCCGTATTTGCAACGGGTGTTTAGGCTTATATATATATATATATAATATTTCGATATGGATGGTATATATATATATATATATATATATATATATATATAATACTTCATTATGGATGTATCGGATCGAATTGCAGTTTATTGTGCCAAAAGCCCTCGTGCTGACGGTCTTCGCGTTCGACGAGTTCTCATCGCAGCCGGCCGTTAAGGCTGCCATCAAAAGGCTCGAGGAGCGCTGTTCAGACGCGGAACACCTCGACGCCGTCAAGCTTCAGGAGGCCTCAGCTGAGTGTGTAGAGGCCGTACTCAAAGCTGATATGAAAGATAACATGGAACAGCTAGTGAGTAATACTAAAATGAGCGCCTCTGAGCGAACGTTGTCATACTACAGAAAACGAATAATCATAACAATATTACTAGTACTACTTTACATTGCCATTAAGTAACCTACGTAAATTATATTTATTGAACTTGAACTGTACTCTCAACCTGCAAAAAGGTTGGATAAAGCAGCAGCAGCGTGGATTGCGATATCACACCGTAGCAAACGTATGGAAAGATCAGGAGTCAGTTAGAGTAGTATACATGTTGCACGCCGCATTATAATGTTCGTGATGCATCGTGACTATTTCTCGGAAATGCACCTCGGCCAGTATCAAACATATCGAGCAGTCAGAAACGTCGATAATATTGATCTTGTGGCAGGTTTCTATCCTCTGTCTTCTTACGAAAAAAGCTATTCTATATTCTAAAGAAAATGTTTGCTTCTTGTAGTAGTATTATTTATACGATTGTTTGGTATGCGTTGGCATGGGGCGTGTATTTGTATATATGTATATATATATATATATATATATATATATATATATATTCAATTGCCAGGTAAGTAATTGTGATTTTGTCATGTGTCATCTACTTGGGTTGCTGTGCGCGCCATAGCTGCAATCCCGCATGGTAGAGTGTTTCGGCTCCGTAGATGGGGTAACGTGTCGAACGTTTGCTGTGCGATCATCATCAACCAATGAGGACACAGACGAGTTATCAGCGGCCGGTCAGATGACAACGTGCTTGGCGGTACAAGGAATGCACAATATCAAGACGGCAATCATCAAGTGCTGGGCCTCGCAGTTTTCGTTCACAGGTGCAAACTTCTCTAATCTTATATAGTAGCAAATATATATATATATATATATATATATATTGGACCGACATAGCCCGCCGGCAAATTTATTTGTCCATGTTGTCTGTTATCACAATGTGTCACATAACGCACTGAACGCACTGAAAACTAACGACTCAAGGCTCTAGGTCCAAGATGGGGCTGGTCCACCTGGCCAAAGTTCCTCTCACCGACGCAGCGTCCCCCTCTGAACGTCTAACGACAAGCGCTGCAGTAGGTACTCCCCCGCTCTTTTGTCTCCTGTAGCAACTACCAATCTTCTCCCGACGTCTCTGAGTAATTTTTTGGTAAGCTAAGGCAACCGCGCCAGTACCGACCATTGAAGGGGCTAAGGAGTCGGTAACAATATATATATATATATATATATATATATATATATATATATTATTACAGAGTAATTAGGCAATGAGGCTACACTTTTGGTAGGTCGTCGTATACTGTGTGTGACAACCATGAAAGGCATACCATGTGAAGTCATGTCTGTAATCTGAAAATCTACTCACCGCTTTTTTGGTTGTAGTTGGTAGTTTGCCCGCCTCTAAAAGTGTGTCTGAACGCTTCCATCGTAACAGTGCAAGTAATATAACTACAGTAGCAGAGTATTGCAATGACGACTAACAACTGCCGAGCAGCTGTTCAATGCTAGGGCGAGCTGTTCAAAAGTTTGGAAAATTAAACGGGTTCCGAGTGAAGTCCCATGGGTAGCCTCTTGTTCTATTCAGTCCTCCCCATCCATCCAGCAGGGCAGGGCAAGCACGCTATGCATCGGCCATACACACTTCTGTTTGATCTAATTTGTCTGATCGGCAAATTCTGTGTATCGGTCTATATATGGCTTTGCCCCCTGTGAAAACACAACAAAAACAACAGCTCTGAGCTATAAACGCCAGCACGGTCAAGCGTTGTGCGGCGCCTCGACGATGGCCGTCGTCGTCCAACAGATGGTGCAGGCCGAGTGCGCCGGCGTACTCTTCACCTGCAACCCAGTCAACGGTCATCCCGAGCAGACGGTCGTGACGGCCAACTTTGGCCTCGGCGAGTCGGTCGTGTCCGGGCTCGCCGACCCGGACACATTCACGCTACACAAACTGCGAGCCCCAGGTGGCCTCACCAGATTCGCCGTCGAATCGAAGACGGTAGGTGTTGCCGCCCTTCTTCCTTCTCCTGTTGTTGTTGTTGTTGTTGTTGTTGTTGTTGTTATGGTTGCTATTGTTGTTGTTGTTGTTGTTGTTCCTGTTGCTGCTTTTGTTGTAGTTTCTGCTGCTGCTGTTGTTGTTGATTCTGCTGTTGCTACGGTGTTTCGTCTTTTTTTCTATTTGTTTCTACGGAACACAGTAATTTGCACATCATGGTATCGCTCTTGACGTAACGCCACACAAATTGCGCAGTTAAATCAAATTTGAGCAAGAGTTTTAGGGGTATATTTGCCTTTCGCGCTCTTTCTCTCTTTCTCTCTCTCTCACACTCTCTCTATCTATATATATATTGATAATTGTGTTTCAGTTGGGAAATAAGAATGCGGTGGTCGTACCAAAGGCCAGCGGTGGCACGGAGGAACGTGTTCTTGGGGAATCTTTGAAAGAAGATTTCTGCATCGACGACGAGAAGGCCAAAGAGCTCGCAAACATTGCAATGCAGGTCGGTCATAGTCAACAGACACTGAGCCAAAAAATTGTGTACTTCTTGTTGCTGAACATCAGTATCAGTAAAAAAGAGCAGAGAGAGCATTATCGCTTAATGAGACGCATTACCTATAACTTGTATGGAATGCTTAACGAAGCTGTTATTGCGAAAACGATACCTACTGTTGTGAATTATAGACTCTACTTAATTGCATATACACACCAGGCAGGATGCAGGGTTATGCTAACAATGCTGGTGATAAAAATAACATTACAATAACCTTGTGTCTATGGATTGGAACAGATAGAGAGCTTCTACAATACGCCCCGAGACATCGAATGGGCGCTGCGTGGTGGCGAAGTGTATATCTTACAGAGCCGCCCAGTAACCTCATTGTTGAAAGAGTCGGATTTCGAAATCACCCACGATATGAATACAGCTATTTCGACAGATCGCGAAATTCTGTCGCGCGCCAATATCGAGTGAGTTATTTCTTATAATATTGCGAAAAGGTTAAACATCAACACCAACAACAGTAGAGTCCGAGTTATAGCAATGTAAAGTTCTTGCTTTATATATATATATATATATATATATATATATATTTCTATATATATATATATATATATATATATATATATATATATATATATATATATATATAGAAACATTTATGTACGTTTATGACACAAATATCGCCCTTCATTACGACAGGCGTCCTTGATATACGCTCTCATCTTTCAGTAGGACTACTTTCATGCGCGATTTTTAACTCTGAGATAATCATTGTAGTGATTTCACACAGAGAGCTACTATTAGAATAAAAAAAAACGATTAGATTAAAAATTACTGCAAGTGCATGTCATACAAGATAATGCTGTATGTATTATTGTAGATGCATGTAATACAATATAGTGCTGTATGTAATATTGTATATGCATACAATACAGTATAATGCTGTATATACATGTAATATAATATAATGCTGTATACACATGTAATACAATATATTGCTGTTTATGCATGTAATAGAATATAATGCTGTCTATACATGTAACTACAATCTTAGTGATGATATACATGTTATATAATATACTGATGCATACATACATACATACACATAATAGCATATAATGCTTTATAAAAGTGTAGTATACCACCTCTTAACCAGACGTGGGCTATGCTCGACTGACTTTCAGAGAGGTGATGCCCGGTGTGCTGACTCCGATGAACGTTAGACCTCTTCCGCATTATCTTCGACCTATTTGTGACGCGACTGTTTCGAAGCCGTTTTCCTATGCTCTTCGATAGCAGCCCGTACGCACCCCGTACAACCTGCCAGCTTGGCAAACGGGTCTTTATTAATTTTTCAATGGTACGTAATCACTTTAAAATATAAGCAATATGTACAGCATGTACATGAGGGCCACATGAGTCATCTTCATTGAGCGCGATACTAGGAAATGAAGGTCGTACAAGTGTGCACATATATATATATATATATATATATATAGTGAGAGAGGGAATATTGTAATGATTTATTAATCATTTACAATACGTTTGCACACTCGGCAGTGCTCGTTTATATATATATATATATAAAATATTGTAATGATTTATTAATCATTTACAATCCGTTTGCACACTCGGCAGTGCTCGCCTATATATATATATATATATATATAACCTTATGTGTGCTGTTTGCGTTTCTGCGCTCATTGGCTTGTTTAAATTTGACACATTTACTTAACACAGACGCGAAGGCAGAATTCTGCCCTAAAGGAATTTCGAAACATACAGGTATATCAAAACAGCCATTTCCACCCTTGGTGTATGCGTTCTGTGCTGCATTTTACGCCCGAGTGATCGAGATAAATTCTTTGTCGCCGGAGTTATGACATGTTTAACTGCAACGATTTAGTATAACGATTGTAAAACGACTCAGCTCTACTGTAATGGCTTAGGCCTATAGTTAAGCAGTGTATCTCTAAATAGACGTCTGAAAATGTTGTCGTGGATTGAAACAATGCCTTTTCCTTTAAAAATAATGAGCAATGGAATTGCAACAATTCGCTATCGAAGCATCTGTGTTTCCCGTTTTCTATTTTCGTTGGCTATGACAAACTAGAGCCTCGTTTGACAGTTACGTTAAGTAGATTAGAGACTATGACAACAGTAATAAGGTCATAACCGTATTAACCGCTTGACTTAAGTTCGAATGGCATAGCAAAGTTTCGAATGGAGGTAACATGTTTGCGTCAGGATATACATAAATAAAACTAAACCTTATTACCTATCTAAACTATCGACTGATATTAAACCTACTTAACGACTAGATAATCCGCTGTTTCCAGAACCTTTTGGGCGCAGGCCATGATACACTCGATCGTCAAGTTCTGACTACTTTTGGCTCGGCTGTCAAGGAACACGAAGTGTACACAAGGGGAATGTTCCATTATTCGACAACTTCACGCTTAGGCAAATACAAGGCCGGTCAATATGCCTTACAGGTAAGGCGCACCACGGTTCGGATACCCTCACTGCATCATATGAATTAAAGCTGTGTACAAATCATACAAACGTGACACGTTGCTTTGCCTTTGCGTGCACGGTTTAAGCGTATTGCTAATGTGTAGTTCATATGAATATAATTATTGGATTAGTAAATATTAACTTAAAAAACGTAGATAAACTAATATCAGCAGCTTTTGAAGCAGTTCTGCCCGAAAGCTGAAGAGAGTATTTAAAATCTCAAACGTCCAGCAAACGACCAAACTACCGCTACTAATGTGGTACGATCGCACTCAGTCAGGTCCGTGGACAGCATGCATAGTTACTGCGGATGCGGCCGCATTTACTACTTCGTGTTAGGAAAAAAATACAAATTAAGCAACCAGGCCTCTGCATGCGCCAGAGGTTTTTATAACTCACAAATTAAAAAGCTCTGTCGTAGATATTGGTTTGTTAGGCCACAAACTACAACGAAAACAGATTACCTTTGTATACGCTCTGTATACGCTACCCTAACGGGGTCCGCTGAATCGAGTAGAGCGCACCAACTTTGCAGGCAGAACTTTGCTACGGATCAGTTGACAAACACACAAATGATTTTGCTATACATATATTTGCGAGACGTAACCCTCATAGCTATTGCCCACTTGCACGCATATGTTCACACAACATTCAAAATCTACACCCTGTCAAAGTTACTTTTACTACAAGCATTTAGAAGTTATCCAAAGGAAAACTCCAGAGGCTCAATTAGTCTATTGACACGGCTCCGAGCGCTTAGAGTCGCAATTTCGTCATTTTCGTCGTAATGCAAGAACTCAACTTTTATCCAGGAAAGCGGTGAAGAAGTGCCCAAAAACATCTTAGATAAGGATGATGCCAACGGAAGAGCCTATTTTGTGTAGACCTTGTGATGCATTTATCAAAGGAAAACTATTTGATATATATGTATATATATATATATATATATATATATATATATATATATATAGTTTAGATATCATATACCATTTTGTCCTATAAATCGAAAATTTCATAATATATGATATAATAATAGCGACATATTAATAATATTGCCGCGATAGCGAGCCGTGTTGACCACCATCGTCGTAATGTCGCCTTTTCTTAATGTTATAGTCAGTATAATCCCTAACGTCGTGAGGCATTGTGATCAGTATGGCAGGAATTCAGACGAACGCTTCGAACCTTTAGTGCCCGCGCATGTACATAAACCCCGCACTGATGCACCGTCAAACATTTGCTTTAACGGCGTGTCTTTTTGTGTTGTGTCTTTTGCGCGATCTCTGTCCCTCCGATAACGCGATTCCACGATTGCGTTCTCACTTCATGCTACCACCATTGAATGAAGCTCGCATTTGGCGCCGATAAGATCCTGCGGAAGGCCAGAACCGCAGCGGAGAATTTTAGCGTTGACCTGCCCCCAGCTAATGAGGGTTCGTCCAGCAAACTCATCTGGGTATTCGCCAAGCAGCTGCACCAGATGCGCAATGGATTGCCCTACCTGACCGGCGTCAGTTCGAGCTCGATGAATTGGAGTCTGGTGGCCGTCCGCATTCTGGGACGAGCGCTTGGTCCACAGAGTGCGTGAATAATTTCTACAAATTTTTCCTCACCTCCGCACTATACAAATATGTAGGATTTCCCAGGACGTTTTCGAGAGCGATATGAAAAAATGTAGAGCTCGTTAAAGCAAATATTTTTTCGAATGGAACATGGTCTCTGGGAAGTCTTGTTTCGGAGTGAGAGTGAAAATAGTACAACTTGTGACACTGGAGTTTTTGCCCGACATAGGATCACAAAATGTGCAATTGCGAGACAACCAGTCCTCCTAGACAGGAGCTAAGCACACCATCGCGTTCCTTCAGAGAAAATTCTGCTTCCTCTGAAGAACATATAACGTCAACTAGAAGGCGAGATGGTCGCTTAGAATAGAACTTACAAAAAAAGGAGTTGCTTTAATACCTTTCACACCAAATACCTTAGCATCTTTACTCTTACCACTTACTGCGCTCGAAACATACACACCCAGGCAAACGCACATTTCAGAACGACCATTTTGGTACAACTCGCATTGCCATACGTTTGGTATCAAAATGATCATCATGAAATGTGCGTTTGCCTGAATGTGTTAGTTTTGAGTGGTGTGAGTAATGCGTTTGATGAAATTGGTGTGAAAGCTAATAAAAAAAACTATTTTTTTGCAAATTCAGTTTTAAACGACCATGTTGCATTTTCTGGCCGGCGTTATATGTTCTTCAGAGGAAGTAGAATTCTCACGAACGACGGTGTGCTTAGTTTCTGTCTAGAAGGGCTAGTTGTCTCGCAATTGCACACTGTGTGCTCCTATGTCGGGCAAAAACATCAGTGTCACAAATTGTAGCAATTTCACTCTCACTTTGAAACAAGACTTCCCAAAGACCATTTTCCATTAGAGAAAAATATTTGCTTAAACGAGCCTTACAGTTTCTCATTTTCCTCTCAAAAATGTCTTCAGAAACCCTATATATATATATATATATATATATATATATATATATATATATATATACGGACACTGGGTGACGCACATTGCTCTGCTACCAAGTCCTGTGTCTATTAAATTTCAGCGCCGCACGCTGAAGTGATGAGCTCGTTCGCACAGCTCGTCCGCTCCAAGATGGACATCGAAAGTGCTGACATTCCCTCCAGTCTGCAGGCAAGTTACTGCGCGGTCGGCTTCTCCTCTCTACAGCGCCTAACCCTTCAGCCTAGTGGATCGAGATCTATCTCTTCTCTCTCTAAAGAGATATATATTTATATATATATATATATATATATATATATATATATATATATATATATATATATATATATATATATATATATATGTATATTCAATTTCAATTCAGACGTGGTTTATTTAGGGAACTGCATACATTCACATGCTTCAGTTCTCGTTATGAAAAGTGGTACAAGGGTTTGGGAATAAAAGAGAAAAATAAGAAGATAAAGCAGCAGATAATACCTATACCATATTATTGGCGATACTGACATACAAGGCGAAGGAGCACACTGAGCTATACCTTCATAAACATTATAACTCGAAATGACAAGTGAAAACTAAGAAATTAGATCATCGCCCTCAGTAGATCCCCTTTCTCCGTCATGTACTCCTATTTAAAAGCCATATTTTGACGTCTCGGGTAAAGCAGGTCAGGGACTTCGAGTGACGGATTTCATGCGGGATACCCTCCCACACGACGGTCAGTCTATATACAAGAGATTGGGTACTAGATCTTTCCTGTACCCGAGGTATAAATATATATATATATATATATATATATATATATATATATATATATATATATATATATATATATTCTCCTTCTATATATATAGCTTCCTAGAGATAAGGCTGTTTCTTATGCTGCAAAAACAATTTGTTCCGCCATCGCTCCGCGCCCTTTAGCATCTTTACCCGTTATTGATGCGTGCCCGTCTGCAGTGTCAGCTGACGCCTGCTGGCAACTATGCGGTCACGCCGACCGACCACCGTTGCACTTATTGCGAATGGATCACATTAGCTTCACCATCGCATGCGTTCCGAGGTTGACTGTGATTGTTTTTGCATACGACGCTGTTGTCTGCGCTTGCAGAACCTAGCCTTGAAGATCATGGACTCATCATTGGGCGCGCGCTTTGGGGCGTTGGAGCCAGGCGAAGCTTATGACTTGCTTCGCAACGACCAGGGCGAGGCGGGCGAACACTTTCGGGCGTTTATGGCGAGACACGGCGATCGCTGCTACAAGGAATTTGACTACATTTCCCGGCCTTGGAGCATGGATCCTCAGCCTGTTATTACGTAGGCAGAAACACATGTATATATATATATATATATATATAAATAATATGACAAAGGAAAAATACCTCGAGCATTGGCAATTCTCGCTCGGCTAGTGAAAACCGTTGCGGCTAGAACATACTGAAACCTGTGAGCTGCAAACGCCATTGAAGAGTCATCGTAATCTGCCATTAAACTTTGCTTCGTTTCAGACTTTGTTTTGCGGCCCTCCTATGCTGTATATGCTATGTAGAACCCAGGACTCTTCGTTTTCTAACTCTCTATACTTTTGCAAAGCTATTGATGTATCTAAACTTGATTGCATCTGTAATATGTCTGTTAGGCCGAAAGCCCTGTTTCAAAAGCTCTACTTTACCCCATCCAACATGCAGAGTTCGATCTCTGTTCTCCAAGATTAGCGGTATCTCGTAGGTAGCAATTGGCAGTACCTTTAGGTTGAATAACGCAGCCGCCACGTCAACGGATGGCGACTGAGGGTTGTTTAATGCCGCTAATGCTATGCTAGTTTTTCTGACCCACTCCTGCACGAGTTTCCGAGAAAAAGTAAAATAAAAAACATACGTTTTCTCTCCCTTCTTGCGTCGCACTTAGGTAAACGGCTTCCTTTGCGAAGTTGAATACCAACTGATACCAGTTGACGCCTAGTCCCTTTTCGTTCATGGACTCGCGTCTTCAAAATCTGCTTTATATTGAAAAGGCTCGAAGAAAACAATATCGCCTGCATGCATGCGATCACCAATTTAGCCCACTACCGTGCCCATTCTAGCCTCATGCTTTGCCGCAAATCCCCTAAGAGTAATGAGAACAACAGTAGTCCCAAGCTATCGGTCTGGCCCATACCAGTTGACTGTGTAACTTCACCAGTTACTCTTACGCCATTACTAAAGCGTACTACACACAGATTTACGATGTTGGCCGACAGTTTAAGCATTTGAGCCTCACGCCAGCACGCCCTTCTCGCTAGCCGTCCGACAGTTTTACTTCTTGGCGCTGAAACAAAGGCAATTTTTAGGTCCACAAAAACTACATATATAATATATATATATATATATATATATATATATATATATATATTTTGGCCGAGAATAAAAGTGCGTAGTTTTAGTCAGTCAATCGACAATGGCGTCGGTTGTCAGGTTACGATTTTACTGATGTCGGTTCACATTTGACAATGACTGATATAAAAGTCCTAGATAGAGTGACGGCTTGCTTTGTCAAACGTATATTGGGACGGCGTGAAAACGCATCTGCCACACTAGCCTTAAAACTGTGCGGAGAGAGAACACTCACGGAAGACTTGGTTCTCAACAAGGTCCCGTTCAACACAGAAGCATTGGACTCCTACCGAACATTCAGAGAATCAAGAAACATACAGTTTGCGATTGAAAACTACACTGATAGCCCAGCATTTTGTTTTGATAAATGGAAAGGAAGCCGCCAACGGAATCGCACAATTGTGTGCCGAACGACATGGCACGGATACCACCATTTTATGTATGTGCATGAAGCCAAATTGTCTTACCATTGAAGAATGCGTATGTAGTTTTTGTGGACAGTCCGATATTGGGCGGTACCACATACTTGTACGTAAGGAAATTGTTGGAACCTCGCTAACAGCCAGAGTTGATTATATAAAGTCAGACCGACCACACTGCTGTACTGCGACTGTAACTACCAATTCTGTGGTGAATAAATCATGAATGATGTCAATGATTCTAAATCTACTGCAGGAGTCTACAGGCCTACTGTAACCTGCAGGCTGTCCGTCGAACTGACAGTGTCGCCGCAGAAGCAAGCAGACGAAGGCCGAGAAGGAGCAGGAAATGGAATCGACATTGGCCGACATACAGGGCCGGCTCGGGTTCATTGACAGGTGAGTCAGGCTAACTATTTATTGCAGGCTGCCCCTCATGCCTTCTGACTCCGCGCAAACCGAGACACAGGCCTGCCATACAGGCGACACTTGTGATTTGTGTGTGCGCCAGCACCACACGACAAAATAGTCTGCCCATGCTGACACAACAGCAGCAGCAGTAGCCCCAAGCTATCGGTCTGGCCCATACCAGTTAACTGTGTAACTTCACCAGTTGCTCTTACGCCATTACCAAAGCGTACTATACACAGATTTAAGATGTTAGCCGACAGTTTAAGCATTTGTGTCTCACGCCAGCACGCCTTTCTCCTCCACGCCAGACTCAACGTATTTCTCCTCTCTCTGCTACACGCCTTCACAGCTGCACCTTCATATATCT
>QVRM01003090.1:0-255000 GCA_003439945.1 Dermanyssus gallinae
TTTTTTGCTCGTCCGTCCGTCCGTCTGTTTGTGCGTGCGAGCGTGCGTGTGTCTCTGCGTGTGGTGTGTATGATGTATATTTGTGTAGATACGTGTAGAGATGAGATACGCCTGTAGATAGATACGGACGGACGATGCCTCCCTGTGTTTGCGCATGTACATTTGCAGTCGCAAGCCCGGCAGGGCATATGCTGCTGCTGCTGCTGCCGTTGCCGTTGCTGCTGCTGCAGCACCAGCGAAGTAGACGAAAGGGACAAGAAGAGGAAAAGATGGACACGAACAAGATAAAGGAACAACAACAAAAAAAAGAAGATTAAGCCCGCGGCCGGAGCCAGAACCGGCTCCGGGGTTTCTCCGTTTGCTGCTGCTGCTGCTCTTGTTTGTTGTTGTGTTGTCGTTGTCGATGTGGTTGTCGCTGTTGCTGTTGCTGATGTTTTTTTTGTTGTTGTTGTTGTTGTTGTTGATGTTGTTGTTGCTGTTGTGGTTACCAGTATTACATGGTATTGTTACTGTTGTTGCTGATGTCGCGTTGTTGTTGTTGTTGTTGTCGTCACCGATGTCGCCGCCGTTGCATTGCTTCAACGGGATCTGCTTGTCTGAAACACACGGCGCCAGGATCTCGCTTTTAGTGGCAGCGACTGTTGTTGTTTTTGTTGTTGTTGTTGTTGTTGTTGTTGTTGCTGTTGCTATTTGTGCTGTTTGTCTATCTGATTGTCTGTATGTCTGCTTGCCGGTCTATCGCTCGCGTTGCCGCCCGACCCCTTGGTCGGGACGCAGATGGCTTGCTGCTCCATGGATGGAGCTCCGCATCGGGCTTTCTGGAGCTGAGCCTTCAGTAAAACTACAGGTGCGGGACCCGGATCATGATGGTGACGATGATGATAATGATAATCATGTGATGATAGTGGGCATGATGACGATAGCGATGAGTTCAGCTGGTTGTGGTTGACAAACCTGTTGTTGTTGAAGTAGCTGTTGTCGTTGTTGTTGTTGTTGAAGTAGTTGTTGTCGTTGCTGTTGTTGTCGTCGTTGTCGTTGTTGTTGTTGATGATGTTGTTGTTGATGATGTTGTTGTTGTTGTAACTGCTGGGACCATCGCTGCTATCTAACGATGACGAGGCTGGTAACTCGCTCTAACTACACGGAGTAAACCGCTAGAAGCGTTTTACGGTGATTGTCGTGGTCGGTGATTTCGGTGGTCGACGTCGTTGTTATTGCTGGTGCCGTTGTTGCTGTTGTTGCCGCCGCTGCTGCTGCTGCTGCTAGCATCGCCATCAATGTTGTTGATGTTGTGGGGAAAACTGCAGCTGGGCTCGAGATGCAGCGAGTCGGGCAGGAATGGAATTGGAGGGCGGAGGGGATTTGAAGGGGAGAACCCGAAGGAAAACACAAATAACAAGCTGTCTTGGCAGCAACGGTGTGCGCTGCGCTGCGTCGCATTGCGTCGCATCGCATCGCATCACATCGTATGGCATCTTACTCGCTGGCTCGCTCGCATCAGGCGAAGCCAGGCTGCTGAGAGGAAGCGCACGGGGGAAGGCGTAATACACGGCCGGGCGACTGACCGACCGACCGATTGAGTGAGAAAGCCAGTCAGTGAGAGAGCCTTTGCTTTGCTGGGCCATCGTCGTCGTTGTCGTCGTCGTCATCGTCGTCGGGCCACGAGGGCATCGTCCGCCCCGGGGACACACTCCAGGGCTGCCGCCCGGGTTCGCCGGGGCCAACAACCGCCGCCAATGGCCGACGTACCAACAACAGCAGCAACAACAACAGCAGAAGCAGCAACAACAACAGAACAGCCGCAGCAGCAACGCTGTCTCAAAACCGACTGCCGATTCGAACATCCGACCATCCGAGTCGAAAGACGGTCGGTCAGTCAGCTGACGATGGCAAAAGGCAAAACTACGCAATACAACACAGCGCCACGAACGATTGATAGCCGCTGCACCAAACGCGAAGACGAAGATCGAGCTGTACAGAGAGAGAGAGATATTGAGAGAGGCGGGGGGGGGGGGGGAAAAGGCAGTTAGATGTATAGATAGCAAGGGGGACCGAAAAGAACAGTAAGAGCTCGAAGGGTAGAGATCAACAAGCACACACCTCGGAAGAGCCATAAATGCGTACAGGCAAGCGCATTTCACCGCCGGGCAGATAGATGTACGCATGCACATACATACGTACAGATGTACACTCTAGACGCCTCCCCCCCTCTGCTCCCCGCCGTCGCTCGTCTCGCCCCTGAACGTCTGAGCGGCGATGGCAACAACAACAGCAACAACAACAAGGCGAAGAACAGCAACAGGTGTACGCTCAACGCAAGTTTGGTACGATCGTCTTGTTGGCTGATGTTGTTTTTGTTGTTGTCCCCAATCAAACCCCCCCCCAGGGGTCCCATTCCCTGTTCGCCCCCCGTACTCTCGTTGGGTCGTCGGTGGTCGTTTGTAGAGCTACCGCGCTAGGGCGCGACAATCAATGGGCGACGCGTCGGGTCAGCGGATCAGCAGTGATGGCGGACGGGAGCACTCTCGATGATTCGAGCGAGTATCTGTGACTCTAGAGCTTGTGTTTGGTCGGTGTTGGCGCAACTGATAGCGACGACATTAACAGCACAACGAAGACAACAGCAACAAAAAGTTATCAACACCACCAATCAAAATATTCACATATTCAGCATCATCCACATCGTCATCATCATCAGCGTTAATACCAAGTAATGCGATGACATCGACAAGGAAGATTGTTGTGATTCAAACACGGTTTAAAGGCCTCAACCTCCGACCAAGAGACAAGCTTCTGCCAGCTGTACACGGTCAGCATGTCTGGAAACACCGTTCGGACCGGTTCGATTCATACATCGGCCGATTTTCGGCGAGCAGGGCGATGGCGATAGAGGCAAAACACGTGACGAGACCTAAAACACGTGACTAGCCTCTGTACAAACACTGGCCGGAAGTGCCCGGCGGCATCATGGTGGCATCCACATTGCATCCTTCTGTAGCGATTCGTATCATAAAATGGCATTAGGTGCACTTCATGAAGAGTTCACCAATTGCGGTGTATCGAACTACACAACCCAACGCTGTCCATAAGTCTGGCTGTTATTGAGTGTGGGGGCATAAGCTAGATACTCAACGACGTCGTGGATACGCTAGCGCAGAGGGCATTTTTTGGGCATACTTGCTATAGTACCTTACGTGGCAGATCGATGATAACGAAATGTAGGGTATCTCACGCAATTAACACTTTCCCTATTACCAGGGTAAGTGTGTTTATGTTACATCTCAATATTTTGACACAACAATCAATCTAGCGTTTTGCCAGTTCTGCTATGGTGGATGGATAAACCGCGGAATGAAAAATTTATAAAACAAACAAACAAACTTACAAAGCATACAAAGCATCGCCACGTTGCAGTATATTACAAACTCCGTCTGGCGTTCCCTTTGTAAAAATGTATTTGCGTGAATCACCTTCTAGGCCATGAGTTCATGCCGCACTGTTCTACCCGTACCTAGCAGTTTAACATGACGCACGACGGCGCAATTCTTATCAACGACTTTCAAAGACGTTCCATGCATTTTTAGCAGCAACTGAAATAAGGCCACACAGTTAACGGCATAACGCTACTATCCTTTACACGCGATTTGGACGTAAAGTATTAGGTAATCTTGAGTAAATTATCATATTGCTAAATTAGGTAAGCCTTCAGGCCGTCAATACTATCTGCCTGTGCAGGTCACCCGTAGTCTCTAAATATTGGTACCGTTCCCTGGTTTAGGAGCCCTATCGGAACGAAATACCGGAGACTGGTAAAGGGAGAAAACGTAGCATATTTGCAAAACGGATGAATTTAATTGGTGATTATGAAGACGATCCCGTCTTGGTTGACTCTCTAGTCATCAAGTACGTAGTGAGCATGCGCTACGTCACCTTAAACGTGACGATTTGTATACTTCCTATGATTTTTTCTATCGTTCCAGAATTTTTCTCATTCCTAACGCCATAGCTACTTGCTCTATTAGGACGTGTAGGTGGCGTATGATGCGCACAAATATGCGCACACAAAATCATTGCGATCTGCTCCGCTGGATAGCGCAGCTTAATGAAAACGCGATAATTGTTCGAACAAACGAGAAAAACGCGAGGAACTGAGACGTTTTGATCATCATAATAATAATATTATTATTATTATTATTATAATTATTAGCTAATAATTATAATTATATTATAGTAAATTTAAATTTATTCCACAGATTATTTAACTGTTTGTCATTTATTGGTAGTTTGATGGATGTGTTTGTGGATTGTAAATAAGGGCGTCTTATGTTTACGCCGTAGAGCAGTCATTATCGAATTCAGTTCAACAGTTCAAAAATGGTGCAGCACGCCCGATTGCGGGCGTAGGACAATATTGACTATGGCGTTTGTTCTGTGGGCATACGATAATGAACGCAGTTTGCTTTTAGCGTATCAACCACTCCTTTCCAGATTCGTAGTAGTATTGCGTGTTGTTACTTTTTCACGACGCTTTACGGCTTTTTAACAACACTTTTCGATCCAACCAACACGTACGGGTACGAAAACACAGTCGAACAGAGAATGCATACATGGATTCATGTACGACATACACATGAGCATCTTACCCTTGCAAAAGTTATTTATATATATATTTTTTTTATTAAAATGACATTTAAGTGTTACAGCGAGATGTAATTAACTATCAACTCTAGGGCTTGTGGGGAGCGCTACCAGTCGAGCTTATCCTCGAGGCAGCCCCTCATTGTGCCCATTATTGCTGCCGCATTGCCGCGTTGAACTGCCAGCGATAGTCGCTGAAGTAGAAACGCAAGTGCTCTTTTTTCCCCTTGCAAAATATAGCGCGAAACACAGAACGTTTTTGAAGACTCTTCAACTTGAATTGAATAAAATCAAGATGCTGTTATGTTATCACCCCTTCATGCAATAATAAACGTGCCATTATGTTGTTTTATGTTATATGCATGCAAGCGCCCTAGAAGGTAGACTAATATACATATATATATATATATATATATATATATATATATATATATATATATATACATATATATATATATATATATATATATATATATATATATATAGATATATCAAATAAGAGAGACAGTTAAAAGTAGGCATTGAGTATTAAGTTAAAAATAATATGAGACGCAAATAATGTTTGAGTAAAATTGCCAACAACCATAAGATTCCGGATGTGATGCTACCACTATCTCTTTCCTAGCTATACTCATGTGTTGTCTATATACCATATATTTACAGATCACCAGTCATCTAGTTTTAATAGCCGCGTATCGCCTATATTGTAAGTTACGACAACCTCATAAAAACGTTATTTCATGTTTTGTTGAACAGCGACGGGTATGACTTTCGTCATTATGCAATTTGCTTGATTCAAAGCGACGTTATTAATAAAATTGCAAGTATTTTGATCACATAATAGTAGTATGACATTTTTGCTTAGGTGCTTCATACGAATCGGCGGGAAATTATTTATTATTATTATTATTATTATTATTATTATTATTATTATTATTATTATTATTATTATTATTATTATTATTATTATTATTATTACTATTATTATTATTATTATTATTATTATTATTATTATTATTATTATTATTATCATTATTATTATTTTATTATTATTATTATTATTATTATCATTATTATTATTATTATTATTATTATTATTATTTTTAGAAAACTGGGATGACAAATACTACAATGTATGAAACACGGATGTTCTGTAAGGAACGTGTGTTGGAATGAATAAACTGTTTGAATTGAATTGAAAAAAAAAAATATATATATATATATATATATATATATATATGCGCGTGCATACTGTTTAAGAAGATTACTGATGGGGTGGCAGAAATTAATTGTTGGTCAATAACACTCGGGTTAGCAGCATTGTAGGTTTTCGGTTTTTTAAATGAATTGTAGTACCATATGAAAGGAACATATTTGTATCATTTTCACCGCTTATCGGGGGGTGGTATATCAGGTAGAATTGGGAGCCATTTCATTGCTGCATCAAATGAGACTTTTTGAGTAGTGTTTTTTCTGTTGTTGATGGGGTTAATCATACACATACTTACTTTTTAGGAGCTAAGCCTCAGCCAACATTAAACGTTCACGGGACTGCTTTTGCAGTGCTTTGTGAGACGGACCCCATAAATACAAATGTGCAACGGTGGGACTCATGATGCATGTTGTTGAAAGTTAAAAGTTAGGTTATATAATCTCTCTATGAGCGAAAGTAGGCGTTTCTGTGTGAGCTAAGGAACCATTCAAAGTACAATTGATTTAATTGACCAACAATTGCAATGTAACATACACTGCCTTGTCTTATACGTCTATATAGCTGGATAATAATAACAATAATTATTATTATAACAATAATAAACGTATTGAATTCACTTGGTACAGACTAGTATTTGTAAACAGAATATGATATGTCATAATAATATTAATAGAGTTACTTATTCATGATAAAACGTATCAGAAAAAGTGTAGTATATTTGATGATACGACTCACTTGTTCATGGTGTTAAATTATGTGATATAATGAAATGCAATATGAAGAGACTCTGAAAAAGAAGATCAATGCATATTCGAATATTGCAATTAAATAGATAAATATATAGCATCATATTTCAATTAAATGAAAATATATAGCATCCAAGAACCGCATGTTGTAGCAACAAATAAGCGAGCATGCGTGCATGACCTGTTTTTCAATTTAGAATAGTCTTTTTACGTTGTCCCCGATATGCTGCCGAAGAATAGGCTATTTATGCTGCGACGACTTTTTGTATTTACAAATATGATTTGTCGATCGGCAGTGACAACCCTTATCGCAATTTTTATTGTGATTTAACACGGTTTACCCAGTCTTGTATTGTCTGGCATCATAATCGCCACCACTGTTCAGCATGCGCACAAGCGTGCTTTGTTGTATACAGGAGAAATGAGTTTTGTGCACGCCTCGTTGTTCTTTTGGTGGGTGGCGCGAGGCTTCAGTGAGAACTACTGACCCGCTAGAACCCAACCTCACCCCCCGATGTCTCAGACCAATGTCGTCGTCGCCGCTTACTCACCTATAATCGCGCATAAAACTTGATGATGAGAACTAAAGCATTGTGTAACATACGTCGTGTGCGCTTGTGTATGTGTAACTTGTCTTACACAATCTCATTGTGCCATCATGTGTTTGCGTTTTTAGGGCGCATTACGCTCTTTAATTTGTTTTAATTAATTAACCCGTAATCAGCACGGATATGTGGCTGTCTTAGCGATGAACATGCACTTAACCCTTGAGCTTGACATAACGCTTAGGCGCAAAACTTACAAAACTTTCAAAGGCAACAAGGTATTTTGTATCCTTCTGGACTTCAGAAGCCAGCGCATTTGACCAACAATCTGTTCGCAGCATAATGCTAGAGAAAACTGGTCAAACCTGCTGATCGTAGTCGTTTTCATGCAGTTTAAGTCTACACCTTCCCCGTATGTATTAAACATTGCCGCTGTTCGGTATATATATATATATATATATATATATTACTAACGTCCGGGCTGGTGTGTTTATGTTACATAGGACTGTTTCGAGACAACCATTAATCTAGCGTTTAAATTGTTTTGCTATGGACCGAACCGCCGGACATACCGCGGCGTGGTATCTATCACGTTTGCCTGCATTGTCTGTATTAACATCCGTTATGTGGCTCATAAAAACCCACCACGGTGCACAATACGTGATGCAATCCGTGAGCTGCAAAGGCCGTAGTTAAATGCCGATTGTTCATCCCGCTAGCCCTTCACCCAGTGCGTCCCATTGCTGCTGTCCCATAAATCTCTGCGTCCACCTCACTAATTTTAGTCTGCCAGTTCCGCACATAAACGTCAAAGACACGTTATTCTCAGATTTTATCGTTTCTGCAGATTCTCTGTTAGCAGTGTGTCACCTTTCAGCACGTGAAGCACGTACCGTATTTCTGAACGTATTTTATTGCGTGAAAATCTTCTTAAGAAAGAAAAACCTCACACGGTCAATTAAGCGCAATTCGTCCACTTCCACCTTATCCCACATTAGCGAAAATCCATATGAGGCGATGGGTGCTATTTGTATTTCGAATAAAGGGACTCATGCATGAACCGAAAGCATATGTGGGCATTTCATTGCCGCAGCTGCGAAGGTGGCCTTCCTGACCCTCTCCTGGATGTATGATTGAAAGCTGCTACCGCTTGTTGATAAGGGGAGCCCTAGGTATGTAAATTTGTTTAAAAATTTTAATACCGTTACCCTGATATAAAGCGCAAAACTGACCAGACGGCCGTCGACAATCGAAATTTAATAGGTACTTTTTCCCAATTTTCCTTTAAGCTCTTTTCATCCATGAATGTAACTAGTCGATCCATAGCTTGTTTCACTCTGAAAAGACTGCAACTGAAGATTACTACATCATCAGCGTACAGTAAAACTTTGGCCCACTCTCGGGTCCAGCCTTATCCGCTCTGGTATATATATATACATATGTATATATATATAGATATATACATATCGTTGGGTGTTCAACAAGTACAGTAATCACAATAACTGTGACAATTGGTTCAGTCGAGTGGAGATCCATAGACATCGGCGTTCTTTGGAGTTTGTGCTTGGAATTTAGGCAAGCCGATTGCTTTTGCTCATTGTACGACGTTGCTTTTTCGGAGTTGCCTTATATCTTCTTACAGGTGGAAACAGCCATTAAAGTATTCTATATATTTAGTCTTATAATTAATGCCAGCAAGGCGAAGGTTATTGTGTTTCGAGCTCCTCAGCTAACGCTACACATCAACAGGAAATTTCTGTCTAGCAAGGAGGGAACTGGTTGTAGCAGAGACTACAAAATGTGTCAGCCTTATATCGCACAAGTCATAAGCTGGCGTGCGCATTTACATTGCATCAAGCCCAAATGCTACACCATCATTTCAGCCCTCAGTTCCTGTGCCTTCTCTTGGTCTACAAAACCCTGTTTGTGCCAGTCCTCATTTACGGCATTCATACGAGGAGGAATGTGTTTGAGGTTATTTTTCGTCGGGCTTGAATAATGCAAAATTATGCTCCAAGGGTCATGTTTAGTAGGCGACACAAGGAATCCGTCAGTGATCCCTAGGGGTTTCATAATATCAGAGTAATGAAGAAAACTAAAGCATTTCATTATGCAGTTTATGTGCTTTCATCATCAACCGTTGTTATTGTTTTATAAAGTCTAAGTAAGCATTCTGAGTTGATTCATCTGACCTTTATGCTGATAATATACTTAGCAAATACTGGTGAAGTTCATACCATTCCCGATCAAACCATGCGGCGGTTTTAATTCTGTGTTTTGCAGGCTTAGTCCCCCACTACCTTTAAAAGGGGGTCAACGACATCAGATAGAGGCTGGGACTCAATCGATTGAGGATCCCACCTCGCGAAGACCTGAGGAACAACCCTACCTCGCCACACAGACAACGCAGGTGATTTGTAGTCCCACAATTCCTGGAAATGTGCTTCATGAACATTTAACACCCATTCCATAAAGGTATATCCTTCCTAAGCTGCGATACTGTAGATAATATGTATACTTATTTTTTTTATCAGATGCACGCTGTGATCGATGAATTTATTCCCTAACGCACCGGCAGCATTAAACCAAGTAATGCGGTTATCATTCATAATATCTTCAAAGCGGATGTTTTTAAAAATGTATTCTCCTCTGTTTACGTGGCTCAAGCAGGTCCTACGCACCCACTTACTTTCTCCCTTCCAACATAATCAAGGTGTCCGTATTTATCTGCATCGGAATATAATATCTTAAATAGAATAAATCAACTCCCTTCTAAATGCAACCGTACGCCAGACCTTATCCTTCTATTATTTTACAAAAAAACAGCGCATGTTTTAACTGAGGGACCCTCATCACTTTAAGCCAGGTCCTACAAATAGCATAGTATTTTGCCTGATCTTTTCCGACAATCCGTAAATACGACATAAAAAGGGATCAAAGTTAAATGTAAATAATTAGTGACCCGTGGCACAATCATTAATAGCGTATATAATATTTAAAAAAATACTGGTGGATCATATGTTTAGCTTTGTACAGCCTGAGGGAGATATTTTTTTTCTGGGAGGTTTCGGGATTGCATGATGCACATGCGCCACTAGCAGCCTGCGTGATTAGTGTGAGACTCGAAACCCACTAAACCCGGATTCCTCCCCACCCCCCCAGACTCGGTGCTACTTTGGCATTACATCGAAGCCGTGGGAGAGGCGTCTCTGCCGTTCTCCTTCAATCAGCTCTATTCCTGACTATCATCCCGCATGTCTACCTGCGGTTGGATAGGGGGATGCCATTTTGTAATCCGTCCTGTGAGGGTGCGTCGAGACCATGAGAGAGAGTTTAACGAGCAGCAACTTGTCTTAACTAAAGGCGAATCCACAACAACGCAACCAGAATTGAACAACCAGAACCAACGAAACCAGAGAAACCTTGAAATCGTTCAATATTGGGCCATTTAAATGAAAAACCTTGGAACAAAGTCAAATGCGGTCTTAAAATCTATTAATGCGGTATACGTCATTTCTTTACTTTGGCGACGTCGTTGCACATAGTTCAACCTTCTGCTGAACTATGTGCAACAACGTCGCCAAAGTAAAATAATGACGTATACCGCATTTATAGATTTTAAGACCGCATTTGACTCAGTTACATGGGACCGTCTTTTAGAAATCATTCGTAGCCATTTTTTTATATGCGGAGCAATGTACAACCTTATCCGGGACATGCTTCACTATAACTCCATCATAGTTAAGAACGGAGATCATTATGTCAACGACACCATAACGCAAACGGTAGGATTGGCCCAAGGAGGTGCTGCTAGCCCATTCCTGTTTATAATGTACATAGCAACCCAATCGGATCTTCTACGCGATGCAAAAGCTGCGCACGCCTTCTACGCCGATGACCTAGTCATCTTTGCAAAGTCGCGTGAACATCTGCAGTATTTCCTAAACATAACAGTTAATTGCTGCAAAGAGAACAGGCTAACAATCAACATAGATAAAACAAAAGTCCTTCGCTTTAGCCGAGGAGGGGCATACGCCGCAGCCGACCGCCGCATCAAAATTAATGGCATTGCATTGGAGATTTTCAACCACTTTTCTTAGCTCGGCGTTACACTGCCACCAAGACTCTCTTTTAGCAGACATGTCGAAAAACTACTAGCCAAGGCGACAGCTACTGTCATGCTTCTCGGTGAACTTCGAGATATCGACTTGAAGACAGCGCTAAACATATTCAGGCTAAAAATGGTCCCTATTATACGATACGGCCTGCCTGCAATAGCACCTTTTCTGACTATAAGCTATCTGAAAAGGCTAGACCGTTTAAAGGCACTCTATATCAAGCGCGTGCTAGGTCTACCCAAAAACGCCTCTGCTACATTCGCTGGGCACAATGAGGGGCTGCCTCGAGGATAAGCTCGACTGGTAGCGCTCCCCACAAGCCCTAGTGTTGATAGTTAATTACATCTCGCTGTAACACTTAAATGTCATTTTAATAAATATAGTTCTCTTCGCTCTTGAACTATGTCGCGAACGAACCCCTACAGAGGACTTTGCCCTAGACGGACTACCTCTTAGTGAAGCCGTACTCACAGTATATAGGGAGTTTCGGGAGATACGCTACGTGAACTTTGCGACCAATAACTATACGGACGGACCAGCGTTTTGCTCGGACAAATGGAATAGAGGAGCCCAGAAGAACCGAGCACTAATTTGTCGAGTGACATGGCACGGATACCATCACCACATGTGTTTGAGTGGACAGTGTTTTGAGGTCGATGGTTGTGTGTGTAGATTTTGTGGAATATGTGATATTGATAGATACCATATACTTGTGTGCACCGAAATAGACACAACGTCACTACAATCTCGTACACACTATATAGGATCAGTGTAGACTTCGCATAACATTAGATGTATACTGCTACCAATATTATGGTGAATAAATATATATATATATATATATATATATACATACACATACAATGTTTATATGAAAAAAAATAAGCATTTGATTGTATTTACTTTGATTTTTTTAAACCTTTAGCAGAGTAAACCATTTTAAACTCTTACAAAAACTAATCAATTTAAATATAGACCAGCACATTATTTCATGGATATCAAGCTATCCAATTAATGTGACGTCCAGCGGGTCAATAACAGCTTTAGATCTTAAAAACGTTAATGTGATTAAAAATGATATAATAATATCAGTCCTTAAATTCGCCGTTGTGTTTCTGAAGGAAAACCACGTTTACAAATTTTATGGCGAATAGGTACCCAGAGTGAACAGCATTTGCTATCTTGGAGTAACGGTTACGCCGAAGGTGGATTTTAACATTCAGATCACACAAACGACTTAATCTTAATTAAATTGCTCTGTTATTATCAAATGTCCAATTACCTGTGTCTGCCTTTGTAACAGTATTGTGGTTGACAACTGTGAAGTTTGGCGGCCGTATTAAAAAAAAAACATTTGGATGCAATTGAAAAAGTTCAGTACTTACCAATATTCCAAATTTCTTCTATGTGTTGCATTGAGATGCATAGTAGAGCGTAGCAGTCTCGACTCAATCTATCTCAAAACAGCACTCGAGAGCAGATCTTGAAATGTACGCACGAATCTCTCAGTCTAATAGACTTACCATATGTTTTTAATATTTTCAACAACATTTTTATTCGCCAGCGATGTAAGCAAACTCGGTATTTCTTGACGATGAAATTTGTGAGCATGAATCCCGTTATTCAGACCACCGGTTATGCTCGGGGTGACATACGAGGTGTGTTCAAAAAGTATCGCGACTTTTGTGTTTTTTCAAAAAGTATTCATTTATTCATGAATATCTATTTTGTCCCCTTCAAAGTAATCCCCATAAGATATTATACACTTGTGCCAACGGTTTTTCCAATCTTCGAAGAACTTCAAAAAACCATTTTTTTTATCTTGTTCAGCTCCTCCTTCGATGCCGTCTTTATCTCGTCAAGCGTAGCGTAACGTCGTCCTTTCATGGGCCTCTTCAGTTTAGGGAACAAGAAAAAGTCACAGGGGGCCAGATCTGAGGAATACGGTGGCTGCGGCATCATTAGTGTGTTGTTTTTGGCCAAAAACTCGCGCACAAGCAACGATGTGTGAGCAGGAGCGTTATCGTGGTGCAAAAGCCAATTTTTGTTCTTCCACAAATCCGGGCGTTTCTGGCGGATTGCTTCGCGCAAATTGCGCATAACTTGCAGGTAATATTCCTTATTGACCGTTCTACCCTGTGGCAAGAACTCATGATGCACCACGCCCCTGCAATCGAAGAAAACTGTCAGCAAAACTTTCACATTCGACCGAACTTGGCGCGCTTTTTTCGGTCTTGGTTCGTGCGGCAGCTTCCATTGAGATGATTGAGCTTTGGTTTCCACGTCATAACCATAAACCCACGATTTGTCACCAGTTATGACCCTCTGGAGCAAATTTGGGTCGTCGCGGACAGAGTCCAACATCTCATTAGCAATGTTCATGCGATGCTGTTTTTGGTCGCAATTGAGCAATTTTGGTACGAATTTCGCGGCGACCCGTCTCATGCCCAAATCATTGATAAAAATCGAATGGCACGAGCCAATCGATATGTTTAGGTCCTCAGCAACTTCTCTAACGGTGATTCGACGATTGGCCAATACCATTTTCTCCACTTCATTAATTTTTTCGTCTGTTGTTGAAGTGCTCGGGCGTCCGGCACGCTCTTCGTCGTTCACATCTTCTCGGCCTTCTGAGAACATTTTGTACCACCGATAAACGTTGCTTCGGTCCAAGGTAGCTTCTCCGTATGCCACAGTCAACATTCGGAATGCATCCGCGCACTTAATTTCGTTTTTCACACAAAATTTGATACAGGTTCTTTGATCCATTTTTTTGAATAGGTAAAAATCGAAGACGATCCAAAACACGTGCAAGCAAAGCAGCTGTCAACAATTAAGTGAACATTCAAAATGGCCGAGCTTGTCGGCATAAGTGAGAGACATGAGTACCAACATAACGCCACAAAAAATCGAAATTCGAATATACGTAACCCGCGAAAATTCAAAAGTCGCGATACTTTTTAAACACACCTCGTATATAGCTATAGACGCTATAAGGTAGTCTCCGCGATAGCATTATGGCCGTCTAACGTCGGACGACCATGCGGTCCTCGTGGCGCACACGAGACTCAGAACGCCCAAGCGAGATCCGGACAGAATGACTCCTCGATCCAGGCCACGCAGAAGAGAGGCCACTTGGACCTTCAGCGTACGATGGATCCGGATGACGACGGATTTTGATTGAGAGGCTCGAAACTTTACGTCAATACTGCCCTGGCGTCCGTAGCAATATATATATATATATATATATATATATATATTTTGCTCCTTCTACGATACAGTCGGAATTATACTATGCGCTGTACAATATCGTCACGTTCAGCAGTGACAAGTGAGAGTTGCAGCGAAGAAAACACGCAGCCTGGATGGAAACTGCAAAAACAACGGCCTTCAGATTAACGCCGAGAAAACCAATATCATAAAATTAGACCTGGAGGGCCGCTTGTTCGTGCGGATTGCTTGATACTTAGTACTGGCGCAGTCGTGTTCGTTAACCCCTTCTGCTACCTTGGGGTTAACTTTTCTATAAAAGGCACAACCTTCAAACAACGCATCGCCGAACGGTGAGAAACGAAATTGCCTCAACAATTATCTTTGACTATGCTTAAAGTTCTTTTTAACCTGAAAGTTGCTTCAGGGGCGGTATACGGGGTCCAGATAAAATGGGACCCTCTTAGCACCTCACAGCCAGATAAAGTGGATGAAGTTAAACTTTCGCTTTTCAAGCTAGCCTTTGGATTGCCACGAAACGCGAAAAAATGGCTAGTTTACCTCATGGCTTTATGGCTTCGACCGCTTGAAGAAGATCCAGTCACTAGATTTAGTCTCCCAGAAATCCCTGCTCTTCTTCAATTTAAAGAAAACTTAATTTCTAAGTTCAAGCAGTTCCCAGAAGCTTCTTTAAATCGCCAGCAATAGTCACGCTGAACTGGCAGAGACCACTACAACCCAACCAAAATTTTGATACCCACTATTCACTTCATGGATTCCACCATAAACTCTGCCATAAAAAAGACTTCCACGATCCTGACGTCGGATGTGTGTGCCGTTTATGCGAGCAGCCGTGTCCTATCTACCATCTAGATACATATCAGAGAGCTATTTCTCTTACGCAGTTGGCTCGATGATATTTTATTGCTTAGAGGCATGTGTTTTATTACAATAATATATACATACCATGCATATGGTGCAATAAATAAAGGATGATGATAATAATATCATGCAGTTTCTGTAATACACCACGTTTTGAATATATACATATATATATATGTGTGTATATATATATATTTATATATGTATATATATATATATATATATATATATAATGATGGTGATTTAAAAATGTATTGCTCAGTCGGGTCCACAAGAGATAGCAACAAGCTATCGATGGTGTCGTGTCGCACATCGGCGGATAGTTTAATTAAATAAAATTAAAGCAAATATACTATTTTCTGTCCACGCATGTGTTACCTTACAATAAGCGAACAACGCTATAAATTACAATCAAGTACCATGTCATTTTCTTATCGGCGACCATACGTCTTGTATTACGTAAATTATCAGTGTATACGTTATGCTTTATGAGCCACTTGTCTTAGCCAGTATGATTTTCAATCGCTCCCAGAGCTGTCGGGCATTTGGATCACACTTGACAACGCCTTTGGGTGGCTTCGATCATTGGTCACGGTCCTTAAAATGTTTATTTTTAGTTTTCGCACCTAAATGACGTCGTAGCTAACATATTTGCTAGTGTCCTTAATAAATGATCTAGCATAACGATCGTGCATGCATTTTTGCACAAAGAACCACTGTTTCTTATGTAATTTGAGCTGCATGTTATTATATTACTTAGACTTTGGTTACTGCGCACGCCATACGTTGCATATATATTTAAATATATTTTTACCTAGCCACTTTACTTACCAACTTTAAGACCTCACTATAAAATAACGACAACAGATACTAACGCCACATGATCAAGATAAACAAGCAGACCAACTACCTGTGTGTAATGCTTGACAGAAACTTGAATTGTACAGCCCACATTAATTATGTAACGGGCAAAATGCATTAAGTGGCAAGCAAGCTGACCAGACTTAGAAAAAAAAGCGCCGTCTTCTAGCATCAGTGGCTAATTCAATGCTGTTCTATGAGTCATTAGTGTGGAGACCAGCTGCACTAAATTCTAAGAAGAATACAAGAAAAGCTAAGCAAGGCGCAGAGAGTGCTGTTTATTAGAGTCATCATAGCGTACAGGATGAAAAAGTAAAATGCAAGATGCAGGAAAAAGACTCTGGAAAGCTGGGACGTTGAGTGGACTGGAGCGAAACGAGAGACACCAGGGTCGTGGATGAGGTCAATTAACCCAGATCTCATAAAATTGTACCGATGCGACTACGCGGAAACTACGTACTACCCAACCCAAGTTCTCGCCGCTCTTAGCAGCTTCCAGACCTACATGGTGAAGAATGAAGATCTGGAAGGATGTTCCGGATCTTCATAAGGCCTTTATCCTCATGAAGGCTGCATGAAGATCCGAAAGACTGAGGTAGACATATGTGTTTCGTGCGACGTCGGCGAGACCGAGGACGTGGATCAGACGCTTTTCTCATGCAGGGCTCTCGAGATCACGATGCAGACGACCCGATCACGACTAGACGTGCAGAACAGTGCGACAAGATTTCTACTCTCAGAGATGCTCAGCTCTAAAAAATTGGGACGCGGGCTCTGATTTTGTGGAAATTGTTATGAGAGAAGCGGCAATGCATAGAGCGCCTCCAGTAGACTGAAGGAAGCCAGACTAGCGGCTCCCTACATGCACTGAAGCATTACCACAAACATCCCGGTCATGTAGGTTAGGGGAGCACCAGGCTTTCAGTGGGTTTGAGAGTCCCACACTACCCAGACTAATAGATGTACATTACGCATTTTTGTTCTTGACCCCCTGTAGTAAAAAACAGATATTAACAGATCAAATTTGTTTTGGTTTATTAGGCATATGACTTGGTTATTGAAACATAACTACAAAAAAAAAGAATCAACCACTCGAGTAATCCGCCCTTAGTTTTCACACACGTCCCAGTGTTCGCGAAGAGCTTGCTTGAGCTTGTCAAAATGTTTCAATCGAGTAGGTTCAGGACCGGTTTTCACAACCCCCCCACACGGGGCAAAAATCATGGAGCCGGAGTCTGAGCTCCGCGGCAGCCATTCCGACTTCATCAAAAAGTCAGAAGGTATGCATGCTCTGCTCGTGCAGCCGGTCTTTGGAGTGGTTTCGCGCTCAGGGTAGTACAGTGGTTTCTAAATTCTTCTATCGCTAAAATTCGACCGTCACGTTAAGTGGAAAATCAACGTAGTTTTGCCGGGTATTAATAATTAAGCACTCTTTCACGTTTAGTAGCTTCCTGGGCGCTCTTGAGGCTTGTACGTGCCACCTTACTCTCTGTTTACCTTACGGTCAGCTTTCTTTGGTACCGACAAGTTTATTTTATTTGTAAATGCACCTGTTTGACCATTCTGAAATCGCTCCGATGGCGATCGCAAAAGTTTCTTAAGTCACGAAATCTATCACCAGTTCATTTCACAGTAGTTCCGATTAAGTTAGAACGTCTTTGCAATAAAACGGCCGCATTCCAGCTTTTGAATATAACTGCTCTGTCTACACTAGCGTTGACGTATTTTACTAACAATCACTAATTGGAACAGTAGGTGTGCCGAGCCCTGTATACCAGCACCTTGCTCATTAGGCAGTTCCATGTTTGAATTCGTTAATGCACTTGTGATCTACAGGCACAATGGTTGGTAGGGTCTGCCAATCATAGATATTATGCAAGCTGTCGAGGTGGTGGCGTGGTGTACTCGCGTGCACCTCACAACCGGAGGAGACAAATAAGTGCACAAGTTTGAGCCTCACCGTTGCACAGTAGTATTAATGAGGGTTCGTCTCACAGAGCAACGCAAAAGAAGTCCAGTGGACGTTAAAGGTTGGCTGAGGGTGAGTCCGAAAAAGATTGTGCAAGCTGTAGCGGTGTGGTGTCAGGGGTGCGTTTATCATGGTTGTCATATTTTTTTCGGGCTGACCTTCAGCTAATATTTAACAAACATGGGACTGCTTTCGCATTGATTCATAAGACGGACCCCATAAATATAAATCGGTGCAACGGTGGGGCTCTGACCCGTGCACCAATGTGTCTCCTCTGGTCGCGGGGCGCACGCGAATGCACCACGGCACCGGGCTATGGTTGCCATCTCCCGAGCAAGATGGCTCAGTGGCAAAGTATTTGCCTTGCATTCGGAAGGACTGGGTTCGAGACCCAGACCGGCCACTTTTAAATTGATTTGCATGGTTTCCAATTTAGACAAGGTAAATGCCGGAGTGGATTAAAAATTAGCCACGACATGAAAAACCGTACACGGGCATTTGCCTTAACGGAAAATCTTTTAAAAAAATCTACTAGGGTGCCGTCGGATCAGTCCTCGGTTTTTGAGTTTCGAATTTAGTTTAGGCGACGCTCATTGAAAATAGATGATAAACTATACCGCTGAGAGTCAGCGGCCATGCTGCCCCAAAGACTGCGGGAGAAACCCTAGATATCTCACCAGGTCCGCCCCTCGGCGCATTGAAGACGCTTGACTCACAGCGATTAGGGGACGAAGGGTAGCCTAGAATTCAAAACGACCTCGTCTGAGATGTCTTTAATTCTAGATTGTGCAAGTTGCAAACATAAATCGCAAGTTTAGACGCAGCTCTTCGATTGTTGACAGCTGCGATGTTCCTTGTAGGCTTGCATATGTACTTGAATGACTTCGAATACAAGTTCGCCGTCCGCACGCCCTGTTTGTCGTGCACTGTTTTAGAGCGAGAAACCACAACTCGTACAACATTGGCGTCAGTATGAAAAACGCATTGTTAGATTCTTGAAAGGTATAAACATTTAAGGTGTTGGAATTAGGTGTTGATACCTGGTTGGCAAAAAGCACGCTGTATAACATGAACTGAGGAATACAATTATGTCAAAGGTAATACACGAGAATAGATAAGCCACACTTCATGATCGAGGTACCAAAGAAAAACAATGGCCATCGTTACTAAACAATGCAACACAACAGAGCAGTGATCTACAAAATAACATACTGCAGGTACCGCCAGTACCTCTCTCTTAAGGGAAAATGTGTCCGAAACAAAAAGTTTATGTATATAAATACTGTGGGGAAATCGATATTGACTGATATTACGTAACGAAGTGTATAGAATTTAACACTAGCCCGTTAACAGCGGCTGCAATTGACGTGCCTAAGAAGCACAAGTCGTAATTATGCTGTTAATCCACCAATAATACTAAAAAAACAACAACAAACACAATTATATAAAACGTTCCTAACAAGACAGCAGAGGATTTCACAGGTGACGGGGGAGTCCATTATTAACCTAGGGGGGAGCAGTTGTCCTAAGACGTTTATGTAGAGCCTGTAATAAAGATGACTAAAATATCGACGAATCGACAAATTATTTTCCAGAGCTGCCTGATGTATTTCGCCTACGTTCTTAGTCACCTGACCTACGCTGTACAAGTCTAGGGCTTGACACACTGCCACACAGCACTACACAAATGTAAACATTCTAACCTGTAGTCTTATAGATAACCTTCTCGTAGTTGAAATTAGGCGTACATTCCTGCATATAAAGTTACCTGGCTTGGCAAAATATCGACATGGGACAACACATCTAACTTGCTTATTCTGTCACCCGCCAACTCCAACCAGCCAAAGCTATCGATCAGAAACATCGAAGTCTTCTACTAGAACAAAGCACCGGCCTCCGTCAGGCAGACAAAGTCTTCGTTCAAATTCAACCTAAAAGAGCATTACGTCAAAACTGGTATCTAGTTAAACGTAATATCAGTAATGCAAATCATGTTTGCATTCAACAGATTGTAAACAGATGAAAATTACAAATATAAGTTATACATTGTAATCTTATAAAAGGGGCTCCGAGCAAGCTATGTGCTTAAGGGAGCTCAAAATTAACGTGCGCAATTATCTATAAGAAATGTCAACAAACAAATTTAATTTATTATAAGCTATAAAAGTGAAATTGAATAAATCTGTGCTAAAAATAATGATATACAAAATAAAATCAAGCCACGCTTTACTCGATGGTTTATCATAACCTTGCTCTATAGATAAGAGTCTTCAATGCGTTTTAGTTATAAGAGGGGGCGTATAATAAAAACGCATGATACTCATGTATACGAGCATGTTTCTCGCGTTGCCCCTGGGCACGCATATAACAAGTACAATTTTAGCAATGCGTTGCCCACGTACGAAGTTGTTACCGTATATTCCAGGATCAGCATGTTTGATCGTTCCGTTTACACGCGACATTGCTCGTGTTGTTTTTGTTCACTAACAAATATTTAGGTGTCCATCCAATAAATAATTTACAAAGCTTAAATAAGATGAACAAATACGCCGAACTGACGTGAGCCCACAACTTCAGCCCAGTGGCTTTCAAAACCTTGGCACCGCCGGGCCCCCTGACTGAGAGACTGCTTACTAAATTGGGCGAACGTTTAAAGATAACTACTAGGAAACAAGAAAGCCGCACAATTCTTACGCCAGAGACTTTTCATTGACGTCCAGCGGGGCAAAGCGATCTCCATTTTGGGATCGCTTGCCGAACGGTGTAGACCAGGGGGCTGTTCTAGACTGAAAGGTAACACGTTTGCTTACACAGAATTGTAATATGAATTGATAATAAACAAATATTGCTAACAATAAGTTAAAAAAAGCTGGTTAGCTAGTTTACCTGTTTTGGTGTAAAAAAAGCTTGAATGGGACAGAACCTGCGAGCGCTCACATATGGGCAGTCCTCCACATCTCCGCTAAAATTGTTGTAGCATAGCTGTATATATATATATATATATATATATATAAATATATATATATATATAAATATATATATATATATATATATATATATACTTCCATTTACGATTAGGATGTGTATTTTGGCGCCCAGTCAACGGGGTCCGGACAGTTCTCCCCCATATTTATACAAGCATATATATATATATACACTGTCTCGGCACCCGGTCTCGGGCCTCGACAGGTCTCGGTGGGTGCAGGGTACCGTGCCAGTAGTCTTTACGGGTCTTCTCTCACGAGTCGGATGTTGCCGACCATACGCATCATCATCATCATCATGATCGTCATGATCTTCATGATCTTCATCACCGAGGGAACGGCAACGAGGAAGTCCAAGTACAACGAAACCAAGCCACCCATAGAGGGTAGGCGGCGCGAGCGCATAGTGGACCTCACTTCGCAAGGCCGACGAAGTGGGTTCGTTCTGGCGTTAGCCAGCCGCCAGCCATCTACCTAGCCTAGCCTAGCCTAGATCAGGTCAGTCAGGACTGCTTTTCGACACAGGTTACTACGACAATGACCGTTAGTAATACTACCTACCTACCTACCTACCTACCGACCGACCTACGCTCTAGTTCCACGACTCGAGAGAAGCGACTAGAGCGACGATTCTCTCGAACTTCATTCACCACCAACGTGTTTCGTCGTCGTTCAACGGGTCTTCATTCAGCAGTCGGGTCGTGTCCAGTCCAGCGACTGTTGCTGCTGCTGCTGCTGCCGCGGTTGTTGTCGTTGCTGCCGCTGATATGTTGTGGCTCGTCTTGGCCGGCCATAGGATTTGGTCGGGCGTCAACACCATCACTAGCGTCGTCATCGTCGTCGAGAATTGTGAGGCTGTCTCCGACGAGAGTGGCTCGGCGAGGTGGATCGGCGAGGCTGACCAGCAGCCGCAGCCGCAGAAGCAGAAGCAGAACAAAGCGCGAAGGGAAGATGCGACGCCACGACCTTGGATGTGAATTCGACTGTGAAATGCGTCCGTCTGTCCGCCTGTGTGTCCTGTGTGCTCTCCGAGTTTGTATGAGTGTGTGTGTGTGTGGGGGGATCTATGTGCCTCTCTCTCTGGCTGTGTGTCGTCTCATGGATGGTGATGATCATACATAGCCACAGCGACGATCACAATGACGACACACCAATAAGCATAACGACGAATCTCGAGTTGGGCGGAGTCCAGGAACTTCTTCTTGAGAGCAGCAGAAGCAGTAACAACAATAGACCTCTCGTTCAAACGAGACGTCGTCGTCCTTCCTTGTCGTCGTCGTCGTTGTCGTCGCTGCTACCGCCGCGATGATGGAAGGATCTCACCGCGCCCGCCGACATTGCGGCTGGACACAAGATTGAAAAACAACACATACGCAGGCTGCTGCTTCTGCTTCTACTACCTCTATGAGGACAACCTGGTAACGTGTGGAACGACGGCTACCTGCTATCGGCTGAGATCACCACCACCACCCCAGTGCTTGACCACCCCACCTACATCATCATCATCATCATCATCCATCTCATCATCATCATCCTCATTCTCATCATCATCTGTATCGGGAACCGACCATCGGGGGCCCATTATCAGCCGTGCTCTTACAGTACCTTCCGCAGCACCACGCTGTTCTAGTCATTTTTAGTCAAGCCCGGTGGCGTAGCGGCTTAAGTCTGCGTCTCGCAACCGGAGGAGACACATAGGTGCGCGGGTTTGAGCCCCACCGTTGCACATTTATATTTATGGGGGTCCGTCTATGAAGCAATGTGAAAAACAGTTCCGTGGACGTTAAATCTTGGCTGAGGGTCAGCCCGAAAACTTTACTTTTTAGCACCACGCTGTTTGGCTCCACCGTACGGCCGTGCGGCCGGTTGGTTGGTTGGTTGGTCGGTCGGTCGGTCGGTCGATCAGTCTGGTCCGCTGGCACTAACAGTACCAATCCGCAGCAGCAGCAGCAGCAACAACAGCGGCACCATCAACACCAGCACCCCCAAGCCCAACCCCCAAGTGAGGAACGTAGCTAGGCAGACAAACAGGCAGGCAGGCAGGCAGGTAAGTCGCTAGGACGAAAAGCAGAAGCAAAGGAAATGGAAGATGGAGACTGACGGTCGGACGGACAGAAGGCGCACTGCGGGTCAGGCAGGTCGGGGGATCGGCGATGGCGGCTGGCGACGAATGAGGAGCCGCCAGCAGTGGCGATCTCTGATGGAAGGCCGCATCAGACGGTCACCACCAACGTTAAGTCGTCGGGGAGCCCACGACGACCGCGACCACCAGACAAGCTGCTGCGGCTGCAACGAGAGACTCAGCGAGAGAGAGAGAGAAAGAGAATGGGGAGGGTGGACAGCGAGAGAAGGAGAGCCCCAATGAGTTTTGTGTTCGCTATTGCTGGCGCTATTTTTTGGCACGGTCATCACGGTTGTAGTGTTTGCTGTTGTTATTGTTGTTGTTGTTGTTGTTGTGCTGCTGCTATTGTTGTTGTTGTTGTTGTTATCGTCATTGTCATCATCATCATCATCATCACCGTCGGCGTAGGTTCCAGCACGGTCACCGTTGCACCATCACACGAGAGACGACGAACAAGGACCGTTAGGCGGATAACGGCCAATGGCGCTGTCCTAGAGGTCCGAATACCACTACTACATTTAATACTTCTACCACTACTACTACTACTACTATTATTACTTTGTTTTGTTTTTTAATTGAACCCACCACACGTGTGGTGCGGCAATTTTATGTGAAAATCAGCGGAAATGTTTTGCACTTTTCTTCGCGGTTTTTTGTGTAGTTGTAGTTATGTTGGTCCTACTATTATTTCTACTAAAATCCTTTCGGGGTTGGGGACTCTCAGCCAAGATTTAACGTCCACGGGACTGCTTTTCGCATTGCTTCATAGACGGACTACCCCCAGAAATACTAACGTGCAACGGTGGGGCTCGTTTACTACTTCAACATCTTCTTCGACACTATTATTACTACTACTACTACTACTACTAAAGTAAAGTTTTCGGGCTGACCCCCAGCCAAGATTTAACATCCACGGAACTGTTTTTCACATTGCTTCATAGACGGACCCCCATAAATACAAACGTGCAACGGTGGGGCTCGAACCCGCGCACCTACATGTCTCCTCCGGTTGCGAGGCGCAGACTTTAGCCACCACGCCACCGACTACTACTACTACTACGCCAGTTACTATTACTACTACTACTACCACTACCAGCGACAATAAACAACACCTATCAACCGGCCACGTTAAATTGACCATCGCCAGCAGATAGACAGACAGACATACAAACAGACTGTTCTCCCTATCAACTCTGTGTACGACTTCACCTGACCCGGTGAGCGTATGTGCATACATGTGGTGTGTGCCAGATAGGTATGGATGTACCGACAGGCGACGGCAGTGGCGGCAGTGGCGGCAGCAGCAACAGCACCACATTGAACCGATCTACCGATAGAGAGAGCAAACCCGTGTAGTAGTGCTTAGGCGTACACATGGCGAATGGGCCGCGGGAGAAGACAATTCGAGTAGGCTCAATGCTCGAGGCGGCGCAAATTTGCCCAGCTCACCCAGCACGCTCTTTTGGGGGTAGAAACCCCACAACGTCGTCGATTCAACAACGGTACGAGAAGCAGAAGCAGAAGAAGAAGAAGAAGAAGACGACGACGAAGATTTACAGAGAAACCAAACAAACAAAAGTACTACTACTACTACTACTACTAGTAAAGTAAAGTTTTCGGGCTGACCCTCAGCCAAGATTTAACGTCCACGGAACTGTTTTTCACATTACTGCTTCATAGACGGACGCCCATAAATACAAATGTGCAACGGTGGGGCTCGAACCCGCGCACTTATGTGTCTCGTCCGGTTGCAAGGCGCAGACTTAAACCACTACGCCACCGGGCTCGACCTACTACTACTAACTACTACTACTACTACTACTACTGGTTGTACTATTGTATAGATTGCAGACTACCACAACGAGCAACATCGGACGACAGCAGTCCTGCTCACCACCCACTATTCACCCGGTAGTTATTGGTCGCCAGTATAGTAAGTGTTGATGAAGATTGATTGTTGCGTCGAAACACTGTGACGTAACATTTAATAGACAACACTTAACAGATAAATAATAATATAATAAGCGTCATACTAGTGTAAAGCTGGTAGTTAAACACACTCGTTTTATTATAGTTTTCAAGCAGAATTGCTGGCAGAAGCTAGTAAGCTTAATCAGTGCATTGGCAGCAGAATTTTCATTGTGCTGTCATTATCGCCAAATGACTCTATTAGAAAAATCCACACGGACGAACCGACGGGCAGTGTATGTCGCCGTAATAGCGTAATACACGTAACTGTGCTGTGCGGACTCACTACGAACACTAATGAGTCATCAGAAGCATAACATACGCTGGCTGCGATCGAGGTCTATATATATATATATATATATATATGATCCTCGATCGCAGCAAGCGTATGTTGTGCTTTATACATATATATATATATATATATATATATATATACATATTTGTGTAAAAGAATAGTCAAGATATATGTGTGTGTGTGTGTATTTGTAGAAATGCACATATGTCCTTGTTCCACGATAGTAAAAATTGTGCCGGATTTTTCAACTTTATATATAACCGCCCGCCATCTGGCAACTGTCTAGGGAGCTGCGCGATATTCAATCCAAGAACCTCAGTTGCTGATTGCGCTGATCCAGTTCTATTCGGCAATCGCTGTGACAGCATCCTCTAAGTGGACTCCCTTCTACCGACGACCATACTTCAGCGCATATATATATATATATATATATATATATATATAAAATACGTAGGCCCAAAATGATCCAAGATGATTTGGAAACGATACAGGAAATTGTAAAGCTCTTGAAACCAATATTGCAACATGGTCTCAGAGAAGCCTCGTTTCGGAGTGAGAGTGAAATTCAAATGTGTGGTACTGGTGGTATTGCTCGACTTAGGTGCACAAATGGTGCGATGGCGAGATAACCAGTTCCCCTATAAAGAAGCGGCCAAGCATATCATCGTGTTCGTAATACAATTCTGCTAGAAGAAGTATCATAATCTTTTAGGAGTGAATTTGCAAAAATTAAAATTTTATCATTAGATTTCACGTTCAATTCTTCAAATTAATTCGATGGGTACGACGAACTCACAGCGCTTAAACTTAATAAATTCAAGCAAACGCGCATTTCGATAATTCTATGGCGATACGAGCCGTGGTTGCGAAGCGTTTAAATACGTGCAACGAAGCTCTGCAGGCGCTCTCAAATGTGTACAGTGCTTCGCAGAGGCAACGTCGAGCAATTACTGTGTGAGGTACTAAATAGTTGTGCGTGCTTCTGGCGCTATGGCAAGTGATTTATCTGCTGGAGCAAGTCATTTGCGCATGTACTCAATCTGGACATGGCCGCCGGAAAACCTTAATTACTCCACAACCGAAAGATAATAACAGAACTTCATTTTTTGCGGATTTTCTTCTAAACTACAATGTCGCATCTTCTAGCCGGTCGTCGTATATTCTTCAGAGAAGCACTCTCACTCTGAAACAAGTTTTCTCCGGAGCTATGCCCCATTGAAAAACATATTTACTTTCTCGAGCTCTATAATTCCCTATATTGCTTTCGAAATCATGTTGAGTAGTCCGGAATATAAATATATATATATATATATATATAGAAAATATTGTGATGATTTATTATCCAATCTCTATATATATGGGCATAGGATATATATATATATATATATATATATTTATATATATATATATATATATATATATATATATATATATATATATATATATATATATATCTATGCCTGACCTAATACAAGTATGCGATCGCATAAGACACAGTTGCAAGTGTACTGCGGACGCTCATTGCCCAGCAGCAAGCTCAAACCAATGCGTTACATATATGACATATGCGAAACACTCGCTGAGTAAATTTGATGCTACCTCATTAACTGCGCTATAACTACAAGTGCGCACATGATAGAGCCCAACAATGTAGAATACCAGAAGAACGGCGAAAAAGCTTTTTGTAACCTCTATATACGTGGAGTTGGAAATGATACAGACCCAAAGCATACCGCGGCATTGCTTTGTCAAACGTCCTGTATATGGTACGTATATCCCTCATTACATCGAGGCTCTTGCACGATTGATACACTGCTGGCGAAATGTTGTACGCGGCGTTCATAGATGTTTGTCGTCGTCTTTGCGCAATAGCCCCCTCTGTATGTATTTATACACGGCCGGCCCAGCGACAGTCTTAAGGGATTGCAAATGAATATGCATGCAAATGATCATTTATTGAGAACCTTATTTTAGATATGCTCCCGTGTGACCCAAACAAAGTTCACCGATACAGTGACTTCAAAAACGAAAGAAACAAACTTCGTCACCGATAGTTTCAAAAAATGAATAGTATAACATGGATATGACGATGACGCCCATAGATGACCGCCTTGATGGTGAAGATTTCGCGACCACAGAAGCAACGTAACAACGCGAGCCAGGCAGCGAAGTGCCAAGCGTGCAGATCGAATCTTTCGACACTCACAGTCTTTACCAATGAGAGAAGAAGGCGATCATTATAAACCAGTGTAGTCAATCTCTTTTACTAGCTATCAAGGACGCCTAAATGAGATAAACCAGTCATCGTAAAGGCAGAGATTATGATAGCGCGTTTAATTCTGTGGCGTCGTCGTCGTCAAGAATGGTTACTCTCCCCGAGCAGAACCTGCTAGCAGAGTGTCGCTAGCAGGTTCTGCTCGGGGAGCTTCTGCCGATGGTCGCATCTAACACACCTAACACTGTGATCCACTGCGCGTATGTTTGGTTCGGTAAGACGGCAAATTCACTGGGCGAACGGAATTTTCCGTCCGAAATGAAGGGCAATCGGCGGGCAACTTAAGTTAATTCTCTTTCTCGCCCTCCCTCTCTCTTCCATCTTCGTCTCTCTTTCGTAGTGCATAAAATGTCTTGTGAGCTCCACTGATACACTGTCTTTTTCGTAGAGGCGGAAATATCTTCTCGATAGCGCCATCATTGGCGGCGGCCAGAACGGCGCTGTCATTAACTCCGACGTAAGAGCCCTGACGAAGAAGTTCAGAACTGGTGAAGGCGTCTCAGCGACAACTGTCAAAGCTAGCTGTGGTAAGTAGAGATTATCTGCGTTTTTGCCGGGAGTAAAATCTCACAATCTGAAGACGTTTCAAATTAAGAAGAAAAATACACACGGCCACCGGATAAAAACACCTGTTTTTTCTGGACTCAACGGTAGAACGGCAGCACTTTCAACATCTGTATCGTCGCGCCATATCGACAACAGCGTAATACGCCCCAATGAAACCATTAAGTAGTGCCGCATTTTTTCGGGTACGTCTAAACTTGTGTGAATCCTGAGTGTATTTACGAACTTGCAACGATATCGATTGCAAAATCGCCAGTTAAACGCAGTTACCGTAGACTGCGTCCCGCTTAGATTCATGGCGACCGAGCAAGAAATCGCGGCATACTAGTTTGATTGGAAGCAAAGATGTTCGAAGTAAGAAACACGGCCACCATATTGCTATCTCCTGTAAAAGAACGTATCTGAGCCGGCACAACTCTATGTGCGTCGAGCGCGGCCCTCAAAGTTCTTGACATAGATGTCGTGTTGTCGGATTAGGACCAGGAGACATTAGGGCCCCAACTAAGAGTGTTAAGGTCTACGATGTGACTATAAATTTACAGCTCATATATATATATATATATAGGGGTCCAGATCTTCGTCGTCACTTTATCTTACCAACTAACTGTTTGCTGTAAGGGCATTAAAGTTGCAATATTGTAGTGCAGCACTCGACCGCACACACCCTTTTCCATATGACCCTATTCCAAGGCCAACTTCTCCGCGATATATGGTTCACTGCAGACACCGCGGGCTGGCAGGCACCTCGTATATACGATATGTACGTGCATGATGCGGCTGTTTTTCTCTTCACTTGGTTGTGACGGGATCCAATGAGATAACCTCAATTGCCATGCGACAAGATAATGATATTAATATAATATCAATGAAAATATTGATATGAGATGACATATTCGCGAATTCTTCGATTGCGAATCGTGGCCAAGGTAAGCTTGCCCACCGTTCTTGGAACCGCTGATACTATGCAGGCACATAGTGATGAACTGTAGACGTGGATAACGAAAATCGACCGCGGTGCAAGTGCTGCTCCTCGACCATCAGACAAGCCAGCATGGTTGCATTTCGCTACAGCAACTTGTCAACAATGCTTGTCCAACTGAAACACGCCTTGATCCCGGATGTAGCGACATATCTCTTGTGTTCGTACATGTCATGATTTGTTTTTATAAAACACAAAGCGTCCCTCATAAAAGTTCACCAGTTCCGAGCAAAATCCGAGAGTTCCGAAAAAGTTCCAACTGGAACAAATAACGTGGAATGTCCTCTAAAGCGGCTATCTAAGACGTAATGTGAGTGGATCACACACCAGGGAGAGTTTGTGCGTGTGACTCCAGGAGTGGAAATGACATATTTAACATGGCATGTAGGAATGGGGTTGTACTTCATGATTTTCAAATTTTTCAAGTTAATCTGTTTTAAACGACGCATGAAATAGTTTCTTAATTTTAAAGAACACCTGCACGGAAAGTTTGCTCAAAAAATCTTAAGATATATATATAGATATATATGTAGGGCTACAAAAAAGTTTTTTGGTTTTGTCCGTAGAGAATCATTAAAAAAAACCGAAAACACTTTTTTGTAGACCCAATATAAGCTACAAGAAGAATAAAAATAAATTGGACTTTAAAATATATGTTTTGGCTAACAAGGAAACCTGAGAAAACTGGTCAAACGTCTATCATTGATAATTTCTAAAGAGGGTACTCTGTAACTGTCACTCGTATGTGTACTCAAAACAATCATCCACCACTACCACGACGTTAACTGTGTGAAAAAGCGTGTAATAACGGCACTGGCTAAATTAAAATATTGAAGCTGACCAATCCCTGTGTATTTCTACTTCTTCAAAATGGGGAATAAATATATGCACATAATATCGCTTGCAAATGTTTAAGCTTGCAACGCTATCTAACGGAGGCAGATTTCCGATCTACTAAATGATTGAAATTGTAAAAACGCAACCAGGACTTACTACAATACGGAGAGATATTTGGTAACTATGCAAATCTACATCCTTCGGTTTGGGATATATATATATATATATATATATATATATATATATATATATATATATATATATAATATGCAAGTTTCTTGCATACGAGTACATACTCTAAACTATAAGGTTATTTTAACGCTTACATCCGAGTGTTGTCCGTGAGTGTGCGACCATCGGAGATTATTCAAGGCTGCTAGCTTATCGATTTACTCAAGTTTTGCTTTCCTAGATTTTGGGAATTTGCTTCATATGTCGATTAACGGATTGAGACTCCATTGCCAAATGAGCTTGAGCACACAATGTAAGCATTCTCCGGGATAGACATTCTGGAATATGGAGTCTATTCCTGCATTCCTTATTTAACAAAGAAGTTTGACCAATAAAACCGCATGCAAATGAATAGGGGCCGAAGCCTCACATTAGAAACCTCATGGTGCCTACAGCGTGAGCTCTGAAGCTTTTCCGTCCTTCTACCTGGGTAATCTATGCTTTGTTGTCTAGCGTTCGTCGATGTCATGGCGGCGCATCTCGCCTTTCCGGTTTTCTGGGTCGTTGATTCGAACACCTAATGCACTTGAGTGTTCATGTGTCTCCATGGCCCAATTATTTACGCCAAGCAAGAGCCCCTCGTGGATTCGAGAGTTCTTCCTGGGAAATATTGAGGGCCTGCAGCGCAACTAGACATATCGCTCCGGAAAGTGTCGGCTCTTGTACCGTTCTGCCGAAAAGAGTCTAGAGCACGCCTGTAGAAGACATCAACCATTTACTGGACCATCTGCAGTAATGATTTCATATACACCTATACATGCCAACTCACCTTTTTACATAGTCGTTCTACAATATTCAATTGAATCAATGGCATCGTTAGCCTTCAACTGAGACAAACTATTTAAATAAAGATACACTTTTATCTGCGATGGACGCCGCCTTTTTGACAAGTTCATCATAGTTACCCACAACGCACAGGCTAACTTCGCAGACTTGTAGTAAAATTCGAGCCTTAGACGTGGATGCTAAACCCCCTACAGTGACCCATGGAATACTACCGTCTAAGACCTGACCCAACCCGATAGACATTACAAACTTCTACCGCGTATATATTTGCTTACCTGTTGCGTGCCGAATAATGACTTTATACTTGCCGGCACCAAGAAAGTCTGCCACTTTATCATTTTCCCTGTGTCACCACGGCGACTACACAAGTAGGCAGAAGGAATTCCCATGATAACCGTAGTATGTAGTAAGAAGACAGCGTAAGTCAAAACCATCGCAATGAAGAAAGAAATATATCGAATGATATACAGCAGCACAGCGAGGCAGCAATTGTACGAAAAATGTTGTAACAAAGCAATGCCTATGTGCCTATGCAAAGGCGCCGCCTCAACAGAGGCAAGAAAAACTACAGTCATGAGCATTCTTCCTGTGCAGCCATTTTCAGTTTCTTAAGACGCAGTTTTCTTCGGGCTGCTTTACTCAGATGCATTGAAGAGCCATCACCGTTGGTATCTTCGTGTTCGCCGGACTCTGCCGAAACCAATCGTTTTTTCTTCTTCTTGGGCAAACATGATAGTGGATTTGGACCTTTCGGTTTCTTCTTTAGGCGCTTCACCTGAAACATAAGATATTGCGTATAAAGGGTTTGCTCGGTGAAGTTGCAGTAGAAATCGAAGTAAAGCTATCAGCCGGTCCAAGAACGTATATTTCTGCTGAATAAAGTGCAGGGTGGTTTGTCTAGGCAGCGAAACTGTGCAGACTTGTTGCCATCTGTCGGGATGTGCCGGGTTTGATACCTGTTTTTAGTGATGCTCATTTGAGAATAGATTATTAAAACCAGACCGCTGACAGTCAGCAGCCATGCTGCCACAATGACTATTGGGCAAAGCTAGCTATCTCAACATGTGCAATAAAAATATACCTCGCGGCAAGTCGTAAACCCGTAAAGGGCAGAGGATAGACCAGAATTAAAACAACATTCTTAAAAAATCTATTCTAGGCGAAAATACTAAAAAGGAACACATTGTACGACCTGCCAGGCACAAACCTAGTGAACTGCATTTTAGCTATATCTTAGACATACGCTGAGATATTAGCTACAACTAAGACACACGCAACCGCAATTAGATAAACGAACCTTCAGGCTAGGATCGGGAATGTCCATGCGCTTCTTGAGAGCCTTAATAATTTTGAGCTGGTGTTCGTTGAGTTCGGTCGCGGCATGAGTGAGCTGATTGACATGCGCAAGGGTTGCGGCCGCAGGATCCTCCAGGGTAATTGCATTGTGCAACTTTAGTCGAGGAACGCCTGAATCATCACGTACAAAATTTGACTACTTGTAAAAAACATTCACAAGCATTACGTTGGCAATAAGAGCATTGCCTCTTGCTCTCACTTACAATGATGTAAGGGCGCATGTAAAGGTGCTCATACTGAAACTTCAGCAAAGGTAAACGCCTCGCAAAAGATGTTTTCTAAGGCTCCGTTTTCTACTACTACCACTAGATATGCTCACTATTGAAAGTTACATCTACGTAAATTAACATAGCAGGATACAATACAAATCAATTGAGTCACCGGTCCCTCCCTATGTTGCCGTATATACCATTTTTTAAATGCTTTTGACACATTTTGCTTAGTCTGTAATAATAATAATAATGTCCCCTTAACTACCAGTATAGCTTATGGTTGGCAAAATGAATATTGATCATAGAAGACATGTGCAACGCAGACCTCATTATAAATCTTATTTTGACAAATGCTGCTAGTAACAATATATAGTAAAGTACGCAAAACAGCGGAACTTTATGTTGTTTAAAGGGATTTAGGACAAACTAACTACTAATTGACAAAAGGTTGAAATTGTGTTATTCCAGATGTGTACCAACAGATACAATGTCTAAAATAGTATGTGTCGCAATGTCCCGGTGACACGTAGATAGGTATTCAACATGTGCGCGTCGCATTATTCCTTTATAATCAAAATAAGAGCATTTTCTGATGTAATGCATACGGCAAGTTGAAAGTGCTCTGAAATGAACTAAAAGCGTGCTGAAGACTGATGAGGTGCGAAATGTCGTACCGACACACTGTGACATCTATAGCATGCCATACTTTGTAATGAACACGCAGAAATCTTGTAGGCGTTAATCAGCGAACAGAAACCTTGTAGGCATTAATTAGACACATATATATAGCCCGTTGAGAGATGCTTGATGAAAGAATCCCCGGACAGCGCAATTAACTTAAGCCTTCAATTTAGTTACAAACCACCTCTATCAACTTGATCTATGGACGCATGGTAACATCTTTTACTATCACATTGCAATATAATATCACATTGCAATGTATTGTTATTTTTTAAATAATATTTATGTACTTCAACACACCCAAGAAAAAAGAAGCAATAAATTATGCATGCAACAGAATATGAAACAAGTATTTTTTTATACTGAGATATATGGCTTTTAAAAAGATGTTATGTTGTAATTAAGTTGAGAGCACTTCAATAGGAGAATAAATACTGCTTTATTTTGAGAGAATATTAAGGAAAAAACATATATATATATATATATATATATATATATATATATATATATATATATATATATATATTGTGTAAGCATTATTCATATTATATGTAATTGTAAATGTCTTATTATTCGATCACTTTTTGATGAGCTTTAAACAAAAAACTAAAAAAAGCCGGGAAACAAGGTAAGGTATTGCCACACTCACCTATTAGTTTGTAAATCTCCTCAGCGAGTTCGGGATCCTGTGTCGCCATGAAGTACTTGCGGGGATTACCATCACGCACCTGTCCAACAAACAACGAAGTCATCAAATCCTGCCTGGTGGTGTTTTTTACACGTCGCGGAAAACAGGCATTACATATAACGTTTTACAGTACAAATAGCTTACAATTAAATAATATATATAACTTTTTACAGTACAAATAGCTTACAATTAAATAATACATATACTATTAGCACTATACGAGTATATTGGACAAGGCATATACCATATCGAGAAGACAGGTTGACGCCGGCACCGGTTTGGAATGGGAACACTTCTCAACCCGGTAGTGCTTTAGGATCTGGAGAGCACCGTGCAGAATTGGGAGCTTCTGTGTCTCGACGACGGCACAGGCCGTTGTGCACAAGGTTACCTCCGCTCGGAAGTACTTGTTGATTTGATCCTGTGTTGATTACGTCAAACGTCATTCAGTTACCAAGAGCAACCAGCATAAACATGACAATATGACATAGAGATTTAGTTTCATCGTCGTGGCAATTACCCGAAATGTGATTTGCTTACTATATGTCATAAACATTATGTTTATATATTGGGTGTCTTTGAGCGAAAATGCACATAGAAAAAAAAAAATATATATATATAAGCACCACAAGGTGTGCACATACCTGTATATTAATCTTGTGTCGCAGAGCAGCCTGACAGAAGGTGCCATCGGCCAGCACAAAATAGCGCGACTTTTCGCCAAGTTGAAAGTGTCGCTGATAAAAGGTGAGATTCTTCTGGGCCCGCTTGTACCGATTGATCTTCATGTTTAGCGTCGAGCGTCAATTTCTACCAGCAATAAAAAAACAACAGCGATGACAGGGTAACCTAATCGGTAACAGTTAAATCAGGTCGCTGATGCGCTTCTTCATTTCAACGCCAACTTCGACGTTGTCGGTTCACACGCACAGGTCGACTACACAATGTTCAGGACTGCGTGGTCAGACAGGAAAGTGGTCGCACAGGATTCACGGATCCTTACATCCGAAGACAACGATCACTCAGTGATGGATGCTAGCCGCCATTAGGCATTAAAGATGCGGCTCGACCTGCTCTATGAATCTAAAGTGCTGCGATATCTATAAATAAAGTACGCCTTTCTTTCGCCAAACAACCCAGATCCAATTACGAAGTAACTCCAAAGAGAAATCGACATATAGAAACGAAGGAAGTCGTCAGTCTTCCCTCAGTAAAGTTGTGCTCCACTAGAGATTTGACTCTTCACTCGAACACTTGAAGAGTTGCTTCCGCTAAGCTACGACCGAGTAGTTTAGTACTCCAGAACTATCGAGAACGATGCCGGTTCAGCTGTCAACGATCGCGAAACACAACAACAGCGGGATTCGGCAATGCCGCTCGGAATGCGATCAGCTGTTTCGGCCGGCTCTTGTGTCACGTGGCCCCAATGTTGTGGTGTGCTTTGGTCTACCGTGCGCGGTAACTTTTCCCTTTTTCACACGCTCTTTCTCTCTCTTTCTGTGTCTCTAATTAGAACAGATCGTAGATCATCAACAGCACTGATGGAGGCCAGCAGTGCTGTTCACGTTCTCCCCTACATACCCTCTCCTAAAAAGGCGCACTGGCCGCCTTAGTTTTTAGCGAGCGAACTGACGCAGAGAAAGGGTGATTGTTATGTATCTATTTGCTATGTCCGTTCTATCTATTAATATTATATTAATTAATAAATTGAAAATTCTATTAATATATATTTATTTATATATATATATATATATATATATATATATATATATATATATATATATATATATATTTGGACAACGTGTAGCCTACTAATCACATGGGCGCTTTTACAGAAACCTCTAGGATCCATCCGCTATGCACTGTACTTAATAATTAGCTTAGCCCAACTTTATAGACGTGCCAAACTTTTTCTTCCAGTTTGGCTGGAATTCATTAGTTGGTCGCGCTGCCTGGTGATCTGGACCGACCCTTAATCTGACCCTCTACCCGAACGCCATATATATATATATATATATATATATAAATATATATATATATATATTTATATACATGCGCATTTCGCTCTTAGAAGACCCTAGTCCCGCTCACTGTCAGCGCAAATGAATACTGCTAGCCTTTTCATGACGTACAGAGTCGTATGGTGTACTTTGTGGTGGTATGGTGTTCGTATGGCGTATGGTAGGTAGTACGACCCCACGATACATCTTTTTGATTTCTTTCTTCATCCTATTATATAAAACCCAGTTCATACTATTATATAAAACCCAGTTCAAAGGGAAGAGGTTTTCGACTTTGAGTCTGCTTTAAGTGTTAAGAGATGAGCTGATAAAACAGAGATTGTGTAACAGTCGTATAGCTAGTCGATTTCGTAAGAGCTAGCCGATGCCTCTGACCCGATGTTGAACACCTAGACGGCAATGCCTAGAAAACTGCGCATTTGTTGATGATTACACACTATGGTCGTTTGCAGGCCCGACATGGTGTTCATGTGCGTCACACGCATATACTTTCGTGCCTCCGCTACAGGGCCGCATTTCGAAAATTAACTGTAAGGTAGACTTAGCTAATAAGCGTAACTAAATATATAAGTAGGAATAAACTGTTTATTTACGCTTAATAACGTCATTTCATAGGTCGCGCATATATCATTGACATTGAGGTAAGATTGTGGTTTAGTGTCGATTGGCTAATACATGATGGCCATGCACGAGCCCGGGCCCATAGGCCCGGCATATTATTTAATTTTGGAAGCGCGCTAATTGTCGGAACCGTGACGACGAGATACAAAACAACAATTCAAACAATTTTTTTTGTCTCAAAAACTCCATATGGTTTTATTTCATTTTGAAGTTACAGTGGAGTATGAATATCTAACTACTCTTGGGCTTGTGAGGGGTGCTACCAATCGAGCTTATCCTCGAGGCAGCCCCTCATTGTGCCCATAATTCAAACAATTGTAAACAGGTTGCGTTTTAATTCTAAATCGAGTTGTATGGATTCTAATCCTAAGCAAATAGACACAACACACGTTTAGAAAGGACAAGGAGAGCCCAGAGTCCCTCTTTCTAGCCACTGTTGTGGTCACTTCGGTAGGTAATTCATCATCATCATCATCAGATATTTGATTAGCATGCTCTTTTCATTCTTCTGCATTTATTGACATGCTCTTTTACATGATTTTACATCATTCATTCAAGCATTGTGTTGTGGGGCATCGGCACTGTCTTAGCGGACAGCCCGGCGGCTGGAACGGCCGGGGCGAGAGAGATCGAGTCAGCAGCAGCAGCCACTGTATCCGTCGCTTAAGGAAAGTTCGGAAATGGGCGCAACAACATTAGCAAAGTCTCAAGAGGGTCGCGCTCAAAGTTCATGAGTCTGTGAAGTCGAGCGTTGCTACATCAGCGACGTCAGCACTCGTCGACAATACTTTATACCAAACGTCTGCGCGATTGAGTGGCGGCGGCGGCGGCGGATCGAAGAATGCTGCACTATCGATGTTACCGGCTATCAGTGCAGTTCCTGAAAACGCAGCAACCGTGGTACAGCCGCCGAGGGATTGGTTTTGGCGGCCGGGAGCCTGGGGTGTTGTTGTCGGCGTCGAGCGCCGTTGGAACGACGCGCGCAGCTAACAGCGAAAGCAGAAATAACAGAATTAGCAACAGCAGAAGCAGCAGCAGAAGACTTTCTGTCTCGTCGGCAAGCATTGGGTTGTTGCATCCTCCGGCGGACGCCTCTGTAGGAGGCAGCAGAACAACGATCGCTGTCCGTTTGCTGGCCACAGCCGCCAGAACCATGGGCGTACCGGCAGCTCACATCGAGACGAAGCTCCGCGACAAGCTGGAGTGTACGCACGTCGAACTGACGGACCTCAGCGACGGCTGTGGACAGAAGTTCGCCGCCATCATTGTGTCGCCACAGTTTGTCGGTAAGCCATACATACATCCATCAGCTGGACAGATGCAGTCGTCTCTGTTCGTCCTTCTATACCCCCCAGGAATCTTATCTTAGAGAATATCGATCTATGGGAAATTGTGTATCTCGTTCTTCCCCCAAAATCTCATCTAAGAGAATATTGCTCTATTCAAAGCAGGTATCCGGCAAGTGACGATACCGAGCGCATGTCACATGTCACCGATCAAAAGAATCTACTTGTTTTTTTGTCGATGCAAAGAATGCTGGACTAATTGTGATAAATACCACGCCGCGGTTGGTCCGGCGGTTCGGTCCATAGCAGAACTGGCAAAACGCTAGATCGATTGTTGTGTCGAAACATTGTGATGTAACATAAACACACTTACCCAGCCCGGGTGTTAGATAAATAATAAAAAAAGAATCTACCTTTTCGCCAACTTCATCCCAGCGACTAACTTACCGAGTACAACTATATTACTACCAGCTTTAAAGAGTACGACTCTATACTACCATCATTAAAGGTTTGGCAAATATCTTTCCTTTTTGACAGTAAGCTTCGTAGTCCAAAGGAGAATGCCGTAGCTGGTATGTGGAAAATATCACTTTGACAAATTCACCGCGACGCTCATCACGCGGATGCTGTGCTATAAGTAGCTTCTTCTCAATTAATAGCCTAGCATGCTGATGGTATTCTGAAGCGTACTTTCTATCTAAAAATTAGCACATTCGATAGTAAAGTATAAACTGCTCAAGATGGGTTAGTCAGTAGGTCCGTGCAGTGAGTCATGTCTTTCGCATTTTGTTGGTTTTGCAAGTCTCACACTAAGCACTGTCAGTTGCTATGTGCATCATGCATTTCCTAGAACTCCTAAATAAAAAATAGCCAAATCTAGTGACTCTCGAGCCCGGTTGCGTGATGAATTTTTTTTTTTGCGTGATGCATTCGCCTGCGCCTCGCGGCCGGAGGAGGCACATAGGTGCGCGGGTTTGAGCCCCACCGTTGCGCAGTTATATTTGTGGGGGCCCGTCTATGAAGCAATGCGAAAAGTAGTACTGTGGACGCTAAATCTTGGCTGGGCGTAAGCCCGAAAAGTATTATCTAAGTGAATAATACCGTTGAGTATTGTTTTCGCACGTGATGATGCGCAAAGGTCTTGACTGGTTGCAGAGACGGACTGAACATTGAATCTTGACCTTTGCATATACTAATGTACTATTAAATTCAAAATTAAGCGACTTAATACTAAAATAAGTGGCAAATGACACCGACAAAGGAAAGCATGCATCTTATGTGCTCACAATTCTTCATTATATGCTTCAATCCGTCGTGCCAATCTTTATACACATCAAAACCTAGATGCTTGGATGGCCTTTTTTTTTGTACAACGCAATAGGCTAATTTCTGTCATTCTTAGCACTGTGGTTCCTTGGGAAAAAAATTCCTGGAGAAATGGTTTCTGCCTGGTACTAATCCCCGGTGCCAAGAGTCGATGTACTATATATCGTATATATATGTCCAAATAGCCGCATGCAAATGCATATAACATTGATCTATTTGGCGATTAGTTACGTTTTTCTTTCCGAAGTACGTATATTGAAAACAACACATATATGACCATACCCTATAATGATAATTATGCCACATACCTTTTTATGTAACAATAAAGGCGATTTTTTGTTATGTTATTTTGCGTACTATAGTGCCAATAAAGAAAGTTTAAAGCTGTATATAATATGTCAATACATGTCTCTAGGGCTAGACACGTGTAGTGCCTAATTACGTGGAATTCTACGATTTTGAAATGCTGAATTTAGCATGAACTTTATTTGTGTTACAGGAAAGTCCCTGCTGGCGCAACAAAGACTCGTGAACGCCGCGCTGGCTGACGAACTCCAGCAAGTCCATGCCTTTACACAGAAGACGTTTACTCCCGAGGCCTGGGAAAAGGCTAATAGTAAATCGTAGCAAATGACTGAAATTAAGTTCCACTCCACAGCTGTTTTATGCATAGATTCATGATGATTAAGAATATTTGTTGGTAAATATGCGAGTGTGGTAAATAAAGTGTGACTGTTGTATATTTTTGGCGGCTATGTAATTGTAAACTATTCGTTTGGACATAGTTATGATCTACTAGTGCGTTCGTTATATCACTTTCTCCCTTTTATTCGTTTCATATCTACTCGCACTGGTTAGTCGCTTACGACTAAGAGCTAAATATAAAATGTTGTCTTATTTTTGCGGCGTATTACACAACTAGTCGGTTGGTTCTATACGCTACCTTTCAGGAATTCTGTGCTCACGCTCTCACCCTTTCGAGGGTGTTTAGGGCAACCTTTGGCTCTCTGACGTTCTCACTAGCAAAAGCTGAATGAACGATTTCGAAAAAGGGTGACATACCCTTCGGAAATGTAATATATATAGCCCCCTGATATGAAAGGGTGACATGTGTATTTAGGTATACATGCCAAGCGAACAATAAATCAATAGCTCTCGGTTGCGCGTCGATATGTGAATCCACACGCTATGTTTGAGACTAGTCAGCATTTTTTAGCTCAACGTTCTTGAACCAATGTTCTGGTCGAAAGAAACCAAAAGTTCTTGATCGGTCTGATCTTGCAAATAACAAACAAAGCAGGACAACATATCGACGTCTCTAGCGGCGTAGGGTACCATTTAAACTCGCTTTCAGTCCTCACGTCCAAAGCTATGGGGCTCTTAATCGCCTTATTCTCATCAAATGATATCGTACCTCGCCAACTCAGTTGCGAAGACATATTTTTATACGGTACGCTATAAAACCCGTCAAGCCGACTATGTCATCTATATCAAGCCTTTGCACAAGGGACCTCGTTGTTTCCATAATGCTACGCAGGTAGGCGGGTTTTACTAATGGGTCTGGCCAGGCACGCCATCTAAGTGCTCATGGAATTGCCCTGTAAACTGGCCCGTGTCGTATAATGGCCTTAAATATTTAACTTAAATTTAACCGCCGATAGGCAGATAACTTCGATTTATTCCAGATTTATGCTCTACGAACGTACGGGCTTTTAGCCAGACATGATCTCAAGTCCGGGCAACGACCAACGTTAAAGCGTGCTTCGAACCATAATCAGCGGCCTCTCCTCTGCAAGTTTTGCAAACATCTTGTCCGGGCAAGTGTTTCCCGAGAAGGTTATTCGATGAGGAATCGGACCAATTCGTCTGCTACGCATTAAAAGTATGGAACAGCGAGTGTAGTCGGCAGTACCGCGCGACTGAACTAAACTCCAGAAAATGCTAAGATACGCATATCATAACGTTAGCAGTCATCGTTATCTAGGCTGTCTACTTCAAGTTCCAATATCTATCCAAGTTCCATTTTCTGGAATTTCACTAAGTTATATTTAATCTTTTAAAAATACATATAGTTTAGACATCCCCGTTGCATGTGCAAACCGACGTTTGCTTGAAATAATTAACTTGTATCAATTTTTCAGTCAGTTGAACATTAATTCGTTTTTATAGTTATCCCAGTTAATTTTCCAAAAAGGGCAAGGATAAATTAACATGCTGAACCGAAAAGGTATATTTTACTCATATCCGGAGCTGTCGACTTATCGTAGACTACGAATTGGATTTCATATATAGCTGTGGTGGTTACGAACGGGGCAATGCTGCCTCGGTTCGGGGAACTTTATAGAAATGGCTGTCCCTTCACTTGACCCCCGTAATGGTGCACACAATAGACTCAAATGTCATGTTCCCACTCTAAATGATTGATCATATTGAATAATGATATATATATATATATATATATATATATATATATATATATATATATATATATATATATATATATATATACTGGTACTGTAAGTGCGGTACATAACGTTGCTATGTGTCCTTCTATTGAAGCTTGTTCAATAGAAGCGCACATGTTGGAGGTGCTAAATACAATAATGATTTCTGCATGGGTAGCATCTGCATGTCGAAGTAACTTTTCATGAGTAGAGCTTCATGTGAAAGCCGCAATGCATAGCAGACTTTTTGACCAAGTGCCTGTTTCAGCCATTCTTTGTGTCCCGTAGAGCGCTGGGGTCAACCGCAGCCCCATCTTATTGCCGCACTCCGCAAAACATGCGCCAAATATTACTGATTTCCTAACGTGCCCGGCTTAAATCAGTGTTTTTATATATATATTTTAAATGTGAATTACGTACATATGTATCCACTATTAATATTAGTAGTCTACAAAGTACAGTGAGTCTACAAAGTAGGACCGACTTCTGGACTGTCTGGTCATCTGCCGATTAACGACAGAAACAGTTGGGTCTGGTCATCTGCCGATCAACGACAGAAACAAATAAGTCTCGAACACAGCGCAACTTGTGCTGTACGTAGGTTTGCTACTGTTCTTGATAAGCGATTAAGTAGAGGAGTTCTACATGCGAAGTCCTCATCATGGATTTGAGTACGCCCCGCTTACGCGACCAGGATTTAGTCAAAAAAGTACACGTTGATTCGTTTCGTCTACCCCGGTTACTGAACCGATTTCGCACTCGCAAACGATTGCAAAGGGAAGCCATCTAGGGGATACGCCTGTCCTAAAGAGTCCTGAGTAGACTCACCGTGCATAAGAAAGACGGATAAAGCGTAGTTTGTTCAGAAAGTAGAACGTTTATTAGCAGTTCATCAAGTGATATCGTTCCTCACACTTCGTTTTAATCCACAACAACAACCCCAGCGTGAACGGGATTGCCCGTTTATACACTGGGTACACATAGATCACGTTACCCTGCTTGCCTCGCTTCCCTGTCCTGTCTCTACGCGCGACTGTCGAGTGGTCGCTGTTACGAATGGTTGCTGTTAGGAAAGCTAAAACAAAAACAAAACATTAATGTATGCCTTCACCTCTATTCCGCTGACCGTCGCTATGGCGTGTCTTGCTTCCCATCGGTGATTTTCTCGAGTAGCGAACTTGCGCAAATAGTTCTGCTCGTCTCTGCTTTCCTTTCCGTTAAACTCTGCATCGATGTTGGGATCGAGGTTACCACCTCTACCAACACCAACGCCAGCGTGCAGTTGGAACTGAATTTCGCCAAGAACAAAACATCGGTGGTCTGCCTACCTATTTGTTCGTCAAGCCGTCAAGAAGCTGATCTTCCCCCACTATTTATTCGACTATCCGCTCGCTACACTCAAAAGAGAGAGAAAGAGAAAGGGGAAGGGGCGTTAAGTCTACGAATCATATTCGTCATAAATCACTATATAGTCGTTTCCTACTTCTCAACTCCCTTGATGCGTATCAACTACGCTAATGCTTAATATTGTGGGTCGGACAAAACAACAACAACAGGAGCAGCAGCAAAAATAAGCAGCCTCGAATGGCCAGAAATGAGCTGTTTGGCACAGCGTTTCTTCTTAGGTGTACCGGTCGACAATGTCGGAGTGGCTCTTGCTGTCATTGGACGGACGCACCGAACGGGACTTGACTGTCTCTCTGCGGTCAATCTCCGCATTAAGATTTAGGAGAGAAGCTGACTTCGATGAAGTTCGGTCCTGCAGCAGCAGCAGCAGCAGTTAAGTACGAAGCTGGGCACTACAACGTCCATCGTCTTAAGCAATGAATATTGATGAATAATGATAGTATATCATAGCACTTGCGGTTTGTGAATACGACTGCACGTAGAAGCAAACATTTGTTGCATGTTGAGTTGCCTTCACGTTTTCTACAATAGGCTCCGACACACTACCTAAACAGACTTCACTAATTTGGCCCGGTTCATTAGTTCGACGACGTAACAGCTGACGCTTTACTTCGGGTTCATGTTCAACGTGGCGACAATCTTGGCTTAATGGGCCGCTTAAACTGCAATTTTGTCGCTCTCCTTTCATCGTCTTCCCTGCGACATCTATCACTCTGCTATCAAACTGTGAAAAAATTGGTTTGGCTAAAATGTTGCACAGTTTTTCGCAAATACCGTTTCTCGAGTGAGAATATTAAATTTCAAACATGATTAATTTTGTAGTAGTAGTGGTGGTAGTACTAGTAGTAAACGTGTAATACGAATATATCAAGCAAGTTGATAAGACTTATAACAATACTTGGTAGTATCCATCCCTTTGTTTATATAATAATGTGTTTAGGGTGGCCGAGATTTTGTTCTCACAGTTTTCATGTTCTTTGATCTAATGAGCATAGAACGGTCGACTTGCTCTATCTTCTAGCAGTCTAGAGCTGTTGTCATTAGATGTATAGGGCGAAAAAAAATCGGCAGATGGTATATGGCCAGATAATTGGGACAAGTACAGGTACAGCTGCCGAGGACATACCGACAGTGGAATAAGATTAGGCAAACGTAGTGTAGCACGGCATATCACTATAGAAAAACACTCTGTTACTACTACCACTACGGCCACAACTACAAGATTTACGGCCATTATTACAACACATCTCGAAAGTAGGGCTGTTACTAGCGTTCTGCATGCACGCTTAGATTGTCAAAATCCACCCATTCGCCCAGCGAACATCGCAGTTGGGCTAGCACCTTAATCACAGTGAACTTTTTCTATATATATATATATATTCTTCCATTTTAATGTATGAGTGCAACAATGTGTAAAGTGGCTCGCTTAATTAGCTACTAAATGGTATCCGAGTAGGAACTATGCCAAAAACAGAATAGCTTTGGCCGGCGCCAGCGTTTGCTCTACACCAAGACCACACAATATAGGCGCATATAACGCCTTCGATCGGCTTCAACGTTTCACCACGGATCTTCTGCGACGCGACAACGACCTCACTGAGTTTTCACTGGTATCTAGCGACCGCAGCCTCGATGATGGCCTCACCTCTCCGACACCTCTCGGCAAGCAGACAGGCGGCAGACTGATGCTGCGTTTTTGTGCTGACAGACATCGTCGGCCGCACAGACGACCAGTCCATTGTTGACAACCAGCCCCGCCGTTGTCATGTGGACTCGAGTATTAACAGTAATTCACACGTTCACACACAGCTACTACAACTTTTCATTTCACTGCCCGATTGGCCGGGCAGAACGAGAGAGAGAGCACGATTGATGATTACCACCACCACCACTACCACCAACATCAGTATCGCTTTCAACAGTTCGCTAGGTGGTCCCATCAACCAAAACCATTCAAATCGGGCCGCCCCTAAGTGTGGGCCGACCACCGTGTCCGTGTACGTAGGAGGTCCAGATAAATGTATAGGGCTACAATAAAGTTTTTTTCGGTTTTGTCCGTAAAGAATCGTTATAAAACCAGAACAAAAAAAAAATTTGTAGACCCAATACATATACCTGCGTGCATGCATCTATGTACCATAGGCATATCTCTAGGTAAATATGGCCTGGATTACACACTCACTCACACACAAACACACATATATGTACACGTTTCTTATTCATATTGCAATGATTCGACATTACTACTACTACTACAACGAGTACTATCATGCGAGTTTTCTTCGTTGAAATTGTCCAGAAATGAATGTTACGAAGTCACCGTCGTATCGAACCAGATCGATCCCCAGACTATATCCAGCCAGTTCAGCGTCTTGTTCGCGACCCGCGTCTGGCCAGCTACGGCGGCTAAAAATGGCGGCGCAACGTCGCTTAATTTGTCGGGCAATACTTCTTACTTCGGGGCGACGTATGAAAGGTAAAGTACGAGTAAGCGTCGAGAACCGAGCTGCTGTCGACGAGTTCTACTTCTGGTATTCACGCTGGTTCGCTGTTCTGTACAACAGGTCGCAAGTTGGACGAGGTTTGTTTCAAACCGTCCGGTCGCGGTCTCGGAGTCCGTGAGATAAGGCAAGCGTCTCCTTAGGTCGCGCTTTGCTCCTGGCTTCTGGCTTCGATAGGACCTATGCTACGAGATTTGCGAAGCAGCAGTAGTCTCTAGCGTCGCAGCGTTTTGAGAGAAAGACGGCTGCTGTGTCTGTACCTGAACTGAATGCAGGTGTTGATGTGATGGTCGTCCTTCAGTAAACCAATTCCGAAGCAGGGCGTGCTCGTCTGACAGCTGGATGTCCTTCGCCAGAGTGAAGATAAAGATGTTGATAAATGAGGCCGTTGCCCACTCGGTTACAACTGACACGGCATGAAGCGTGTAACCACCATCGTTAGGTCCCCAATGCGGCATACTTGTTCCCCTGGGGATCGTCGAAGGGCACCAATTAGTACATATGTGTATATCGGCAACAAACATTAAAAAAAAAAGATGAAAAAGTGTACGTGGTCGTACTTTCTACATAGGCATACACACATTGATATTGATGCGACAAACTGGCGAGATGAGCAGTCGGGCAATCATCCGGCAGCTATTCCTCGAACAAACGAATCAAAATTATAGGTTTACATACAACTGCTGGAATACAGGAGGAATGCATACTAATTCAGTTACTTAGCGCATTTTTACGCATTTTTATACCGCGGATAAACGCAAAGGCGAGTTTTTGAGGCAGCTGCTTCCATTGGCAGTTTGCAGAGGAAATGCCGTCTCGGTGTTCATTGCGATGGGCTGAGAAAGCTAGAGGAAACTATGAAATAAAGATGATACACATTCACACTTCACAATTGTATTGCTCTAATAATAACAATAGTAATAATAATAATACCAATGCAGGCCTTAGGACATGCATTGGCATTATTATTATTATTATTGGTGCATGTGTAGTGTTGCAAATGATAGTGCAAAGTGCATCTTTAACAGTGCCTGGCTTACTTGAATTGGGCTAGAGCTGCCATGCCGGTGAGGCTCGTAGTGACCATGGTGAGCGACGCAGAGGTCGCACAAAAGAAACGAAAATATCTTATGCGCGAGTTGATTATAGTATGCACCCACATGTAAGTGACCGCCATCGAAAAGGCCAACATTGCCCCTGAAATTGTCAACCGGGCGCACGCACAAAGGTAGAAACTATCATTATATATAAAAAAAATTATATATATATATATATATATGTATATATAAGTACGTCTAGTACAGTTGCGAAAAAGTATATTGGCAAAACGCTTGACTAGCTCTTCTGCTATATACTAAACATTATTTCTAAAGTGAATCAAAGTCGCGACCTTGTACGATAAAATACAGATTCGTCCTTGTTCGGCATGTTCAAACTTGCAGTAGCAGAAATGCAGAATGGTTTGCCATTAGAAGCTAATATATATGTATATGAATAAGAATACATTTGATCCATATATATATATATATATATATATAATGTTATCGTTATCTTTATTTATTTACACATGATTTGTAGTTGAAAGGCTTACAGATGGCTATTATTAGTTATATATTTGCTAAACGAACAAAGCTTTTATTTGCGTACCAGACATATGAGCATAGAAGATGACGGTTTCCTGAAAATTCGCTACAATTTCTACTCCGAAGGCAGCTCCGAAGCCGAAAATACAGGCCCACCCACTGAGAGTGGTCTGCACGGGTGCCTGAAAGCCAAAAATATATAAAGATTGAAACGCTTTATTCGTTTTTTTTTTAATATGTTTTGTAAGGCTAATGGCCGTGTACGGTATTTTCATGTCATGGCTGATTTTTAATTCACTCCGGCATTTACCTTGTCTATATTGGAAACCGTGTAAATCAATTTAAGAGTGGCCGGTCTGGGTCTCGAACCCAGTCCTCCCGAATGCAAGGCAAAGGCTTTGCCACTAAGCCATCTTGCTCGATGTAGAAAGAAGGAAAGGTAGAAAGAAAAATATACATTTGCATATATGCATGTATGTCATGTGATCAATATGTAGTTACAATATTTGCATGTAGCGCAGGGTGTTGGCGGCCCCTAACACTCATGAGTATGCCTCCATGGATATAGGTCGTTGATGTAACGCTTCCGTGCGGATGAACACAGGAACCATGCTGCTAGCCTGACGTGTTGTTGTTAGCCTTTCAACAAACATTTTGTTGAATAGACGCGAGCAAATATACAACGCGAGCAAATATACAACGCGAGCAAAAATAGCATACATCTAAATATAGCGTGATCTGTACGTGCTCATTACCGTGTTATAGACATTCCACACGGTGATGCCTAATAGAACGGAGTAGATGCTGAGGAACAGGCCAAAGATCGACGATTCCGGTACAGTTGTGCCCATGTCGCTGATGTACGGAAAGCCTACGACAAAGAGATTGTTATTCGAGTTAGGTCGATGAAGCAGAAACAGCAGCAGCAGCAGCAGCAGCGGCGGCAGCAATAGCATTGTTAGATAAGCGACACAAAAAATAGGACACAAACTCCGTGTACGCCCAGAGCGCACTTTACCCGGTCATTATTGCAACTCACACTCATATGTCTTAGCTTTATATCATGTTAAGTATAACGGCCACGGCCGCGTGACTCACAGCAGGTGGTTCTTGCTTACCTGACACGTGCCCGTAGGAAAGTGCGATTGTCGACGTGACCGCAACGGTGAAGAGGAACATGAAGCTTGTCGCCCAAGCAAAGATATGCGGCTCAACGGAACCGAAAAACGTCACCGGACTCCAACAGGACGACATCTTGACATGGCACACATTTCACAGTGAAGAAGAAACAGTCAATACGGTTAAAACATCAGCATTTCAATCATCCATCATTCGTTGTCGTCAACGATACTAATCAGAACGATACAACCAACAACAGGAGAGCAACGATATACGCAGGTACGAATTGCAGGTACCGAAATATAATTAAAACATTTTTTAGGAAAAAGAAAAAAAACACATACAAACAATAGTAAAACCAACAACTCTGTTAATTTCACATTGGAAGGAGCCATATGACACCAGTGGATAAATACATATCCGCGGTATGCCTCGGTCTGGCCATAGTAGCCCTCGTTCAACACATAACATAATGTTATAGCTGTGGCCGTTAGTGTAGTCGGGTGCTTCGGAATGGAGACGCTACATCCTGCAGGTAATGCTTTTCATTGCAAAGAATACTTACGTAGACATCGGGAACTTTATTTTTGCATAACCTTGAACGCCGCTATATATATATATATATATATATATATATATGATTTTTCCGTGTAATACGTTATGTTTACGTTACACATATATCACAAAATATTAGCTAAGCTAATATGCCTAGCGGGCGTGTACTGTGACTATCTCGTGTCCGTGGCCAAGATCACTTCAAAAGTGTGCCCGGAACAGACAACAGCTTAACAAAGTGCCGACTTTGCGGATCAGCTGCTTGGTACGAACGCCAGGAGCAACTAAAGTTTCAAACCCGAGAGGGCAGTGGGGATACCCGATTAATGAGTCTCTGGTGATTTTCTAAATTATAAATTAAGGAAATCACCAGAGATTTCCCTAATCTCTGGTGATTCACCATTCCGCCGTAATCTTTGCAAAACGTATGTTGAGATATTTAAAAAGCCACATAGAGAATTGCTTCTTTTTAAATAATTTGATAATTTACGATTTACCCTACACGTTAATAAAGATCTATAGATATAACTCAATAATGCACTGTCTTTATTAAGATAAGACTTGTATACAGCTAAAATGTTAAAAAAACATTTAATAAAAATTAACATCAATAAAATTCAAGAAAATAAATACCAAGATTATCATACAATTAAATAAAGTGTCAACATATATTGTATTAGTAATGATTTCTGCACATTAACCAACTCCGTGATATGAATGCAAAAGTCGTCAAGCCCGTGGGTTACAACTACCCAAGGTCTCTCACGAATATATAGAAGTTGTTGGCATCTAGAAACTAATCCTGTGTTCCGCCATGCTTGGAAACGACACCATAAGAAACCATGGCAGTGGATCTGCGTGGTTTTGCGTTCACCCAAGTTCACGTTCAGGACTACTTCTAACTCGTCTGCTAGATATGTTCTTGCCCTTGTTTGTTAATTGCCCCTGCATGCCTGTGTTACACAAAGCCACATTATTGAATCAGTAAAGGTGCCTTCTATACTCACGGTAGTTGAACTAGTAGTACACGGTACAGTACAGAACTAGAACACAGTACCACGATGTGGGCCGTCCTAAAAAAATCACGTCGGAGAGGTTCTTCAACACCATTAGGTGCATAGTATTTTTTTAAAGCACCGAGCGTGCGTGCATCTTTCACACAAAGGATCGATCTCGCCAAAATTACCTAACAGGTCATTTGATGGCTTTAAAATTATGTCGCGCTCTTACAAACTATTCGTGTGTTGGCAAGCCGACTTATCAGTGATTTCAGTGAATGTGTGACATTATCAGTCACTAGTCGATGTGTGATATGCATAATTATTCGTCTAATACTCATCTCCTACTGAATTGAATTCATCCGTGAGTTGAAGTCACCAAGTCATTCCATCTAATACGTGGGAGCATGCATCGGATTATGCGCGCGCCCATTAAGTCAAATGCCAAGCGAAGAGTTCGTTTAAACACGGTCAGACTTGGCCTCTGCCTTCGGTTTTCATTCCGTGGGTTGTTGAAGCCAATACCCAATAGCCAAAAGCAACTAATTGGCAATTAGTAAGTTGTTGTATCTCAGGTCTTGGTTTGGACAGCGGCTCGGTTTTCTCGGTCCAACAGTAGAAGTAGTCTCTTGAGGGCACCTTAGCCCAAAGCACCATGTTTTAGCACAACGCATTTGTTCGGTGAGAGGAACATGCCATTTTCTCAATACCAGCTTTAACACCGAGTAGGTGTCCACAGGAAATACATCGCACAAAAAAATTCACACGAGAGAAAACGTTTGCTTACGCCCAAAACGTGTAAGCGTTTCAAGGGGGAAGAGCCAACTCTCTCGGGCACCCCAGAAAGAACTATGTATCTGGTAAAAACGTGGCGATCGTCACATGCAGGACCAGAAGTGAGAGGCACTGGAAATATCCAGGTTTCCGACCCCTCAACGGACTTTTTATCTTTATTTTTCATTCCGACACCAACGTTTCGAATGGTACTGTATGCGGCCTCTTCAACCTCCATAAAATCATCTCAACAGCCGGTGCAACGAAAAGTAAATTCCAATAAAAAAATCGACTTGATCTGCTTTCGCTCTTCTAACGAAAGGAGTTAAGCAATAGAGGAACTTTTAAGCTCGGAATTGGTTAATCCGTTGGTGAGCAGTTTTGGTAGACTATATATATATATATATATATATATTTAGGCCCTCCTAGAAATATTTAGAAAGCCACATAGAAAATTGTAGAGCTTGTTAAAATTACTATTTTGTCAATGCAACAGGGTCTCTGAAAAGTCTTGTTTCGGAGTGAGAGTGATATTACTAAAATCAATGAATCAATTGGCGTTGTTGCCCAATAGTTGGGCGTGAAAGCTAATACTTAATTTTTGCAAATTCTCTTCCAAACGACCATGTCGCATCTTCTGGTCGGCGTTATATGTTCTTCAGAAGAAGCAGAATTTTCTCTCACGAACACGGCAATGTGCTTAGCTTCTGTGCGGGAATATCTGGTTGTTTCGCAGTTGCATATTTTGTGCTCCTATGTCGGCCAACAGCACCAGTGTCACAAATTTTAGTAGTATTACTCTCACTCCGAAACAAGATTTATTTTAGGTCCCTCGTATATCGAGAGGGTCACAGTGATTCTAACGTATAGCATAGTCCGACGGATCAATGAAAAAGGCACGCGTAAATCGAGTTCAAACCCCTGTTTCAATTTTGTATCCCTCGTTTTAATGCATCCTGCAAACTGCCGGAAGATCGTGGTCCATTAAGTAAAACTGTTACCTCAAACGTATATACGTGATACGTAGGATTGGAGCAACTGATTCACCAGGAAACGATGCCGTCACGACGGAATACACGAAGCAACGTTGATGTCACGTTGCGCGCTGACGAGAATGATTTTGTTCTAAAGTTATCACACACACATTTATAAAGTCGGTGTCAAGAATGCAGGTTTTTGCATTATATATATATATATATATATATATATATATATATATACATATATAACTAGCGCGTATAGGCGAACATAACACTGGCGGTGTAAATCGAAATCGAGAAAATGCCTTCTCTTCGACGACATAACAGCTCCATTCGCCGACAGCAAATAGCCTAGCTGCAGAAACGACGTGAATCACTTGTACCATGATTATTGCCGAGGAGCGCGAATCGCGACCGGCCGCAAGTATCAAAGGTGGTTCCTAAGTGTCTATGTAACTAAATAAAAAAAACAACAGTTTTATTAAGAAACGTAACAATAGCCTTATTTGTTGGCTGCTTTATAGGTGCTCCAACTCGGACGGACATGAACATTGAACAACAGCCTCTAAGAGGAATTCACTACGATCTTGGGAAATGACGGCTATCCAGGTAACTTGTACCATAAGCGGCAATCCAGGTCTGTTTGCATGTGTTTGCCTAACAGGGCTCCGTAGCCCACGACTACAGCGTCCAATGCGTTAGACGGCTTCCACCAGTTTACCGGTTGCCGATATAGATATACACCGAGATACACACACACACGAAAAAGATACACGAGAGAGAACATGAGGCGGAGGCAGAGGATGTGCTTACCCATCTTCGCCCTCCACTGGGCCGTTCGGTTGAGGTGGAAAAGCTGCTAGAACTTTGACTGAGATATGACATGGCTCAACTAATCCGATCAAAGCAAGATCGAACCTTCAATAGGCGATCCGCTAGTCACGTTTCTACGACTTCGCACTATCTGATCGTAGCCCGTCTACAAATCAAAACATACAGTTTGGCCCAAAGCATTAGGTGAAGGCAAAATCGCGGGAAATTTTAAATGACTAAAGACGTTTGGCCGGCAAACATACACAGTTAAAGGTAAAGAGTAACGAAGTCTGAACTCATAATAATGTTCGTCTGAAGGACCTTTAGAATCTCAGAGACAAAGGGACGCAATTTAAGGCGTTAGACGAAGGCGCAAAGGGTCCATAGGAAGAAAGAGAGAGAGAAAGTGGAAAGACAAGAACGTTTTAGGCTATAATAAACAAGCGTGTAAATCCGAAGGAAACAGCCCAATTACACGATAGGCTACTAGTCATCCGATACACCTGTGTTGATTGCACGTGTCCAACAATAAATTTACGCCACTATTGTCAGAGTGTTTCATTGGTGTCAGTGAAGAACCTTTTTTAAGCGCATTCCAGTGCCTTGAGATGGGCGCGGAAGCAAAAATCTCAACGTCGTGACTGAAGTGTGCCCATTTAGACAAACAGGTGAAACGGAACTGAGACCGGTAAGACGGTGTAACGGCGCTTCAGCGACTTCAGCGCTATGAACTCCCTATTTTAATTACTAGGTAGATGACACCGACATGATTGTCTCGATAGCCAGTGATGATTAAGAACAACGTACCAATACCCTTCCTAAAACAGGTGAGCGTAGATTATTTGTCTACCTCCTTAAATATGCAAAGTTAATACTATCAGCTGTAAACTAACGAATCTAAATTACTTTGGGGCTTTGCAGTTAAAAATAGGCTCATCATATTACTTAACGGAGCCTTTAAAGCTCATTTTTGAGTGTTCACGCAACAGTGTTGAATCTCCTCAAACCGAAAACAGATACAGAAGAAAGGGTTCAAAACGCACAGTGGGAACTGTCGCTTTGTGTCTCAAGGCGACAGTTTTCATTGTGCTTGTTCAGCACAGCAGTGTTCCATTGCTTGTATCAAATTTTTAAAATACTGAGCGTCAGACCCATTATTAATTGATATTACAATTTTATATAATTGTTCTTATTCTAAAACTATTTCGTTTTTTGTTTTCTTTTATTTTTAACGCCAATAATCTGTTTGGCACGTTCCATCACGGATTTGTGCCTCGACGCCGCTCTGCGCGCACGCGAAAGTTAGAAATGATAAACGATTGGGCCATGTGCAGAAACGCCAACTAGGGGTTTCATTGTGTATACTTCAACCAGAAAGTTGGCTTTGTTAGATAATCATAGACTTGTGGTTGGCAAGACGAAGACGTCCCAGGCCCGACAAACTTGCGAAAGTCCTGTCTCTTTTTTGCACAATTCCTAGAACTCTTAGTAAGCCACGACTGGCACTGTCTTGTGTCCTTTAGGAGAGCTGCGTCTCTCCACTGCTCAACACAATATTTTTTTACACATCAAATATTATATGCGGTCAGTTGTTAAATACATTTTGTACTCTGACGATTATAAGATATATTGTACCTTGAACTGTCGGCATCAGTCGTTGGAATAGAGGTCTCCGCTCCAGGGTGTCTAATTCCAAGATATAGTTTTCCCGATCTAGACTATTGGCTCAGCAGGTCAACACTGCCAACCGCAAATGTCACGCGAGACTGGTTGTGTCAATCGTGGCGCATCTCCTCTGCACATTTCAGAGATCGAGTAAAATCTAGATCTGTATTTGTAGACATGTTCTTCCGTTGTTCCATCATTAAATATCAAAATGTGTATATTATTTTGTGTAAATCAATGATATTGTCTAGATTTTTCAATTGCGTACCCGTCTTGCTTTTTTGTTTTTGTTTAGAGGAGTAACTGGAAAGTGGTGTTCGCAAAGACTGGCACCACTGTAGGAAACTCTCTGCAAGTGTGCGCCGTTGGTGTGGGGCTTCAACCCACTACAAGCCAGTCGTCTCCACATCCCCCAACGACTTGTAACTAGCTGTGCAAGTACTTCAAACAATCGGGGGAAGACGGGGGTAAACCTACTCGTAGCTGAGTTATTTTCCGGGTGCCTGAGGGGTGCGCATAATGCGGGGCTTGTTTGGCTTAGATTTTGACGCTAATATGTCTTTAAAAATATTCGTCGCTTCATGCCACTGGGGCAGAGACTTATGCATCGAGTCGAGGCGCGCTGCCTTGCCCGTGCTGTACACATCAGAATCGTTCTGTTGTGGGGTGTCCTCGAGTCCACCGCCACATTGGGTGCACGTGGGGTATTTCTCACCCCTCTGAAGCCCATATTTGTGCAAACGGGCGGTGATGAAGGGCATTCAGAAAAGATTCATGGAAAAGCTTTGTTAAAGATGTGATATTGACCCGAATGCTGTTAAACTTACGGCGAACTATTTAAGAATAACTTGCTTCTTTGATGTTCGTATAAACAATCGTAAAAGCCCAATAATGTTAGTACCTAAGGGTAGCGCAAGAATCGAAGTTATCGATAATTTTTGCCTAGGCTGTACCTAGAGGCTTCGCAGGCTTTGTCTGCATCTCGCACGCTTTATCCTGCGTCTTATTCTGGACAGCTAATTAGGGCGGAAGCTAACCAGTTAACGGTTGACGGATGTAGAACGTAGCACAACTAATACTAAGAGAGTTGGCGGTCGACACATTTTGGGGACACGGAGAGGGTTTGTATGCCAATGGATAAATGCTGAGGGTAGCCGTCAGCGCCCCGTAATAATTTATGCAAAGTAAATAACTTAATTCTTTATTATAAATAAATCGTTTGTGTTATATTATATTATTTAGTTCAATAACCGAATTGATTGACAGCTAGTCCTTAATCAACTTTATTAAAATTGTTTTTAAGTTTAATAATCTGAGGGTAAGATAATGTTTCATCTAAACGCATGCTTAATATATATATATATATATATATATATTACGCTCTGACAACCACATTTTAGACGCTCGGGCTAAATCGCCTGTGACACAATATCTTATAAATGCATCTATCGTCATCGCGTTCTCGTACTGGATTTATATAGGCTTTCTCCAGCAGAGGTATGTAGCAGCAGGGCAATGACAACCACGTCCAACAAATACAACCAGCAAGGTCGGGGCTCGAACTTGCGATTGTTTTGCTAACCACGGTTGCCATGGCAACGCCCCGTTTCGAACGGTGCGTTAGCCGCCTAAGCCACCGCTGCTAAACATATATATATATATATATATATATATATACACATATATATATATATATATATATATATATATATATATATATATATATATATACATATATATATATATATATATATATATATATATATATATATATATATATATATACGAGGTGTGTTCAAAAACGCGACTTTTGTGTTTTTTCAAAAATTATTCATTTATTCATGAATATCTATTTTGTCCCCTTCAAAGTAGTCCCCATGAGATATTATACACTTGTGCCAACGGTTTTTCCAATCTTCGAAGCACTTCAAAAAACCATTTTTTTTATCTTGTTCAGCTCCTCCTTCGATGCCGTCTTTATCTCGTCAAGCGTAGCGTAACGTCGTCCTTTCATGGGCCTCTTCAGTTTAGGGAACAAGAAAAAGTCACAGGGGGCCAGATCTGGGGAATACGGTGGCTGCGGCATCATTAGTGTGTTGTTTTTGGCCAAAAACTCGCGCACAAGCAACGATGTGTGAGCAGGGGCGTTATCGTGGTGCAAAAGCCAATTTTTGTTCTTCCACAAATCCGGGCGTTTCTGGCGGATTGCTTCACGCAAATTGCGCATAACTTGCAGGTAATATTCCTTATTGACCGTTCTACCCTGTGGCAAGAACTCATGATGCACCACGCCCCTGCAATCGAAGAAAACTGTCAGCAAAACTTTCACATTCGACCGAACTTGGCGCGCTTTTTTCGGTCTTGGTTCGTGCGGCAGCTTCCATTGAGATGATTGAGCTTTGGTTTCCACGTCATAACCATAAACCCACGATTCGTCACCAGTTATGACCCTCTGGAGCAAATTTGGGTCGTCGCGGACAGAGTCCAACATCTCATTAGCAATGTTCATGCGATGCTGTTTTTGGTCGCAATTGAGCAATTTTGGTACGAATTTCGCGGCGACCCGTCTCATGCCCAAATCATTGATAAAAATCGAATGGCACGAGCCAATCGATATGTTTAGGTCCTCAGCAACTTCTCTAACGGTGATTCGACGATTGGCCAATACCATTTTCTCCACTTCATTAATTTTTTCGTCTGTTGTTGAAGTGCTCGGGCGTCCGGCACGCTCTTCGTCGTTCACATCTTCTCGGCCTTCTGAGAACATTTTGTACCACCGATAAACGTTGCTTCGGTCCAAGGTAGCTTCTCCGTATGCCACAGTCAACATTCGGAATGCATCCGCGCACTTAATTTCGTTTTTCACACAAAATTTGATACAGGTTCTTTGATCCATTTTTTTGAATAGGTAAAAATCGAAGACGATCCAAAACACGTGCAAGCAAAGCAGCTGTCAACAATTAAGTGAACATTCAAAATGGCCGAACTTGTCGGCATAAGTGAGAGACATGAGTACCAACATAACGCCACAAAAAATCAAAATTCGAATATACGTAACCCGCGAAAATTCAAAAGTCGCGACACTTTTTGAACACACCTCGTATATATATATATATATATACACATATATATATATATATATATATATATATATATATATATATATATATACATATATATATATACACACATATATATATATATATATAAATAAATATATATTATATATACAGGGTCATTCATATTGTTGTGCACGCATTTCGAGGTTTGATAGAACTCGGCAAGAAAATAAGTTTTCCCTATGGAGGGAAGACGTGGAAACGTCTTGTTTAGGAGAGAGAGAGTGAAGTTTATAAAAGTCGTTTTTCAGCCTTTTTTTTCCTACATAGTTGTGCGAAATCTCTGCTTGCGGGAGAACCAGTCAACGCATGAAGGAACCGATTACACCGGCGTGTTCGGAGGAAAATTCTGCACAACGGAAGACACTTCACTAGCTTGCGTAGCAAAAAGCTAATACCCAGATTAAGGAAAGTCATGAGAGTCGATATTTTACGTTAAGGCCTTTTTATGAAAAATCGTAAATTTTTTCCATTGCGACCAAAAATGTACGTCCGAAAGACCACTCTCACACAAAATGAATGCCCATCCACCAAAACTCTCACAGCAAATTTAATGCCCATCACGTTCGTATCAAGGTAATGGTGCTGCGTTACGTAGTTGTCAAGTCACTAAGCTCCGAACACGCCGGTGTAATCGGTTCCTTCATGCGTTGACTGGTTCCCCCGCAAACAGAGATTTCGCACAACTATGTAGGAAAAAAGGCAGAAAAACTACTTTTATAAACTTCATTCTCTCTCCTAAACAAGACGTTTCCACGTCTTCCCTCCATAGGGAAAACTTATTTTCTTGCCGAGTTCTATCAAACCTCGAAATGCGTGCACAACAATATGAATGACCCTGTATATATATATATATATATATATATAATATATATATATATAAAAATATATATATATATATATATATATATAAATATATATATATATATATCTATATATATATATATATATATATATATATATATATATATATATAAATACAGTCCCTGAAAAAAAATATAGGGCCACCCACTTTTGCCACTTTTCACGCATTTATTATAACCAAATGTGTAAAGATCACAGTGATGCATGCTCACAGAGTAACAACGAGGACTTCTATCGACATTTGGGGTCTCGGATTACTTTGAACCACGAGATTTCCACATTTGGCACAGCTGCACCGCGAAAAAATGATAATGTCACTAGCAAGATGCATGTACTAACGAGTGAATTAAACGGAATAACGACATTTGGGCTCATTTAACGGCTCGACAGAAACAAAGGCAGACCTCCTACCAGAAGTTTTTTCTTTGTTCAAACGATAGGCTTAGGCTGGCGCCTCATGGGTGAAGAAAAGGCCCATATCAAGGCTTATAAGGACATCGGCCTCTCTAATCGCAAAATTTCCTGTCAATTGGGGCGTTGTGCCCAAGTAGTAAATAAGTTTGTTCATTTAGGTAAAAAAATACGCCGTAAAAAAGGAGTTCCGGGCGTCCAAATTTTATTTCGGAACGAAACAAGCTGCAATTCTGAAGAAAGCGTCGTACTCTACGCCCTCGGCAAGGGCAATTGCGGCGGCCGACGTGCAAACGAAAGTGCGAAATTGTGCAAAGCTTCCTTAGGAAGACAAATTGGCAAAAACACAAGAAAAAACAACGATTGACCGCTGACCGATGAAAGCTCGTCTTGACTTCGCACATGATAAAATGTTATGGACCACTGAGTGCCCACGATACGATATGATGGACCACTGAGTGACATAGAGCGCTCTTTTCGAATGAAAAATGTTTAACTTTGATGAATCGGATTGATTTTACTATTATTCGCACGATGTCCGCAAGGAAGAACGAATTTTGTCAAAACGTCACTTAGGTGGCGGTTCAGTGGTGATCTGGGCTGCTGTCGGATATTATACAAAAACGTCGATTGTTTTTTAGACGGTCGTGTTTGTTCGACGCGATACGGGGATTTGCTAAAAGAGCAATCGGCGCATTTTAAGCTGATGGGATGGCCAGACTTCGTTTTTACACACGATAACGCCCCGATTCACACCGCCAGGCTGATTGGAAGCTGGTTCGACCAACGTCACATTGAATTCCTTCGCTAGCCTGCACTCTCATCTGATCTTAATATGATCCAGAATGTGTGGAGCTGGCTCGAACAAAAAGTTTACACAGATAAAAAACAATTTTCGAGGCTTGGGACGAGCTCTTGCAAAACGGCATCCAAAATTCGTTTAACACTATACCAAACCGCACTTTTGAGGTTATCTGACTTAATGGGAAGTTCACTGAGTACTATGTATAGTCTAAATGCCGTGAAATTAGCCCAAATGCCGTTGATCTGCTTAATTAATTTGTTAAAACCGGTATCTTGCTAGTGGCCTTATAATTTTTTCGCGGTGTAGCTGTGCCAAATGTGAAAATCTCGTGGTTCAAAGTAATCCGAGACCCTAAATGTCGATAGAAGTCTTCGCTGTTACTCTGTGAGCATGTATCACTGTGATTTTAACACGATATGTAATATGGTTTTATTTCATTTTGAAGTTACAGTGGAATATGAACACGATATGTTATAATAAATGCGTGAAATGTAACAAAAATGGGTGGCCCTATATTTTTTTCAGGGACTGTATATATATAAATATATATACATATATATATATATATATATATATATATATATATAAGTATATATATATATATATATATATATATATATATATATATATATATATATATATATATATATATATATATATATCACAATTTGGCTTCCGTAAGCACAGATCGGCCCTAACAGCAATCCACAGAGTCCTCAGTAGAGCTGAACAGGTGCGTGAATCCACCATCTGTACAAGACAGCTAATCATGGTCACCCTTCTGGATGTGAGGAATGCCTTCAACAGCCTACCATGGAAGACCATATTGGACACGCTTGTTCGCAAAAAAGTTCCGCCGTACCTAGTTAAGGTAATTTCTGGATACCTTAAGGAAATTTCTGTTTCAAACGGCAACGTAGTCTTCCCCATGACAGCCGGGGTACCACAGGGCTCAATCCTAGGCCCACTGTTGTGGAACCTCGCATATGACGACGTTCTGCGGCAAACCGGCCTACCCCCGGGAATAGAACTGATTGCTTACGCTGACGATTTAGCGGTCGTAGCACAGGCTAAAACGGAGGATGAGCTCGAGCTAAATACAAACAAAGCATTGCACTCGACCGCAGAGTGGATGAAGGCCTCGGGGCTGGCACTCGCCCCAGAAAAAAGTGAAATAATTCTCTTAACGGGCAAAAAGAGGGTTCGACCGTTAAACATACAGGTCGCGGGACAACCAATCAGATTCGTGAATAAGGCCCGCTACCTTGGGATCACGTTGGACACGTCCATGACCGGCTTATGGCAGATCAAGAAGGCTACGGACAAAGCATTAAAGACGGCAAACGCTATTGCCAGGATACTTCCGAATATACATGGACCGCGGGCTCGTATAAGGAAACTACTGATGACGGTAGCGGAGTCAATTGCGCTCTTCGGGGCTGCCGTTTGGGCCAGGGCGACTCTTAAGTCAAAAAAAGCAAAGTTGATCCTGCGCAAAACACAGCGGATCGCAGCCCTTAGGGTAATACAAGGCTACAGAACGGTCAGCACAAACGCAGCTCTGCTGCTTGCCGGAGAAATCCCCTGGGACCTTAAGGCGTCCGAAAGACAGCGCCTGTGGGATATTGGCACACCCACAGAGAGCGACAAAGAAAGAGAGAGAAACGCCACTATAGAGAGCTGGCAAGCAGAGTGGGACGCAATTCCCTTTGGTGCCCCCGGAAAGAGTCTCAGCAAACTGCTCCCAAACATACGAGCGTGGATAGCAAGGCCGGGAGGGGACTTAACCTTCTACCTAACGCAGGTTCTCACGGGACATGGCAACTTCCAGTCATACCTTTACCGAATAGGGAAGGCCCCATCAGAAACATGCCTTTTTTGCAACGAAGCCGTGGAAGACACCCCACAACACACACTCCTCAGGTGCCAGGCATAGGAAGAGGCCAGGACCATGGCAATTAGAAAGATTCGTGAGAGATGGTCCAGAGCGGGACTTACCTATCCCGAAGTACAGGACCCCCCGCGAAATGGTATAAAAGAGTTCGTGGAATACATCCTGTGTTCGACCCAAACATGGGAATTGGGAGCGGAAGTTGCACAGGAAGTGCTAAAAACAAAGCACAGAAGATGCAAGGAGAGACAGAATCTTTTTGAGGCCAGCACGGCTGAAGAAAGCGCAACTTTGAATCAAACGGGTTCGCAAGGGCTGGGACAAAGTGCGCTTGACAGGTGGGGGAACCCGTGAGTGACCCCGGCCAATTGATCCGATAGGGCACTCGCCACTTCTCCTGATGGCCCATAGCACTGTTCTATGGAGATCTGGGCCATCAGAGAGTGAAGTTTAAGGGGGGAGGTGTGTTTAGTGGGTATGGGTCTCAGCGGCGTAACATCCATCCGCTGGGGTCGAGTCCCACACAGCTCGAGATGGAAACTCCTTTCTCGCAGCAGTAGTGCGTAACTGCATTAAACCCTCCTCCACAAAAAAAAAAAAAAAAAAATATATATATATATATATATATATATATATATATATATATTACAGTTATCTGTTTAATTTGAACATATTGTAAATATCTATTTTTATAATATTAATAATAATTCACCATACCAGTGGATCTAAAGATAACGAAAGTCAAGATAGCTAAATACCATACAGACCGTGAGTCCTGGTCTGCATAGTATTTTGCTATCTATGGCTAAGCTCAAGAAGACAGTACTGCGACAACCCCCCTCTCCCCCTTCCTACAAGGGGCAGAGAGGACGGCTAGATTTTAGAGGATTTGTGAGCCCCACACGACCGTGCCTTTGACAACGACGCCGGGTGGGCATCATGCATTTTCCCAGTTAATCTCTAAAAAAATACATTCATACATTCAGCGAGACATCAATGACGGGCATGCAGTCAGTAAAGCAGCTGCGTCAAAAACATTCGATACACATGGAGCCAGATTGAAATGGTTGAGAGTTGAAGTACCCACACAGCCTGCCAAAAAAGCACAATCAATTGCTTCCATCCTTCTGTTTATAGTTAGCTGGTGCTGCTGCGAATTACTTGTGACGACTACAGAAGCGTTCTTTGTTGTTATCACCCTGGAGCATTAACAGTGCTACCAGCCTGAACTCACGATATTAACAGTGATGGAACCGCTCGTCACCGTTGTACGCTACGAATCTGTACCAGTGACCTTAACGCGACAGGGCAGCGTTTCCTGGCAGATCATTTGTATATATGAGCGCGGGTCATTCGTCGTCGGGAGGTTAAAGACAGTTAAATTCGCTCATTTAGTATATTCAGTAAGATCATTTTTCTTACCTCGAGGTTCCCTAGTTTTTTTTTAAAGAGATCAAGAAATTGAAATAGAAGACTATCTCGAGAAGAACATTTTTTGATTATTGCTTCTCACTAGAGATGCTAGTTCACATCAAGTATAGTGCGGCATGCGCATCCAGATGTTTTCATCGGTGGATGGTTTGTTGTCAGGAAGCAGACCCTGCGCCCGGCGCAAATACTTAGGCGTAGTTGGATGGCAAGTCGTACAGTTCGCGCTTTGAAGCGTTGAGTTGTAATCCAGACACCGAAATCAATAACATTTTCCACATCACCAATGGCGGAATTAGCATTGCCGCCAATAGTTCCATCGTCTAAGAACCACGGTTTGAATTCCGACTCCAAGCGTAAACCAATTGACAAATCGCAAGGCAGAAAAGGGCCGGGCCACAAGGGTCCCCTTCCTGTATCCTACATTTTGGGTATAGGGAGGGGACCCTGTACGATTTCTTTCTCCCCCCCCCCCCAAGAGATTGAAGAGATTGGACGGGCTTCTGGACATCTGGTAGACTGCGAGGTACATTGCTAAAACATTTGATCTGACAGCGTAAAGAATCACATCCCCTCTCAGGGAATTAAAGACATTTTAAAAATCGAGTTCTATCGACACCTTAATTGATACCGAGCTCATATTTACAAAGGATTGCCGACTGCTATCGGGCGGAGACCGCCGTTTTGCGTGCGCCCTAGAACTAAGTTAAGCACTGGCCCGTGGTTGCGCAGTCATGAAGGTTGTCCGAAGGGCATGTGCGTGCAGATATAAACGACCATCAGGTAAATTACTCTCCCTAGATCTATAAGCACACATAACTTTTTTTTTTTTCTGGGAGGTTTCGGGAATGCATGATACACATGCGCCACTAGCAGCCTGCGTGACTAGTGTGAGACTCGCAAACCCACTAAACCCGGATTCCTCCCCAAACCCCCAGGCCCGGTATTACTTTGGCATTACATCGAAACCGTGGGAGAGGCGTCTCTGCCGTTCTCCTTCAATCAGCTCTATCCCTAACTATCATCCCGCATGTCTACCTGCGGTTGGATAGGGGGATGCCATTTTGTAATCCGTCCTGTGAGGGTGCGTCGAGACCATGTGGGCCTGGCTGCTAAGCACACACAACTATTTATTATCTATAGTAGGTGCTCGAGTGTGCCTCCGCGAACCATTCGGCAGATTCGGTAACACGAACACCAGCTATGAAAGAGCGCATCCTTCAGACAGTAGCCGATCGTTCTTCAGCAAGCGCGATGGAATTGGCCCAAAAAGTTTATGCGAGCCGCTGTACCGTCTACAGGGTACTAAGAAGTGAACGACTGCATCCATACCGCAGCAAGTTCTGCTAGGTCCGGATCACGAGCGCCGGGTTGTCAACTGGAGGTTTTTGCGGCAAGTAGAAGCTAATACGAAAGTCCCTGCCTTTGTGCTTTTCACCGAGGAAGCTTGCTCTACACAAGACAGTTCACTTGTCCAATAATGGGTGATGATCCTGTGTTCGACAGGATCATCACCCATTATTGGACAAGTGAAAACCTGCATGTGATTCACCGCGTGGACGCCAAAAGCGTTTCTTTGTGGACGTGTGATTGGCATGGTGAAAAGCTACCTCATAGGCCCACACATACTTCCCAACAGGTTGGATGGAGAAGCGCACCATACAGTCCTGAATGAAACGTTGCCAGGGCTGTTGGCAGGTGTCCCGGAGGGTGTTTGCGAGGCCATGTCGGAGCACGTCGGAGCGCCACCGCAGTCCATTGCTGCAGCGTGCGATCATTTCACCGTGACTTTAGAGAATCATTGGATTGGCCGAGGCGGGTCGATCGTTTGGCCAGCGCGATTGCCCGAGTTAACATGTCTTCCGAGGCCAGAGTTCTTTGAAGTCACCTAAAGGCACTCGTCTACGAGATTCCGGTCGAGCCACGTGAAGATCTGGTCAACAGGATAAACTTCGCTGCTGAGGTCGTTCAAGCAATGCCTGGCATATTCGCCGAGGCAACTACTGCAAAATAATAAATAGTTGTAGATGCTTCTAGAGCTATGACGAGTGATTTATCCGATGGAGTAGGTCATTTATGGATGCACTCAATCTCGACATGCCCTCCGGAACGCCTCTTTACTACGCAACCACGGAACGAATCGCCATAGATTTGGTACCAAAATGATCGCCATTAATTTGGTACCAAATTGAAATGCGCATTTGCCTGGATGTGTTTGAGTGACTGTAAGTGCTCGTAGGATTATACGTTTGATGCATTGGTTGTAAGAGCTAATAATAAAACTTTAATGTCTGTAAATTCTCTTCAAAACGACCGTATCACATCTTTTAGTCATGTTCGTATGTTCTTCAGAGGAATTTCACGAACACAAAGCTGTGCTTATTTTATGTATAGGATAACTGTTTGTCTACATTTTTGTACATTTTGTGCTCCTATTACGAGCAACAATACCAGTCTCAAAAATTATATTCATTTCAATCTCACTCCCAAACAGGATTTCTCAGAGGCGATGAGCCATTGAAAAAAAAATTGCTTTAACGAGCTCTACGATTCCCCACATGGCTTTTCAAAAATATCCTGTACACCCTGTATATACATATACTGCCATTCAGCTCCAGACTCATAAGAACACGGGTTCTTATGGCAAACGACAAAGGTAATACAGCTGTTCATTCATTAAAAGTATACATGTGACTGCATGGATTAATATATATATATATATATATATATATATATTACGTCCGTCAAACGCTTAAGGTTTTGGGGCTCCCTTGGGCTCTATCTGAATACGTGTGCGCTTAAGCAGGCCATTTAGCTGTGGATTATAGTGTTTCGAGTACCCTTAAGAATAACGTGACCGTAGCCTCGCATTGTTCTCTCTTGTTGACCGAACTGGACGTGCGTGACGTATAAGATATCTACCCTCTTCCCCACTGACAATTTGACGCGAGAAATGTAAGTGATTACTCATCCCACCAGCGTTGCACTCACAACTTACTCATAATTCAAGCTTGGTAAGCAAGCTTATACATATACACGTATATATGCAGCGTCTATTATGACCATATATTATTATCAATATATATTTATTTTTCGTATATTACATTATGACCATATGTACTTATTTAAAGGCGGAAACGTCCTGTTTAGGAGTGAAGATGCAATTTATAACAGTATTTAATTGAGGGACACTATGGTTTCGCCCCATCCTTCAAATGGGAAAAAATATTTTCTTGCAGAGTTCTACCAAACCTCAAAATATGTACATAATGTTCTGATACAGCCTATTTGTTTGCTGAAACAGGTCAAAATGCTAGCAAGTATGCATGCCTTCACTTTCGATATGGCTGTCAAAAGACTTAGTTACTCGGAAACTACGTAACATAGCGCCATCTTTGGTACGAAAATGATGAGCATTATTGCTATTGCCTGAGAATAGTCGTTTTTTAAATGTGATGGAACATTTTTACGGTTCTGGACGTGAAAGCTCCAACGTAAAACATAATAATATATCATGACTTTCCCTAATCTGGCTTATTCCCTTTCGGCTTGCTTGCGTTGGGTACCATTCAGATTATGCGTAATTTTCCTGCAAACGTAGAGTTTGCACAACTATGCAGGAGAAAATGACAGAATGACTACTTTTATAAATTTAATCCCCACTAACATACGTAAGTAAACAAGACGTTTCCACCCCTCGTTCCATTTAAGAAAAAATACTTTCTTGCCGACTTCTATCAAACCATTAAAAAGTACATACGAATATGATAGACCTTATATATGTATACGAGGGCAGATCGGCATGTTTAAGTACTTTCAATTTGGCTGCCAGACCGAAACCAGCAAGGTATCGCGGTTTATTTTGCTTTAAAACGCTGTTAATCGGCTACAGCGTTTTGAAGCAAAATTATTTTTTTATGTTTAATAACATTTATATAGGTCAGATTTCGCGTCAATTAGTGAAGGCGTTTATTTTCTGAGTTTGGTTCAAAGTCGTGAAGAGAACGAGGTTAGGCGATTTTTAAGGTGCCGAAAATGGAGGAGCAAGGAATCTTCATCAAGCATGGTCTGTATTAAAAATAAGAAAACTGGCAGCAAAGTTCGTTTAAAAAATGTTGCATTCCCAGCAAACGAACGCCCGTCGGGAAATATCGGATGAACCTTCAGGCAGTAGCAGACTACATACGAGTCATGGATATATGATTACGACCTTGAGAAAAGAGTCCATCGAAGATATTCAGACAGAGCAGATCCAACTCCAAGGTTTTTCATTTATTTCAAGAAATCATCTTCCGCGAATTTTGAGTACCTTGTTTTACGATCAATAAGAGATACTGCCGCAAAATGTTAGGAAGATTGCAAGTGGTCTGACGCAAGTGGTCTGAACTCTGGAGAAACAATTCATCATAACACAACAACGCATCGGCGCACACACCATTATTGAATACGGATTATTCGGTGGAAAATTCTATTTCTGCGTTTCCGCAATCTCCTTATTCGTCGGACCTGGCTCTGTGCGACACGTTCCAGCTATTAGGGTTAAACACTTTTTAAGGGGCAACGTTTCGAGACTAGAGTTGAGATAAAGACTATGTCGCAAGAGCAACTCCACTCGAATCAGAAAGATGCGTTTAAAAATCTTTCAAATAGTGAGAAAGGGTTACATACAAGATATGCAGCAAATTCCGAAGAAGGATTGCATACAAGATATGCAGCAAATTTCGGAGAAGGATTGCATACAAAATATGCAGCAAATACCGAAGAAGGATTGCATACAGGTGTGGAATCCCAAGTGATGACGTCCAGATCCCTAACCAATTGAAAAGGATGCGGAAGATTGATCGTGATACTCTCGTAAATATTGAGATTGAAATGATACCTAACTGATGTTAAAGATGTTCAACATCATCCATACCACGACGCGTCGTACGAAGAATATTCTTCCAAAGTTTGCAACGACAAAACGAGCTCTAAACCATATGTTCCCATGGGAAGTAGCACGCCAACTCCACGGAAACTTGATGTTAGCATACTAAACATTTCCTTGAATAAAGCGTATTAATAATACGTGCACTGTAGCGGGCGAAAGCTATTTTGATCTCATTTGCCTCTCATGGGACGGATAGCGACTCCAGGAAACACCGTTCTACAGAGAACAGCATAATTGCGCACAAATGAGGCAACCTGGTATCAGCGCGCAAATGCTGCATAGTAACAGACAAAATTATACTAGACAAGATGAAAAAATTACTCACGCACGGGCAGTGTACGAGCAGCTATTTACGCTCAGGGGTGAGTCTAAGTTGGACAAACAGGGGTTGTGGTACTACAGGGCATACGAGATTTTCCTCCAGCAAAGTGTAGCAGTAGAACAATACCGGTACGCCATAATAATCATGAGAATGGTCCTAAAATTTACCGAGCAAGATGGCTTAGTGGCAAAGCCTTTGCCTTGCATTCGGGAGGACTGGGTTCGAGACCCAGACCGGCCACTCTTAAATTGGTTTGCATGGTTTCCAATTTAGACAAGGTAAATGCCGGTGTGGATTAAAAATTAGCCATGGCATGAAAAAGCCGTACACGGGCATTAGCTTTACGAAAATCTAAAACAAAAATAAAATCAGGGACTTCTTGTTAGTTGAAGTGATCTACTTTGCATCCATATTCTTCTCTTGTAAATAGTAAAATGTGTACTATAGATAAACACACAGCGACTGTCGGTAGTAGTCTAGTAATAACATTACTCCTGGACAGCGGTTTAGGGCCGTCTAAGAGCGGCACCAGGCATGTGTAAACCATGTAGTAATACTAAAGTTTTTCGGGCTGACCCTCAGCCAAGATTTAACGTCCACGGAACTGTTTTTCACATTGCTTCATAGACGGACCCTCATAAACATAAATGTGCAACGGTGGGGCTCGAACCCGCGCACCTATGTGTCTCCTCCGGTTGCGAGACGCAGACTTAAGCCGCTACGCCACCGGGCTTGAAAAAATGTAGTAATACTATTACTACTACTACTACTACAGAACAAACACCTTCCACTTATTTGTTGATTCAGCTAGAAATTTGATACATGCAAGCATATTTATCTAGATCTGCCATAGGAATTACAGGATTACGTATACCTAGCGGCGTGTCGAGATAAAATTACGTGGTTCAATCTTCGAGGAAACACGTGATTCGCACTAAGCTACCGCCACACGATACGCAGTGAATAGATTGGTATAATAGAAAATGCGCTCAGCATTCTATAGCATGACTCTACACATCGAAGAAGACCGACCAAAATCACGCAGCAATCACGGAAGGCGACCTGTTCTCGGCACGCTCAGCACGGCAATATAAATGTCCTCAAAACGGTGCTTAGCGCGACTGTATTTGCGATTTCACCAAATCACTCGTAAGCCATTGATCGGTATTCGCTACGTGCAGGTTTTTATCTGCTTCGATTCCGGATTCTCCAAATACACCTGTGTATATAGATATCGAGGTTGCTTTCATGCGCTGAGCTTTCATTGAGGCGAGAGACCTGCTTCTGTTCCGAGTATTTTGCAATCTTTATGCTGATAAAAAGGTCGGCTTTTTTATAGGGTGACTGCACCGCTTTCGGCCCGCCGTATGGGCGAAAGAATGCGAATACTCGAAAGTCTGTGCATATCGACGCTTGAAACACACCACCAGACATTTAAGTGTATGTGTTCGATTAGGGGCAGTATTGACACAGTATGCTGTAGGATTGCGAACTTGAATTTCAAGACAAGAAGGACGAGTGGAGTGCTTTTTATGTATCATTCATGCAAATTGTAACGTTGCAGGTAGCTTTTTTGCTCTCAGAGCCAATAGACGAACGCACACAAATGCGACGATTATCAAGTGGTCTCACACTTTCTTTTAGCAAAGGAAACCCTATATGTACGTGTGCGATCATTCAGCATTGCTTTTAATGAATACTCGTTGCAGTAAACGGACTTGTCTGCAGTGGATGTACAATACCTTGCAGTTGTCAGCCCTGACCATGGGTAGGTCTATCCTGTCTGCGGCTTGCGGAGGACCTGTCCATCTATTCGTGATAAATGCTTGAAATGCAAGGCAACTGCATCGCAATGAGAATTGCCTCGAGCGGTGCACCTTTTTGTGATCACACGTCGCTGGGTGTGCGTGGAACATGCGCGTCGTACGTCGTCATGCATGAGAAGCGTTTACTTCGCATGTCATCGAGATGGTGGGCCGCGGCTGCTATGGCTAACTCAACGAATGAGGATCGTTCTTTTCCAGCTTTTCTTTATCGTGGTTGTTGTTGTCCTGCCGACTCCGCCTAGCTACGCGTGTCTCTTTCTCTAGCTTTCTCTACCTCTCTCCCTCTCTGCGTATGCTTGCTTATCAGTCTCGCTAGGAATTTATTCACGCACTCACGAGTTCACGTATTTGCTATGCTTCGCCCGTTCGTCCACACGCTGCTGTTTGACGCAGGCGGCCTGCTTCTGTCGCATCCGTTTCGCTCCCGGCTTCCGGCTCAAGCTAGCCGATAAGGGTCGACTACGAGACCGCGCGAATGGTGGTGGTTACCAGCTCGCTCTGGTTAAAAGTGGCCAGCCGATCATCGCTGAGATAGTGTATATATATATATATATATTTATAAACATATAAATGTATATATATATATATATATATATACAGACTGTCCAAAACCAGTTTGAACAGACTTGAGAGGTTGTAGATTTCGTCAGAATAAGCGCGGTGTCTCCAATGAAGTGTTGGGGCAGATAAAATGAAGGGCGGAAATAACAAACTCTTTAAGACTGAAAGTCAAATCACGAATTTTTGGCTATATCGGTTTTACCGACGGACATCACTTTACAAATTGTGTAATTATAAGAGAACGGGTTGTTCGATAGAGAAAAGGTATTCGCAATTAGATTCTGCTTTGCTCATCCAGCGTCGGCTGGCTGAAAGCAAATAGTCGTATTGAAAAAGTTCGCAAAAATCGAGATTGTGTGATGTCTAAATGTTGAGCTTTTATGTTTCAAACCTTCAACCCACCCAATGTTTAGTAATCAATGTTACCACGACGCTCATAAAACACACGCCATTCAGAAAAACTCATTCCGTTTTTTATGTACAGTCCTGTTATACAATCGCCGCATGTACAATCGTGCTATACAATCGCCGCATGTACAATCGTGCTATACAATCGCCGCATGTACAATCGTGCTATAAATTCATCAAATACATCAAACTATTTTAGCATTTGGTTAAACAATCTTAGAAGCGGTAACACCATCTCGTCAAAGCAAATTGCCAAGACAGATCGTGTAAACAACATATTTTCGTGGCGGATGACGAGGACACTGAGGGCACGCTAACAGCGCAAATGTCGGCGCACAAGTAAACTGATTATTGTATGTATCTAGGTAACGGTTTGTAAAGTGTAAATAATGTCCCCCTTTTGACAAAATAAAGGTGCATTTGAAATGAATGTTCACCCCCATGGTAACATAGGAGAAGGCGTTAGCAGCTGGCATTCGGTTTGCGTGAGGCGGTTTCGGTGTAGCAAACAAAACGTTGTGGTCGAAACTAGGTGACCCTATGTATGCTGTGCACTTTTTCCCGTTATTATTTATCGGCCAAAACATAAATCACCAACAATAGCGTCTAAATGAACCCGCGCCGCAGCGTCGTTTTGTATTGGTGCTCGATCGTGCTAGGATATCTGCCCGCAGTTTCTGGTAAGGTCCCGCTCGGATATGTGTCCTTCGTTTCTCCACTTAACCTTTCAGAAGTTCATGTGTGCCTATAAGTTAAACTAAAGCTAGCTCCATACATCATGTCGGTCCCAACACGCACGGACAAGTGATCCTGACGTGCATCTGGGCGTATGCGTTCTCGTTGGCCCATATTGAGAATTATGTGCACTAAGTACTCGCTCCTGTGTAAACGGGCTATGAGTTTTCGAGAAACTTAACCGACATACTACCATTAAAAAAATGCATAATATCGAAGCCACGTTTTGCGCGTTACGCATTTCACTGTAGATGCTAAAAGAGTATTTAATCATGTTAAAAACTGCTCGAAATTATCTTAACTTATATTGTTTATGTGTTAAGTTCGTGAAACTGCCTTCGTGTAGAGTAAGCTCAGATCTCTTAGGCAGTTTGGTTTAAAGTCATTGAAGTTGCGAGCTAGATTCGCTCGTTGCAACTGAAATAACAATTGCACGTTTTGGCTTAACAATAGTAATGCCATTTCTGGCAGATTAATGTCTTCGCTATTTAGGGAACATCTCCAACGGAGACGCCTTAGGAAATGCGACTGCACGCTTCCAAGTAAGTCTATATACTTCTAAATACGGTTCCCACACCGGGGAGTAGTACAGCAGCTTACAAACTGTGATTGATCTATATAGACAAAACAATGTTTACAATAAAACAACTAAAAATTGTGTGAATAATGACAAGAGAAGATTTAGCTAGCTAAAATCGAGCTCAGCAGACACCTGAACACCTTGTGCTAGGACTCAGATATATAACGCTTTTCGCAAATTCGAACCAGAAGGCATCACAGTGTAAAGGGTCTTTCTTTAGCTCACTGGAAATAGCCAAGTACAGGCGCTCAGAAGATGCGTAAGACATCATGTGTGCAGTGCTTATGCGAGATAACTTGAAAGCTCTCACAGACGAAGGAAAGGCACACGTGTATATATATATATATATATATATATATATCTAGCAAGTATCCGTCTCTACGTGATTCTCAAAATTGCGCTCTCTGAATCTCTATAAGTCAACGGCTAGTTACATGATATAAATTAAGATCGAACCTGCACAATACGGACGCTGTGCGCGTTTAGTATCCAATTCGATTTTTGTTTATGTCGCTCCATCTGTTGTTGCTCCATTGTTCCTTGTTTGGGTCAGTTATGTAATTGTTGTTGCGTTTGCTGTTGTTGTTGCTGTTCTTGCGTTTGTTGTTGTTGTTGTTGTTGATATTGTCCCGACCTGCTTTCGTACTTACCGCGACTGTTGTTTCGTTCCACGCGGGGCTAGTCAAGGCGTTGGCGGCTACGGTGCCTACAAGCACCGCCGGATTCCAATTCGAGCTCGGGGCAGAGCCACTGCAACCTGTTGCGGTTTCTGTCCACTGCTAATTCTGTCGCCATTACGGTCGCTGTCGTTTCGCGCACATTGTTGTTGTTGTTGCGGCTTTTCTGCTTCGTCTTAATTCCTGCTGAAGGTATGACCAATATTTGATGATTGTCAAAATGCTGTTACGGTCCTCATTCCACTACGACTAACAAATAATAATAATAATAATAATAATAATAATAATAAAAAAAAATAATAATAATAATAATAATAATAATAATAATAATAATAATACAGCTACATGGACTCCAGCTGCCAAGTAAACTAAACCAGCAAGCAGCTCAAGCAGCGAAAACAACATCACTATCTCATCTCGAGCATCAGGAGAACAGCAACGTCAACTCTAACAGCAGCACCACCAACAACAACAACAACAACAACAACAACAACAACAACGACAAATTGGCCGCAACAGGTCGCGGACACGAAGAGTCAGTTGTTGTTGTTGTTGTGGCTGCTGTTGTTGTTGTTGTTGTTGCTGTTGCTGCTGCTGTCGTTGTTGTTGTTGTCGTTGTTGTTGTTGTTGTTGTTGTGGTAGCTGTTGCAAGGCCGTTTACGGCAGTCACCCAAGATGTCAAGCTAAAGCACGGATATACCCCGCCGTGTGTTATTATTGTTGCTGCCAGGTGCTGTCACTATTGTTCTTCACACGCAAGCACGCATCAATTCGGTGTTGTGTGTTCTGACGGCATTCGTCGGGCCGGCGGCATCTCATCGAAAGCCAGTCGAAAACCATTGAAGTACATACGAGCAAGCGTTACGCGTTGTCGCATCGCCAGTCAAACAGACACTAGTTGGTGGTGGTGCGTCGAGAAACACAAATGGCACCACTGGCCCATCATCGGCCAGTGGCATCATAGATTGCCACAGATTGCCACAGAGCACGCCGCCGGCTTCTCTGAACCTCATCATCATCAGCCTCATACACACACTGCACAGAGGAAGGCATACACATCATATATATATATATATATATAATAACGACGAAGGATAAAAAGTTTTTATACACGCTTATGAAAAAATAATATATTCATTTGTGATGAACGAATGTACGGGCGTATCATAAGCGGGTCCTATATAATATATATATATATATACACAAATATATATATATATATATATATATACATATATATATATATATATATATACATATATATATATATATATATATATATATATATCTATATATATATATATATATATATGTGTGTGTGCTAGTATAAACTCGAGAGCGGACAAATACCACTAGACTGAACCGTGTCTATAAAAGCCAAGAGATGCGACGCGGACTAGAGAAGAGAGCATTGCTCATCGCTCATGAGCGTCGACAGCATCATAATCTTTATCATCACCGCCATTAGAACTATTTTATCATAATAAATTTTGTAACAATTATAACCACAGCAGTAACAACAACAACGAAAAAAAATCTTCTTCCTTAAATCACAATATTATTATTATTATTATTATTATTACTTCTCGTCATGACCAGGTATCTCGCCGCTTCGAAGCCGAAAACCACAGCCGGACCACGGTTCCCATCATCATCTACATCATCAACACAATAACAACATCACATGAAACAACAAGCACACACGATAGGACTGGGGGATGGCAGTAGGTCCCCGGTACAGAGATGACAGGCACATGTAACAAGCTCACTACTGTGTGTTCGAAAACAGAGACAGTCGCCAGCCACTCCGTTAGGTTGCCGTCGTCCACTCTCTTACCGTTCCGTAGTCGCGCTTGCTCTCTGGGCTGACTCGCGCGCCAGTTCGTTCGGATCCGTCGATTAGGCGCGCGCCTGTCTAATCGGCGGAAGAAGACGGCGTGTGTCGACCCCTTCGCTTTATTTGCTTCTTTGTCGGCGCCGGTACCGCATTTCGATGATCGGCGCCCCGAAAACCCACCGGCTGGCCGACAGCGGAAAGGGTCGAATCGACGAGAGAACGTGTGCAGAGAGTGGTGAGGGTTTGCGGCCTAATTTAGGCGAGGCGCCTATATATATATATATATATATATATAATATATATATATATATAGGTTCGCGTACTCCTAAATTTAAAAATTGAACCGAAATTCCCAGGGTCTTCGGGGTTTGTTTTGCTTGTAAGTGTCTTTCATCAGCTACAGACACACGCCAATCATGTGTCGGAGTTAATTGTTTGAGTTTGGTTCAAAGAAGTGACGAAAATGAGGTTGGGCGATTTCTACAGAGCGGAAAATGGAGGAGCTACGAATCTGCATCAAACATGCTGTGTTGACAACCAAATCATATGCACTAAAATCGCTAAAATGAAAATATTACGAATAAATATGGTGATCAAGAAGTGTCCCGAAACACTGTGAAAACGTGGTACCGTCAATTTAGCGACGGACGTGAAGAGACCGAAGATGACCCCCGTTAAGGAAGGTCTTCAACATCAATAATAGAAACGGTTGACAAAGGTCGTGATACGCACTCAATAATCGCCGATTTACTATCAGGGAGATAGCCGAGGATAGAACCCACTTATGATATGCCCATATATTCATCACAAATGAATATTATTTTTTCATAAGCGTCTATAAGAACTTTTCTATCCTCTCTTGTAAGTATTCCACATTAGTTCCGTAACAGTTTCACTTCATGGACCCGGTATTCGTTGAACTTTGAATAAGCCTGGCTTTTCAGATTTCACACGTACGAGTACATGCATATATATATATATATATATATATATATATATATATATATATATATATATATATACAGGGTCATTCATATTGTTGTGCACGCATTTCGAGGTTTGATAGAACTCGGCAAGAAAATAAGTTTTCCCTATGGAGGGAAGACGTGGTAACGTCTTGTTTAGGAGAGAGAGTGAAGTTTATAAAAGTAGTTTTTCTGCCTTTTTTTCCTACATAGTTGTGCGAAATCTCTGTTTGCGGGAGAACCAGTCAACGCATGAAGGAACCGATTACACCGGCGTGTTCGGAGGAAAATTCTGCACAACGGAAGACACTTCACTAGCTTGCGTAGCAAAAAGCTAATACCCAGATTAAGGAAAGTCATGAAAAGTCGATATTTTACGTTAACGCCTTTTCATGAAAAATCGTAAAATTTTTCCATTGCGATCAAAAATGTACGTCCGAAAGACGACTCTCACGCAATAGCAAATTTAATGCCCATCATTTTCGTATCAAGGTGATGGTGCTGCGTTACGTAGTTGTCAAGTCACTAAGCTTTTTCGATAGCCATATCAAAAGCGAAGGCATGCATATTTCCATAGGGCGTATGATAAAGTTAAGTACATATTTTGAGGTTTGGTAGAACTCAACAAGAGAATGATTTATCCTAGTGGAAGGAGGGGGCGGAAACGTCTTGGCAAATTTTTACGGTTCTGAACGTGAACACTTGCACGTAAAACATAACAACTATGACTGTCGAAAAAGCTTAGTGACTTGACAACTACGTAACGCAGCACCATCACCTTGGTACGAAAATGATGGGCATTAAATTTGCTATTGCGTCAGAGTAGTCTTTCGGACGTACATTTTTGGTCGCAATGGAAACATTTTACGATTTTTCATGAAAAGGCGTTAACGTAAAATATCGACTTTTCATGACTTTCCTTAATCTGGGTATTAGCTTTTTGCTACGCAAGCTAGTGAAGTGTCTTCCGTTGTGCAGAATTTTCCTCCGAACACGCCGGTGTGATCGGTTCCTTCATGCGTTGACTGGTTCTCCCGCAAACAGAGATTTCGCACAACTATGTAGGAAAAAAAAGGCAGAAAAGCTACTTTTATAAACTTCACTCTCTCTCCTAAACAAGACGTTTCCACGTCTTCCCTCCATAGGGAAAACTTATTTTCTTGCCGAGTTGTATCAAACCTCGAAATGCGTGCACAACAATATGAATGACCCTGTATATATATAATGTTTTATATTAAAAATGTATATATATATATATATATATAAACTCCCAAAAAAAGAAATTTCGAATGGTACAATGGCGGAAATGTCTTCTAAAAATGGGTAATTGAGCGTAAAAGAATTGCAAAGAAATTAAATATCTAAGAATCATTTTTAATACAAATTTGTTCTGGTTTAAGCCGACGTAGAACGCAATGTGATACGTGGAAAGTTTTCTTCCAAAGAAGCAGGTATGATCAGTTGGAGGTATCCCGGTTCAGTCTAGAGTGAGTGGCCAAAGATCGACAGTAAAGGGAAAAATCTGCGGTGTGCATCCGTCGCTCAGCGACACAACTATTATTAACGCGTTGCGGTCTTTAGGTGTCACAGAGGCCATTCGAGTCAGAGCGAAGAACGCACACACCGGCATAGTTATGGCCACTGACCAAGTAATCCTAACTTTTGTCGGAATTGATTTTCCGACGGAAGTTCGTCTGGGCCTTAAAACACACGGGGTGATGCTCTATAGAGAGCCACACCAGTGCTACCGGTGTTATAGCTTGGACCACATCAAGCCGGACTGCCCCTGGGCGGCACCTCGCTGTCGCCGCTGTGGTTCCACGAACCATCTCCGAAAAGACTGCAACCAAGCGGCGAAATGTTGCCTATGTAAATCAAACCATGAAGCTACTTCCGGCAGTTGCCCGCATCGACTTCGCCGTATGGAGCAGCTAAAGAAGTCAGCAATACGGGTTATACAGAGGAAGCCTGAGGCGACGCCAGTCAAGATCTGCGCACCCGTGGCCGATATTCAGCCGTCGTCCTCCTTTTCCAAGCGGTCTTTCTCTGCCGTTGTTCAGAACGGGGTTAAGGTACCCGCGGCGACACCCAAGGTTCAGCCCCCTGCTGGCACAGTGATCAAAAAGCAAAAGCAGGTCACCAATGATGTACACCAAATCAACAACATTGACAAGGTGGTGCAATGCGTCACGGAGAAAATAGTTCCAATTATAATTGACGCCATAGTCACGCAAATCGGAACAGCAATCCAAAGAGCACTTTCGACTGCTCTCCCCAGCTTGCACATTCAAGCGGCGCCACCTATAGCGCCTGGCAGCGTCTCTGAGTTGTCTTTGGACGGCTTTCGCGGCCAGCTGGAACTGGCTCTCCGCTCAGCACTTGAGTTGAGCATGGTACAGCAACCTCAGCCGGAGGCTCCACAAACGACTTCCGCAGTGACGCCGTCGCTCCATGCACTCCAGACATCGTCGCCTTCGACGAACACTGGCTACGGAACAGGTGTCAATACGGGGTCGCCTTCTTCTGATCCTAATGACCAATAGACAACTAGACATTCGTCAGTGGACAACACCGCTGACGCACAGCAACACTGAAACGCCAACCACGACGTCGTCAACACGACTTCCGGCACCGATCTCACCGTCAACTGCCCTCACTCGCACCGTTCAACGACTGTCCGCTGTTCGCCAAAATCTCAAGATGCTCTCGATCGTTCCTCGTGGCGTGAGACCTATAGTTGCTGCCGAACTGACCAACACAATCAAGTCGATTTGCTCAGCGAATGATCTGGACTCGTGGTCTCGTCTGGCTCATTTTGCAACAACGGTCCTCACCATCCCACGGCAAAAGGCAAAAGGAAAGTCTCTGTGTTCACTTATTCGGGACAACCTCAGTCGATTCACAAGTCGTGCCTCACTCGATGCTGCCATCAATGCTAACCATGTCGCGGCGCCGAAGACTAACACAAACGATGATAGACAAAGAGCTCGGGTGGCACAGGCAAAACTGGCTCAGGGGGATGTTTCGGCAGCAGCGCGCATTCTTATTTCAACGGATTCGATGGCTCCACAAGACGCCAATACGCATCGCATACTTAGCGATAAGCACCCGAACATGCCAGAAACAGCGGCATACCCGGCACCGCCTCGTGGCGTTCCATCAGCCGACCAAATCAACATTACCCCCAGTGAAGTCCGAGCAGCAATCCAAACTTTCCCAAATAGCTCAAGTGGAGGCCCTGACGGTCTCAAGCCCAGACACCTAAAAGACCTTATTGGAAAGGGTGATCAGATCTGCCCCCTCCTTTTTGCTCTGACGGACTTCTGCAACCTTGTCGTGAATGGCCGCCTACCAGGGTTCGCACTTAGTAACTTCTATGGAGCGAATCTAATAGCTTTAAAGAAAAAAGACGGTTGTCTCCGCCCGATAGCAGTCGGGAATACCCTGCGGCGGCTAGCGTGTAAAGTGCTAATCCGCAAATACATGGCGCCGATTATCGACAGGATTGCCCCCGTTCAACTGGGTTGTGGAGTTAAAGGAGGCTGCGAGGCTGCTGTCCACGCGGCAAGTGCCTTTGTAAATACTAACTCGGCGTCCAATAAGGTGCTGATAAAACTCGATTTTAAAAATGCTTTTAATTCGCTCAGAAGGGATGAAATTCTTGAAGCCGTCAAATCAAACTTTCCAGAAATGTACCCCGCAGTCTACCAAATGTACAGGAGCCCATCCAAACTCTTTTGGGGGGAAGAGATCGTACTCTCCAGATGTGGGGTACAGCAAGGGGACCCCTGTGGCCCGGCCCTCTTCTGTCTGGCGATTTGCCAATTGCTTTCTGCTTTGGAGTCGGAATTTAAGCCGTGGTTCTTAGACGATGGCACAATTGGAGGTACTCTTGATTCCGCCCTTAGTGATGTGGAAAAAATAATCGAGTTCGGCGTCACCTCTGGACTGCAACTAAATGCTTCAAAGTGTGAGCTGTACGTCTTGTCATCCGACTGCGCCTTTCGTGACGAGTGTTTACGCCGGGCGCAGGGCCTGCTTCCTGACATCAAGCTATGTACTGAGGAAAACATCGAGCTTTTAGGAGCTCCCCTCACAACGGCCTCCGCAAAACTCGCTCTAAACAGGAAGTGCGAGCTAATGGATCTCTGGTGTTCCAGGTTGGAATCCCTCGATGCGCATCCTGCATTATTCTTGATGCGAACTAGCCTCTCGACACCAAGGCTAATCTATATCCTTCGCTGCATAGATGCATCGGCCCAAAAGAACATTCTACAACAATTCGACGATCAGCTGAGACAGTGCGTGAATCGGGACGTTAAATTTGAATCTGGACGGGGCAAATTGGGACCAGGCTACCCTTCCTACAACAGCCGGAGGTCTAGGAATACGACGTGCAACCGATCTGGCCCAGACCGCATTCTTGGGTTCAATCACCACACTTCAGGAACTGATTATATCTATATCTCCTTCGAACGTCAAGTCCTTTCAAGAACGGCTCATGGGGTCCAAAAAAGAGAAGTTCGCCGCATATCACCGCGTGGCGCTTGACGACACACGCCAGCGTGCTCTGGATGCTGTGGTAGTCGAAGCCATTCAAAAGAAGCTCCTGGACAACACGGCTGATGCACTCGGCAAGGCACGCCTACTAGCAGCTTTCAACGATACGAGCGCAAAATGGCTTCAAGCCATCCCCTCGCCGCAGCTGGGAACGATGCTGGACAACACAACACTCCGCATCGTTGCCGGCCTGCGGTTAGGGGAGGCTGTGTGTGCGCCCCATAGTTGCTCCCTGTGCAACACACCGGTGTCGCCGACGGGAGAGCACGGCCTCAGCTGTCCTAGGAGCTGCGGAAGATATTCGCGCCACGCCGCCCTCAACGAAGTGATTTCAAGAGCGTTGCAATCCGCTAACGTACCCTGCAGAAAGGAGCCAGTCGGACTAGCAGCGGACTCAGCCTTACGTCCAGACGGAATGACCTTGGTTTCGTGGTCCTCCGGAAAGGCCCTTGTATGGGACGCAACCGTGTGGGACACGCTGGCGCCGTCTTATAGAAGCCGAGCTTCAAGATCAGCAGGTGCTGTTGCTAATTTAGCGGAGCAGCGGAAAAGTTTGAAGTACCGCGAGTTAGAGGCATCTTTTATAGTGCAGCCAGTTGCCATAGAAACATTGGGAGTCATAGGCGAATCAACAGTAAAATTTCTGAAAGAAATTGGGAAAAGAGCGGCAAGTGAGAAGGATGAGAAAAGGGCAGGGGAATTTCTGCTACAAAGAATATCAATATAAGTGCAACGTGGAAATGCGGCTGCGGTGCTAGGTTCGCTGCCCTCAGGCAGTGGTCTACCGGGTCTGCTCTGATTACGTATTAGAATTATGCTGTGTATAATGTATAAATAAACCGGTATATTTAAATAGCAACACTAGGTATTGATATGCATACAAGAATATCCATTAATATTAACGCGTGTAAGGGGCCGCTGCGCAGTCGGAATGGTGTGAACACAACGAGCGGCGCAATTTTAGAAAATGAGCAGGTATGATTGGTTTGTCGATTGGATGACTGGGGCTTTCGCAATCGCGGACTTAGTTAAGATATATAAAGATAAAAAGCTTGATCCAACCACTTTTGGTAATTTCGCAGACATTTCCACCTCATTGTTCCATCGGTGAAAAATAGTATTTCGCCGAGCTGTACAAGACCGCAAAGTTTGTTGGACAAATTCTCGGATACCCTGTATATACATGCCATGGTGCCGAATGAACTGTTGGGAAACTCTGGATATCTCAACATGTCCAGCCTTCGGTGCCTTGAAGATATGCCGCAGGATGAATTCTAAGCCCGTAGGAGACGGTATATATATATAAGGCGAGCACTGCCGAGTGTGCAAACGTATTGTAAATGATTAACAAATCATCACCATATATATATATATATATATACATGTTAAGTGACCAATAAATCATTCAATCATTAATATATTTTATTTATTTTCCGATCTTTGCACCATTCGTATATATCGGAGTGCGCTTCTTGTTTTGATGATTTATGTAAATGTATAATTGAATGACTGCCAGCTTGTTTTAAAAAGGGGGGATGCTTTTGACCGTGAACCTCGTTGTTCTGAGATACGGTAAAACTCAAGTTAGTCGAAGGTGTGTTCTGACTCACGTAGTCACCGTTGTTATATAGGGACGGTAGCTTTCCTAGCATCATCGATAGCGCTAACAATTGCTCTGTCGGCGTGTATCGAGAGAGATTACGATAGGCAACAGGGTTCGTGTTCGTATCAGACGAGCAGGTCTAGTATGAGAAACCAACTTCTTATTACTATATTTCAAAGGTGCAGGCTTCCATTGCATACCCTCCCGCTTTGTTCCTGGCTTAAAGTGATGCCACCAATTCTTGTCACCGGTGATGATCTGCTCCAAAAAAGCCGGGTCTTCATGATACCCGAACAGGTGTTGCAGTGCTGGCCCTATACGTAGTTCCTTTTGCGGAACCTATTGCGCCCACACTTGGTAGCCCAAGCTGTCGTTCACAATTGTCTACATTGTTTCAACGCTGGCTCCTACCATCAGTGCCAACATTCGCATTGTGACACGCTGATTACTTCTCACCAGGTCGTTTACCGCGTCGATGAGTTCGCCCGCGATTACCGTGTTTGCCTGGCCCCGGTCTCGGGTCATCACTCAAACATCCCCGTACGTTCATACATTTTTATTTGAGATTATTGCTAGGTCGTCCGCGTAGATAACTGAGCAATGTGAGGGTGGTTGAGGAGGCGGAGGACGGCGTGGTATGTTAGTTCCAAAGTGTATGTCCCGTCAAGCCCAGTGACGTGATGGATTTGCGTGCGTTTCGTGATCGAAGCAAACCCGTGGACGTTAACTGTTGGCTGAGGGTAAGCCCGAAAAGCTTTTTGGAGTGTTGGTCCCAGGATCGAGCCTGGGGACTTTTTTACATACGAGACGTCTATCATTTTAAGGTAGGGGAAAATTGTGTTTTGTAATGATTCTTCATTGATTCCCATGATATAGAGTACTGAATCCAATGCGGCTGCAGGTCGGCTGCGAATACTATCGAGTACATTTTTTACTCTGTGCTCGTTAAGTCGAAGTCTAGGCTACCTTAGTTAAGAATAATAGTGTGTGGCGGTGATCTGGTGGGAAACAACGTAGAAATTGTTCGGCGTGCTGGGCCCGGTGGGAGATGAAGCTGGATGTGCTGGAATTTATGCCAAATGATCTTAGACTCTTGACCCCATATAGTACTAATATTAGTTCGTTGCAGAAACAATTTTAGCAGTCAGTCTTGCTCCGCTTAATTTATCTGAGATGTGGTAACATTCGAGAAATGTTTGGCGTGTTATCCGGTGCACACTCGTTTCAAAGGCACGCACCATCCCTTATATATATAGTGAGTCAGCAATTTCGCAAAACGTTCAATAAACGGAAGGGGTTGTTCTGGTTAGTTGTAGCCCAAGCCCTGCCCAGAGCCTCCTTTGATGGAAGCTGCCCGTAAGTTGATACCGTTACAGAACGTTGAGTAGTCAAGCTTAAGCGTGGCATCAATTTTTCAGACTTGTTGCTGACTCTTTTACTGTGCAACGCAACTGGTTGACTGACAAAAACATTTGGAGTGAGTGCAAAATACGAAAGTATACATATGTATATATATATATATATATATATATATATACTATTCAGTACATATATAAACTTCCAGGCAAAAATCATTACCCATCTTATTTCACTTACGGCTTATTTGTATGATATGTATATTATTATTGTGCTTTAATGACCATTGATGGGTTTATGCATTGGTCATACGTGAACATTTTTAGAAGCATCGTCGTATTTTGCGTAGCATATTAACATCGTTGGAGGTCGCACGGCTTCCAATACAGCTTACACCTGCACTCAGGGGACACTTCGTGATAATTCTCAAGCGTGCATATGGAAGCCATGAACTGCAAAGTTGGGTATCAGGTACCGATTCCTATAGTTTGGGCCCCTTTAGCTATTCCATTGCTTGTGTATCGTAAACGATCACGTATATTTCAGTCAGTTTTTGATCGCACTAGGAAGCTATATATACGTGTATGTATATACATATTATATACATATATGACGCTAGAGTAATCGCTGCCAATTGGATAGCGTTATTAAAATATATCTGCAGGGAAAATTTAGTCGTAAACGGAGGGAGATTCAGTCGAATGAATATAGTGTTGCTAATGGATTAAGACAGGAATGCCTTTTATCACCGTTAGTTCATTTCATATATATGTACATAAATAATCGCGACAAAGGTTAATAGCTCAGTGATGGGGTGGCATGTTGGGGAGGGGAAATATTCAATCGAATTCCTCTCCTTCTCTTTGCAGATGATAAGGTGGTTCTGGAAAGGGATTTAAGGGAGGTTGACCCTTGTGGGGAGGCATATGAACTAGATACGATATTAAAGAGCGCAATATTAGTCTTTTCGGGTACCGTATGCCAGAGAGCCTAAGGCAAGGTTACAAGGGATGTTATCAATATAAATATTTATGGGAGACTATGTCGTCGAAGGAAGAGCTGCTGAGAGAGGTAGAGGTGTTAGGGGTAAAGAAGGTAGACATGGGGAAGGAATTCGATAAGACGCAAACGTTTGTTGGTCTGTTGAATATATATAAATATATATGTTTATATATATATATATATATATATATATATATATATATATATATATATATATATATATATATATATATATATATATATATTATATATATACGAATATATATAAATAAATTAATATATATATATATAAATATATTGTTTTTTTATTTTCTTATATAACCTTGTTATGTTAGCAGCTTGAGGTGACCAATTGTCTCCGCGTGGACGTGTGGTCACGGGTCCTCTAACCCAGGACTTGTCGAATGCCGAGCCTCTGACGCAAGAATTCCGATGCTCTCGAGTCTTCCGTCGAAAGGTTAAGGTTCTACCCACGCACTGAATCAACATGAGTGTAAGAGGGCCTGCAGCTCCCATAGTCTCGAACGACAACGGACAGAATTGGTCCGGATAACCAACGCCAGAGTATTTTCTGCATTTGTTAGCCTCTGCTAACCTGCAAGCATAACCTGCTTAGTCCGCACCTGCATCGACTATAAAAGGGGCTAATATGTCAGCTACAGTTGCGCTCCAAACAAGCATGCGGCCACGCCCAAAGCGAGTCAAAGTGAGACCGTCAAGTCTCAAGTATATATATATATATTTTTTTTTGGCTTGTGTGTAGCTGATGAAGGGCACTTCAATTTAAAATGCAAAGTACTAGAACTTGCCGATTCGCTCGTGTATATATATATATATATATATATTTATATGTAAATTATATTTATGGCCAGTCACGGCGCTACCCAGGCTGGTTATGCTGTTTCGCAGGCGGAAATAAATAAGACTCATCGAAGACTCTATATATTCTTCGACCCTTTGCCTTTGAGACCTTAGGGGGTCCAGGTAAAACTACTGAGGGAGTTATTACTAAGGTAGGCAAGTGTCTCAGATTGGCCAGAATTACGCGCTGGTGAATTTTTCCGGCAAAGGCTGTCATTGAATATACAATGTGGTAACCCCACGGCGGTGCTTGCCACCTTGTCCAAGTGGTCGACGCCTGGACCTAGGGCTGATGCAGTTTGTCGTCGCGTTCACGGGGGGGAAATAGTTTACACCCCGTTATGAGTTAAATAAATGTGTTTCACATTGTTTATATTTTTTAGTTTTTTCTATGCCGTGCTTTATAGTCGTACGTGTTCTTCTGTGTTTTAAAACAAATATGTGATCTAACTGTGTTAACTGTTGTGAGTCTTACTCAAATTCACGACGAGTTGATTGTATACGTTTGGTAAAAATGACAAAATCTACACAATCAACTAACAGCGCAGATCACGGAAAGCAAAGCCGACTAATTAGTCTGACAAATCTGGCAACTTGTATGACCGTAGTGTGTGGGCGTCCTACTTGACACGCAGCTGATCGTATTCATACTGTTTGCGTGATCTGCGCCATTTCATCTGCGGGACTTTGCAGAAAAAGTCTTATTTTTCTCAGAACGCCCCAATTGTGATCAACAGTTAGGCAAAGTACTTTTTTTTTTTTGTATATATATAAAAGTTTATTTTTCGTATATTACAATATGCATGTGGGGCACATATTATGGAAGGTTAGCTATGCCAATGGGCCTAGCGGGTGTGCATTGTGACAATCACGTGTCCGCTTCGTCTAGGCTAGGCCGAGACCACTTCAGAAGAGTGCCACGAACGGATGCTGCGTTTCCACGTTGTACGTCAAGATCCAGACGTTGTTTAAAGAAGGACGACGATCTACTATCACCGGTTGACATATTTAACATAATGCCGACTTTGTAAATTAGCTGTCTGGTCCGAACACCAGGAGCACCCAAGGTCTCAAACGCGAAAGGCCAGAATTCGTGGGGATACCCAATTGATGAGTATTTTCTTAGCTTGTTGGTCTCCGCAAGATGGGCTGCATAACCAGCTTCGGATGCGCCGCCACCGACCATAGAAGGTGCTAGGGAGGCAAAGTACTCAGCATCCAGAGTAGGAGCTGCGGCTTCTTTATGCATGTATGCTGCGGTATATCTAGGTATGCCGAACTGTCATACAGATAGGATACAAAAAAAGTGTGAGGTAAAGAAGAACTTTGAATCGAAAAATGTGACTTATTTTTGTCCAGCAAAATGTATAGTACGGGTGAGGAAATTGATATGGTTTTGCCTATAAAGCTGCTGTATAGTCATTTAGGTATATAGTGAAGTTCATGGTCGCAGAGATTGATGTTCTGGTTAAGAAAAATGATCAGAAAGGAATATGAATTGAATTGAAAACGAAAATCACGTCCAAAAATCCAGGGCATTATCTACAAAAACAGGCATACATACCTACATACACATAACAGACATACACATGTAGTAATACTCTCGATGGTATCCCTTCAATTGTACGTAATAAATGCGGCTTAGCTATGTATGAACGTGTTGCTAACATCTTATCGGGCAAACCATAATGAAGGCGCACCGGATGTATTCCGTTTAGTTGAAATCTGTCTTTTACACAAGTAAGGCGACAGATGTAAGATGTAATCTATGCAATAAACTGTCGTTATCATATTATACGTTTTCGTATAATTTATTTGAACGCGTCATGACTAAAGGGATTTACATCAATTTAAATCTCCAAGAACCAGTATTTGAGACACAAAATTTGATTGCGGTTACCTCGATTATAGAATAAACACTCGAATTGTCAAAAATACTTGTTTTCAATCAGATGCATGTTTAAAAAAGAGTTACAAGCATGAAGAGCCAACCGCGGTCGAACTTTGCCTATGTAGTAGCCTAGAGGTACCTATAGAGTTGGGGCCCATCGGGGTTTCTTCCTACTGCGCCTATCGTTCTTGGGAAGTGGGTTACATGTATTGAGGGGCTAGACTTGGCGAGTGACCGGCGTTACTCTAGGCTTTAAATGATTTGTCTACAGACACGGTTACAACATTTTTGAACTTGAAGCTCACGCTGAAGGAAAAATTGCAGGCTCTGCTTCATGTGGCTTCAAGCGGACTTGGCGCTTTGGAAAATTGTTGCCGTTCTTTCAAGGCATAAGATCACGAAAATCCCGCAAGTTAGAACATTCATTGCACTACGTGTATCCAATAAAATCTTACCAAACGTCTACAGAGGTCCGCTCACAAAACAGTTACTATGGAACTGTCGGATCCGCTGGTAAAAGTTACAGGTGACCCAAGGACAACTTTGCCAAATAAGCCACCGTGGCTTGTTAACAGTCGGTGCGAGGGTAGGTGAGCGAACCGTGCTTAATGCTTTGACCATACGGTCAAAACTGAGACATGAGGAACATTGGGTACCGAGATCATTTTGTGGACTCCGCATTGTCCCCAACCATGATCTATATGTTCTTGGTTGAGCTTTCTTGGGCAGCATTTAAGCAATGATCGGGTTTCTCTAGGGAACCAAAGCTGAACATAATTTCCAAAGCCCCCTCTTTAATGAACCCTTTGCGAATGTCTCTGAATAACCTCAGCTAGGTATCTGCTTAAGACAGTTTTGGTACGTGAGACCCATTAGGCTGTCGCACTCAAAGATGCCTCCTTCTTTATTTGTTGTAAGAATTTACCAGTGGCATCGCAGTAATCTGTCGTACAATCGGGCGGATTTCGGCTGTAGCTGTTTTTGAAGCACTTTTGACGTCTGCTCCATCCGTCGCTGTATCAGTGTTGTCCCTGAGAACACAAGGGCATCGGCATAAAACGCATTTCCTGATGTTTCATGACACATGCGAAAGAACAGCTAGGCTTCGTTCTCTGTTAATTGCCGTGTGTCACTTCTGTTCTCTGGCAAAGACTTTTCTTTTGAGAGTGGCCTCGGAGGTTTTCTGGATGGCAACTGCCACTGATCGGGTGTTTCTTGTTCTCAAGGAGCTGCAGAGACTGATTCCTGCCGCCCTTAGAACCCGAGTGAAACTTCGTGAACTTACGTTGCTGAGGCTTGCGATATAGATGCACATATGATTTTCTTATTGAATAATGGTTTCGTATTGATTTTTAGAAAGCTTCTCTTTCAAGAAGAGCATTGCACTCATACAGCTATAAATTTCTCTGGTGGTGGGAGAAGAGGGAGCCGTGAGAGAGTGGGTCGGTATTTGTGTCATTGTTCAAGTTGGGGCAAAACCTACCTTAAGGGCTCTGCAGCAAATATCGCGCATATTTAGGTTTATAGTTCGCCGTGCTTTGAAGATTAAAGCGTTTGTATTGTTTGCTGACTAGTTTTTCTTCGTCAGTGCTGTGGATAAGAGCTGGACGTCTGTCCCGTCTAGACAGAGAAGCTTCTTTCGCCTCAAGAAAGTAACAAACTTACCTCTTAAGACAAGCGGGTATAGCCACGTTCAGAGTGCCTTCTTAAAGCGTAGCAAAATTACCAAAAAAATGTTGTGTCGAGCTTTTTATCCTGACTTATCTTCACTACATCTGCGATTGCAAGAGTCCCAATATTCTTATCCACAAACCAATCATATGCGCGTATTTGGAAGAAGTTTGCATCTGTTGTTGCACTCTACGATCTTAAAAAAAACAAATATTTTATTAAAAAACATTTATGAGAAATTAAAGTCTGCGATTCTTATATTTTGGCTTTCTCACTCAGTCACTTTTACCATTGCGCTTGTATTAATTGCTACGTCCGAACGAATGCAGATTTAATAACGATCATTTTGGTACAAATCCATGGTACTATCAATGGCTATCTAGGGTAAAAGAGTATATATATAAAGACACCAGAGCTATTACTTGCTGATGATATGGTAGTGTTGGGGCGATACACTAGCGAAGTTCAACAAATGTTAAATGTATGTGGGAAGCAGCGGAGGAATTGGGTACGGGCACAGCGCATTTTTAGTATTTAATGGGGTTAGGGGAAAAAGGTTTTTATTGCACGGGGCTATTTATAACATTTACTGGCAATCACTTCCCATCGGAAATACGCTTGGGCCTAAAGAAGCATGGGGTTGTGTTATACTGCGATCCAATGCAGTGTTTTAGATGCTACAGCATGGATCACTTTGCCGCAGATTGCAAGGTTCCGAAGCCAAAATGTAGAAGATGTGGCTCGCTAGAACATCTTAGGAGAGATTGCAAGGCTCAGGCCAAATGTTGCCTATGCAGCGGCGAGCATGAAGCCACGTGGGGTTCGTGCCCCGTACGATTGAGCCGTATAGAAATGTTGAAGCGGGGCTTTCGGAATGTTATTCAGAGGCAACCTGAGGCTCCAACTCTACCACTTTGCGCCCCCGTAGAGTACGTTCAACCGTCTGATAACTTTTCGAAGCGCAGCTGGTCATCTGTGGTAAAGAATGGTACGAAGGTGAACAACGACACAATGAACACTCGAGAAATTGGACAGTCAAAGTCGAAACCTGTGGAAATAAGCGAAAAAGCGTTGCCTTCAATGGACATAGCTGCAGATCTTGTACAAGGTTTACTAGACAAGGTTGTCCCCTATATCATCAAAGCGGTTCAAACAGCGGTAACCAGTGTATTTGAAAAGTTGTTTCCCTCTCTGCTCTGTAGCGCAACCGCAGGAGAGATGGGTGGTGACTTGAGCAAAGCCACTGGAGCTACTTCCCTTGAAAAAACCTTGCAACACTCTATTGAAGCCTCCTTGCGCGATGCACTTTGCACGCTATCATGTAACCAAGGTGTAAATACGAGCAAGCGCGACAGGCCTCCTGGAGGCTCCTGACCGGGTTGCTCAGCAGTAACAAACGCACCAGAACAAAAACAACCGCAACGTACTCAAGACAAGAGATCGCTACTTAAATTCTTTCAATGGAACTGTGAAGGCATTAAATCAAGTTACCCACTTCTTCCTTTAGCTGAGCAGTATGACGTGTTGGTCCTTACTGAGACATGGGCCACCAAACCTACAGTCGTTCCAAGTTGGTGTATAGCGGAATGCCTGGGTGTACAAACAGAGGGACCGGGCAGAACAAGTGGTGGAGTTGCAGTGTTGTTTAACAGCAAGCTCGCTGGCGTAAAAACATGCTACAAAGAGGATAACTGCGTAGTCCTAACAGGAACTGCCATTAACGTCATTGCAATATATTCAAGTCCTTCAGAAGCTATTTCAACACTGCTGGAGAAATTAGTACTATGTGTTGACATGGTGGACTTACACAAAGTGACTGAAGTATGCGGTGATCTCAACTGTCGGCTTGACAAACCAAGATGTATAAGAACGGTATCACTACTCAACGCCTTGGCATCTCGCAGTATGTGGGTTATATCTACAGCTGAAGATTCGACATTCGTCGCGCCTCACGGACAATCTACGATTGACATTTTCGCCACAAATGCTAACCCATGTAATGTCAAGTACAGGGGGGTGCAGGAGAAGACTCTGGCGTTCGGTGCAAGGTGGCACCTACCCGTCGCAATGGAAATATCAATTGAACCTCAATCTACAGATCACAAGCGGCCTTGTCTAAGTCGCAATCTGAATCTCAGCCTTTTGGCGGTTACCTCGCGAAACATAGTCCCAGTGCCAACCGTGATCAACGTGGAATCCTATGCCACCAGCATTCGAAGTGCCATTACTGCTAGCGCGAACAAACAGAAAGCACGCTCCATGGTACAATCAGGAGTGCGCTTCTTGCAAACACTATATGATTCAAGCATACATTTTAGCAAAAATCCGCCCGGAGATGACTTATTTTTATACTAGATTAAGTCGTGACTATAAAAGAGTTGTAAAAAACGCCATAAAATAATATGAAGAACGAAAACAATACAAGCTGCTCCTAGAAGCGCAACAACGACCTTATAAGTGGCTGCAGACAGAAAGGCGCGTTACTGCGTGTCCTATCCCACATGATATACTAAATGCTCATTTCCGGCAAATGTTTGCCAGTGCCATTACCGTTCCGAGCTGCGCTCCTGTGATAATGTCAGTGTGGGACGAGCGCGTCACTGACGCCCGTCAAGCCCTGTCGCGGCCTTTTAGCAATTCTGAAGTTATCGACTCAATAATGAAAGCACCGTCCGGGAAGGCCCCGGGGCTCGATTTGGTCACAAATGAGCATCTCAAGCAAGCGATTCACCTTGCGCCTTGTTTTACCAGACTTTTTAACGAGGTGATGAAAACGGTCCAACTACGCTCGGAATGGAAAACTAGTCTTCTTAGCATTATCCCTAAAGGAAAAGGAGATCCGTTAGCACCGTCGTCTTTCCGAGGTATCGCAAAGAAGAGCGCAATCTACAAACTTCTGTCGGCTATCCTAGCCCGTCGATTAGAACATTTTCTTGAGATTAACAGAAAGCTGCCGGAGCAACAACATGGCTTCAGAAGGGGCCGGTCAACAATGACAGCATGTGCTGTACTTCTAAATTCGATACAACGGGCACTTCGAACTAAGGGGGCTTATCTATTTGCTGTATTTGTAGATTTTAAAGCGGCCTTTGATACGGCCGCACGAACACTTATACTTGACAAGCTGGCTTTTTGCGGGATCTCATTGAATATATTGGAGCTCATTAAAGGTATTTTACAGGAAGGACAAGTTATTATAGATGACGGAGGCGCTAAACACATGGCGATCTTACAGACCACTGGTGTTGCCCAAGGTGATAATCTTAGCCCCCTGCTGTTTTCGGTGCTGGTGAGTGACCTTCCTGAAGAGATACGGAGTCGGCACTCGCAGGTAGACGTCCTTATGTATGCAGACGACTTGGTGCTATATTCTCGCAGTCGATTCCATTTGCAACAATCCCTTGCGACCTTGCAGCATTACGTTCATCGAAACCAGTTGGAAATAAATTTAGATAAAACAAAGGCAATGCAGTTTAGACGTGGAGGGAAATTGGCTGGAATCGACGAACTACGGTTAGGTTCAAAATCTATAGAATTTGTCTCGAAATTCTCATACCTAGGGGTTATGTTCTCGTCTCGAGGTACGAACTTCTCGAGGCACATTGATGAACGAATTCGGAAAGGACTACAGTCCTTTCATAGCATCCGAGACCCTCATAAACTATCAATGGACGTTGCCGTTCATCTCTTTAACCTGAAGATTGCGCCTACTGCTTCTTACGGTATACAGGTGATATGGCCGCATCTGACGAAGTTAAACTTTAAGGCGCTTGACCAAATCAAGGCCGCTTTTCTAAAAAAGGCGCTAAGAGTCCACCGCACTAGTCTCAACAGATTAGTCTATTTACTGGCGTCGACTCCGCTATTTGTTGAGAATTTACAAAAAATGCACGTGTTACCGAAAACGGCAGCTTTCAACGAGTACATGTCTGAATGGGAGAATAAGATGGCAGACATTGACCCGCTCTTTTATGAAACCCAGGCAATGACGTGTACTTTATGGAAGCGCTGCAACTATGAAAATACGTAGACACCTAATTGCACGATTTTCTGTACATGGCTTCCACATGAAGATCTGTATTCGAGAGAAGTTCCATGAAATTTCCTCGTTGTGCTTGTGCAAACTTTGCGGCAGACAGTGTGACCTATATCACCTTCAACGATGCGATAGAACAGTTCCGTTGACTCGACTTTTAGAACCGTGATGAATATATGTATATGTGAATGTGTGCTTTCTCTGTACGCGCAATATTGTAAACCAACCATCGGTTAATAAAGCTATTATGTATGTATGTATGTATTGCACGGGGCTATCTGAGACAGTAGTAGTTGTAAGGGCTTCTGGGAGTTTAAGAAATATATAGTAACAGGGAATATATAGAGCCATGTATGTACCCGGATGGACATTTGCTTATGCCGGTCTGGTCCACAATGCGGCGTTGGGAAAAAGGTTCGAAACAGTACAAATAAAAGTGATAAAACTTGCATTAGGTTTCTATTTTAATTGTGCTAGGGAGTTTCTTGAGGGGGAAGGGGATGTCAAAATGTATACTTGTGGGCTGTGCTCCAGGGCATTTTCGCAGAAAAGGCATGTTTTTGATGGGGGCTTCCCTTATTGTTACGTATATGTGGAAGGGAAAAGAGGGGAATGGGTGGGGTAGAAAGGGTATACGATAATTCGAGAACGAGTCGCCTACTGGCGGATGTTAGGGCAGGGATGTTGAATACACTGATACAACGAGCTATTTAGGAAGGAAAAAATAGAATGTCAAGTTTGTGGGTTAGGGAATAAGTCAATTGAACATATTGTAAAATAATGTACAGCTTTGTGTGGAGCAGAGATAGAAATCTGTCAGAGACCCTAGCTTTAGGGCCAAACGTTAGAAAAGGGCAGGTCGATGTCACAAAGAAGAGGTAAATGTTATCTTAACATATTTCCAGGTTATCTTAATAAAAGGCAACAACTCAGTAGATAATGGAAGATACATTGAAATGGATGCGTATAATATATATATATATATATATATATATGCTGCCCCTGTAAGCGCTCTTGATATAAAAGGGTGACATGTGTATTTAGGTATACATGTCAAACAAATAATATATCGTATATAGTTTACAATGGAAGCACCACTACCGACTTGTTGTTTCTCAACCTTGTCAACCGTGAGGTTAAAGGTTTCGATGCTTTCGAAGAAGCGGCCCGAAAACAGCAACCAGGGTTAGGCGTTATCGTTGTTAGGGTATTTGGCCAGACCGGCACAACACGTTGCGCTGGTCTAAAATGAAACCGATGGGCCTATCTTCTTTTAGACAGAGCGGTAGGCGATCTTGCGTTATTTGTTTCGACTGAACTTAAATTAAAGATAAGAGCTAAATGTGTAGAGCTAAATGTGTACCCTACGAATGTTTTATCGTTTCATTATGTCTGAGTGGGAAGCTAAAGTCGAATAGGCTTGGCGGTAGGTCGGGGGGTTTGGACGTATTCAGCGGGTTGCTTGGCCTGGTTCTACGTGTGACATTCGCCCCGTGTACACCAGGTACATAGTGCGTAGTTATCACTACCTGGTCTGTTCTAACTCCACCTTTCACGAGGAGTAATGCAACTGCTAGTTCTGTCTGCAGAAATGTGTCAAGTACTATGCAGTAGAATGCTGGTAAAGAAGAAAATAGTTTGTGAGGACAAACTCATTAATGAAGTGTAGATAATATTTTATATATATATATATATATATATATATATATATATATAATTATATATATATATATATATATATATATATATATATATATATATATATATATATATATATATATATATATATATATATATATATATATATATATATATATAGAGCATACATCGCTGCACTAGTTCTCTTGTCGGAAGCGTGAAGAAGATTAGATATTGTGAAGAAGACCCTATGAAGTGTATATTATACCTTATTTGGGTGAAATGGACAGCAATAAGTATATTAAACTGAAATTGTTTCTGGCAACTGCTATTAAAATTTTATTATTTAATTATTTAAAATAAGAGAAACACGCTGATAGGCATCGCCATTGTATCGTATGTTTTAACTACCCCTTTGTCTTGAAAATACAGCATCTAAGCTCGCTAAGAACTTATTTCTTAAATAGAGATGCCATTAACAGTTCCTGGAATTTGCTTGAAGTCTGTGTGAATGAATTCAAGCGAACAACTAAAGAAGCAAATTTGCGTTTACTTGTCAAAAATCATGTTCCGTCACTAGTTCTAGTTTTATATAAGCAGTTGTTTGAAACCTCAAATTAACTGCATTTCCAAAGCTATTTATCCATCTTCTTCGGAGGTAGAGCAATATTTCCGTAACGTTGTATGGCGCGCTAGTAAAGTCGCATAGAGAAAACTGTAGCCGGACGGCTTGCCCGCAATTCCTCTTTAGGCAAGCGAATGGTCTTTTTCCTTGGCTGTTATTCATAACATGAGGCGCATCTAGTCTGAGGGTGCTTCCCTCTCTGCTCCGCAAAGTCCCTAAGACTAAACTTTTGCTCATTGAACATAACAGTACTTCTATTCTTCTAACCTTTTGGCATATTCATCCCTGTCGCTTTTATGTTCATAAGGACCGTGCGAATGTGCAGTTTTTAAAAATGAATATGCATAGGGCCGCAGGGGGTCTCGAACGACAGTTGGCGGTATGCCACTTAAGTGGCCTCACCCTCTAAAGAGGGCTCATACCGGCGATACACACAATATTCCGATTGATGTCCCGTAAAGATAAAATACTCGGATTTGAATTTTCGTCTTGAACCTTTATAACCAGGAAATAGTCCAAGCGTTTTGGCACCTGGCTGGCTGTAAGTTATCATTGCAATTTAGACCAATCTGTTGAAGTCAGCCTGTTGCGTTTCCTGTGGCGGAGCATTGCTTGTGTCGGGTATGGAGGTGGATTAGAGGGTTGCCTGGTATAGTGCACGCAAAAGCCTCTTAATTCCGCGAGCATAAGTAGGATGCGCAAATTCGCAGAAATAACGCAAGGCTCTAAACTATTGTTTTACTATTATTAATATATATCGTTATATTGATTGACCTCGTTAACGATAAGATCGTCAATATCCATCGGGACATTGAATATTCAATTCTCAGACAATGAAAAATCAAAATATTGATTTAAATGCGGATGCATGGATTTCCTTAAGTACAATCACAAACCGTAACTAGGTGCAATTATTGTATCCAGCTAATAATGTGATGGTTATTCAGTTAGCCAACTAAAATCATCTTAAGGGCGTGGTGTGGCAGATTTGTCATCGAAATGTTAACATGTCCGAAAAACGCATGCAGCATTTTGCTACTGTCTGATTTTGCTGCGCTCCTTTGAGAGGCACTCATTGTTATGTCTTTAATTTAAGAAGCGCTTACGGATATTTTCCAATGTCCTAGTATTCTGGGAATTGTCGTTTATCTAAAATAGCTGTTATTTTAAATATAACGCATTTTATATGATTAGGAATGTGTTTTAAAAACGTGTAAAGACTTTTTACTCCAACAAATAATACATACAGTGATGAGACGGCAGCCCGAGTTGTATTAATTTGCAGCACTCGCTGTAGCATTTTATTTAAGGTTGTCTAGTTTTTTTGACGTCATTTTGTCTTGTCGTATAAGTAGGTACTTTCTCGTATTTATTTGTGGTGTCATTTATGTTGGCCTAGCGTTATGAGCCCGTGGGCCGCGGCATTTGGCCAATATCAAACAACAACAACAACAGCAACGACAACAAAGATAACAATAACACCTCTATGCTCCTCCGTTGTGATATAGAAACAAAATATACGACTATTTGTCTCTCGCTGTGTACTGCTAACGATACCTATATACGAGTATATAATCCTCCTTCATTTCAACAAGCTCTCACTGGCGTACTCATTTCATTATAACTTTCTCTCCAAGCGGTTTGTTTGTTTTTTACTGGTTCAGAGTGTCTGTGCGTGTGAATTTTGCAGCACAGTTTTATCAAGTGTCGAATGTGTGTGTGTATTTAGGCCTTTACTTCGTTTGTTATGTCACTTAAGGTAGGGCCCGTCACAATTTGGGGTCCATACGGCCCGGGGTTTGTACAGACCAACTGCCCATGTATGCAAATGCACACGATCACACGCTTGTACGAAGAGAAGGGTCTTTGTGAGTATGACTGACAGTTTTTCTCAAAAACAACGTCATCCTCTAGCGTTGTCTTTCTTTGTTATTGTCGCTGTTGGTTTATTTTATTGTCTTTTTTTTGTTGTTGCTAGTTGTGATAATGATGATAATGATGATGATGGCGATGATGATCTCATGAAAGTGCTGGTGTCGCCATTGTGTTTTGTCTCGACATAACGACTTGCCCATCAAATGACAAGTATAAAGATGTGACGTTGATGATATAATACACACAACTAATACACAACTGAGCTGAATAAGACTATTGGGCTATTGGCGGCCTTGGGACTTCTGCCGCTTTCGTGTGTGTGTGTGTGTATCGTAACGTGTTCTTGTCAGAACTACTTGCGGCAATTACAATCACATAGGTCGAAGCGAAGATCTACCGTCTCGAATCGCCTCTAGTGGTGCCTCTTGTGGTTCTATGCCCGGAGTCCTACGTCAGATGATGAGATATTTTTACAAGTTAGAGAGATTTTAACAAGGCTTATAAAAGAGCTGACGGAAGAGCAAAATAAGAGAGAAAAAAACAAGATGTTCATGCATCACAGTGATCGGTGAGTCAATGCATTTTTTAATTTATGTAGGTTTGCAGAATATCCTCGATTTTCTCGTTAGGATCGTCCGAGAGGGGCCGTATAGTGATACACATAACATACAACGTTTGTGCATGTCTTAAGGTTGTTCAGAAACTTGATAATTCCGAACATGCAGACGGATAAAATGTGAAACATATACACACGACGAGGGAATGATATGCGTACCAAGAAGACAAAATAACTCTTCTAGAGCAAGAGGTCCTGAGATGTGGAGCGGCAACGATGAGTCAACTTCACTGCATGGACTCGGTACATCTTGCTCGTATGACAGAAGCCGTGGTGGCAAACGGCTCAGATCATGAAGTCGGGCGGGACATCTTCGGTATCTCTCGGTGTATGATGTATCTAAAGTATACACTATATTCGATTTGTGTGCTTCTTTGTATTTGAATGTTGTCCATCGTCACCATCATCGCCACCATCATCGTCTCTTGTCGCCGTGTGTTGTATTTGAAGTGTATGAAGCGTCATCACAGTCTCATTTTTAGTTTATCCTACTCCACTACTATACGGTGTATCGTCAAGACTCGATGTCTTTTTTCAAAATGTTCGTTCTCATCTCAACGTTCCGATAGGACTTGCATCCTGCTCAATCTCCATCGTTACTAAACTCGTTGGTGTTTGTTTGTTGTCTAATGCTTAGTTGGAGCAACATGCGGGAGTTTTCCGCGATTCGCGTCGTCCTATTGTTACCATGAGTGCACACAACCGTTCTGCTTCCGTGTCTTTCTCGTTCAGCCCGTCGTTCCTGCATGCCATAGTACGACCGGTCTTTCTAATTTGCTGTTCAGTGGTCCAGTATCTACATAAATGTTCGGCACCGTCTTTCTGCTTCCTGGACGGTCACCGATCACCTCAGGCTAGACGTCTCGAACTCCTCTTTATCCTTGAACAGTCTCATAATACGAATATAGAAATGCCATAATCCCTAATAGCAATCATTGGCCAGTCATGAAACGTTACTGCTCCTGAAATCAATGCCGATGTGTACGGTGTAAAATCCAATCGTTGTAACTGTACTATGTTCTTTTCCGCTTTGATTGCTATAATTACTGAATGCAATGCGAAATACAGTTACAATTACTACAACGCACAGAGACTCGTGAGAGTCTGCGTCTACATGCAACTCCGTGAACAGCTCGTATCTTCTGTGCGGTTGTTTGATATCCTGTGGAGGAGCTGACACGTTGTTGAAGAACGTGGCAGTAAGTCAACGACCGACATACTTATTGTATTGTTGTCCGATTTGCAGTTGAGGTGTCAGCCTTACGAGGGGGGCCATATCGACGCGGAGTCTGACAAAGGCAAGTTGATACAACCGGTTCAATTCATCGATTTGGACTGATCGACAAGGGTCGCGTTTAGCAGTCCTGGCATTGCTTATTGACCTGCCAACGTGGACCTCTGAGCCAAACTTGCAACGTGGGACAAAGTGTTCTCCGCTGATTGGTCTCTGTACGTATCATCATTTATTGTGGTAGGCAGAGTGCATGCTATATGCGTAGGAAGGGACGAGAGTGAGGGGTGACAAATTTATTACTAACAAATAATTGTACCGCCGCACGCGGCATGAACGGCATCAAATAGCTAAAGATAGATGCAAATACACGCGCTATGTCGACAAAATAGACACCAAATTTGCTTCATCCAGTAACCATTGAAGCGTATCAGGAGTTTTTTGGTTTTGTAATCTAAAAAGTCAATTTTACGTTCACCATTGTATTAACAACAATAACATTTGAATAATCTTGACGCAGAAGGTAATACCTCCAAATAAAGGATAATTTATCTTTAACAATTTCTAATTAAGTAAATATATATATATATATATATATATATATATATATATATATATGTGGCTAAAGCTGCTATGAGACCATACATGCCACAATATATATATATATATATATATAAATATATATATATATATATATATATATATATATATATATATATATATATATATATATATATATATATATATATATATATATATAAATATATATATATATATATATATATATATATATATATATATATATATATATATAAGCTGTTTATAACAATAAATACAGGAATTGTGACATCCTTACTAATCCACAATACTAACTGGTAACATTTCTAAAGTTGTCTGGTCACCGGCACAGCGTCCAGACGATCGGTGTCTGGTCCGACCAGGCGTCCTAAAAGATTAAGAATGATCACTGAAATTCGGATAGACTTTACTAACGTCGCAACATCTACAGATGGTCGGTATTTACGTCGTAAACTTCCTTTTTAAATATCGAATGTATTGGCCGCGAACGCGTAGCATTTTTTCACGTATTTCTCGCTTCAGCATGGCGCTCGCTTCGAGCTCAACATTATTATTATTATTATTATCGCATGCAGGGGCAGAAAAATATACTGGAAATCTACAACCAAGCCACTCCAAACGACGACTTGAGTTGATTCATGATACATGCGTCAAATTCCGCACAAAGAACGGAAATACACTCGAGATGGGTTGTTGTCGTCGTCGTGGGTGGCACACCTTGGATATTGTTGTTCGTCGTCTCTTATCTATCTACACCTAACCGGAGCTATCTGGAACAACCACCAGAAGAAAACGTATATAAAACGGGACATGTTTCGCCCCGCTTGTGCGGCTCGTCCTACGCCCTCATTGTTGTGCCTCTCTCGGATTTTTTTTTTGCGAGAGTATGCTAACATGCTTGTTATTGTTTTCAATCGAGATCGAATAATGTTGATGACCACTTCCGTGATCACTAATTGCATGTTCCCAGGTGAAATACAGTTGCGGCTACACGCTTCCCACCACTCACTGAGTGCACCACACGCGGCGTGAGTGAACAACGACATATCGATTAGAAGCAGGAAGTTATCGCTGTGTCGGCGATTACTACTACATCGGTACCTCTGCTTCTAGTACTGCGTTGAATGAATGCCGTTCTGGTGAATTGCCATAAACTGATCAGGTTCATCGTCTCCACCAATCTCGGCCTCGCATCACCTCGGTCTGGCGGCGTTCATCCAATGTCGTCAGAGTCTATTAACATGATATCTTACGAAGATGGGAACACAGTAGTAGGGGCTGTGAAGACGCATGTCGTTTCCCCCCCCCCCCAAAAAAAAAAACTCATCGGAGAGTTCTTTTGGATAATTTAGATTTGCTGTAATTTCTGCCCTTCCTTCTCCTCCTCCCCTTATTCTTCTAATTCTTGTCTTCGCTGCTCCTGCACTACTTACGCCGTCGGGCAGGAACATGACGAAAGCCAATCACGTTCGACCGCTGTCGCTGAACCTGTTGACTGCTCTCACACCCACTGATGAGCTCGCTGTTTCTTGGCCTCAGTCCGGGCGGCCCATGGCTCAAGCAGGTAGACGAGGCCGCCCAGAATTTGACAGCTGCCCATGATCGCATAACAGACGAGAAAGCTCTCCGTTTTCTCTAGAACGTAGCCTATGAACGGGCCACCGGCCAGACCCGCAATGCCTGTGCACATCGTCGCCATTGAATGCGCCTTGGCTACCTGTTGGACGGCACAGCAACGCGAAGCACAGAAAAACAGATCAACCCATTAGCTACGTTTTCAGCGTCCAACTCGACGCGCTTCAAAATCGAAAATTGGACCATTAGATATATATAAGAGATATATATATATATATATATATATATATATGGGTGGGACAGTTAAATCGGGAACATGTGATGTCGCTTGGTGTTCAAATGCTGCGTAGGAAATGAAATGGACACAAATATTTCGTCGCAATTTTTAGCATGACCCTGTAGGGACATTTTTAACAGACGTATGTATCCGAGGGAACCCCATTTGCCTTAATCGGCTTTAATTCAACCTCTCCATCAACGTTTGCAAAAGCCTACTGAATGGAGCGAGTGTGTCTTGTTATTCCGAGCTTTGCTAGACGCTTCTCGCTCAATAACGCTCTACACATAACATTTCAGAGAATAGAATATACATCTGGACTACATAGCGACCAAGAGAGCTTATCCCCCCAAAAAAATGATCGTACGGTCATCTACTCTTGCATTAAACGGCTGGTATGAACGGTGAGGGCGCCGTTCTACTAAAACACGTATTGCAAATCGCTAGATACAGAATTTGTCCAGTAAGGTTTGCAGATCGCGGATATTTTCCTTTCGCATTCATAAGTAGATACATGTATACATGTTTCGCTACTGCATAAACGCGTAGGCTTGTCAAAGTGTACGTGTGTGCACTAACTATAACTTTGTACACTAAGGGCCACAGTATCATCTACTGTAGATAAGTAACCGTCACGTTTGATACGCAAATTCACCTTCCAGGCTTCTTCACACTTACCTTGTCATTGCCGAAGGCGTCAGCGAAAAGTGCGACCGTCAGGCCAATATAGGCGCCCGACGCCAGGCCAAAACCGGACGTGCAAAGTAAGAGCTGCACATAGGACTTGGCCAGCGGAAGACAGTAGGCCACGAGGCCTGACAAGAACATGCCGGCCATGTAGAAGTATTTTCGTTTGCACAAATGCAAATCCGACAGCCACGCACAACCAATACGACCTGTGGGAGTGGCAAATGTAAAAGCCACAACGGTTATATAATTGCCAAAAAGCATTTGTCATTAGTTAACATGTCATCATTATTGAGATTTTAACGTTATTTTTAGACATTTCTTTACTGCATCGAAGCACACCTCCAAGTTGCGTTTTTCGACGTTTTTGATCTCCACCTCGACTGCTTCAACCACGAATTTGCGCGAATCGAATCGTCTTCCTTTCACTTTTTTCTTAATTTCTCAAAGAGGACAAATTTGGTAGTGCCATTCCGGATGGTGCTAAGGCAGGTGAATAAGCCGCGTGCTTCACCAGTTCTACTCTAGCTCTGTAGGCTAGCGCGTTATGGCGATAGAGGAGCCATTGCCTAAGAGACGCTTTGAATCTATTCCCGGTGAGTAAAACCTTTTAATAGGCATTCTGCTGTATATACAAACGGATTGTAGTCGCTCGTCATCGCCACAATTTGACTCCTAGAGAAGAGATCCATCGAACAAAGGCGAGTGGTGCGGAATGGTCCAGAAATATTTTTATGAAGGGACAAGTCGTTACAGCTCAAAGTCTCCTCTAACGTTTGAGTTTTCGTCAAATTCAGGCAGTGCACACGGGCCACATTTTCCGGTATACTATTTTCGGGTTTGACGCTATTTGCCAATGAATTGCGCACATTTCTCTAGTCAAACAATTACAAAACCTTTTCTTAGGACCCCCTATATAAACATATCTACATGTGTATTGTTTTAGCAACCTAAACTTATATGATAATGATGATGTTAACCATACCGTTATACCTCATACTAAACTTGAAATAGGCCTAGAATTTAACATTTTTTTTAAGGAGGTTTGGAACTTAACCTGAGGTATATCTTCAATGCACCGAGGGTGCACAATGCACATGTTAAGACATCTAGGGTTTGTCCAAAAGTCCTTGTGGCAGCATCGCCGCTGACTCTCAGCGGTCTAGTTTTTCACCTATTCTCAATTAGCATCGCTCAAAGAAAATTCGATCAACAACGACAGGAATCGAAGCGGCAACACCCCAGTGGTAGATGACAACCATGACTAGCACCCCACTAGTCCACCTCTGGACCACGCTGCCACATTTGAAATAGGCCTGCCGAGGGCGAACTTCAAGCCGCCTGTGTGCGTGAGTGAGTGTGTTTACATTTGTGGCTTGTGGGCAGCATACCGATGACATCGGCGAACGCCAGCGAGGAAAGACATCGGGCTGAGTCGGACGTGGAAAAGCCGAGCGAGCGTGCGTAGAGCGGCGTGTACATCTGGATCGTCGGATAGCCGATGCTGTGCAGAAACAGCGGCACCATCATCACGTAGAACACGCACGAGCGAAAGAACGAAAAGTCCAAGTACTTGTTGCCGCGCGCATGACGCGCCGCCGCCGCCGAAGACCGCATCGAGGGGTCGCCGCCGCCACGTCGAAGCGCAGGCCTGGCGCTTCCGGTCGCGTCGACGGGGCCGCCTGCGCCAGTTCCAGCGGCCGGGGCGGCCTTCGCCGAAACCACTGGCCGATCGCCTCGTTGTTCAGCGGCAACGTCCGCCGTTCGACGTTTGCTCGGTTGACGCACACGGGCCGTGTCCACTGTCGGTATTGTTGGGCCTGTCTCACATGCCTGTGTAGGTAGGTGTGTGTGTGTTAGTGTGCAAGTGTGCCAACACGCGGAAGAAAAAAGTAGTACTTTTTAGTAAAATGTATGCTTATATGTGTATACGTGCCGGTAATAGAACAGCACGATACTACCTTCTTTCTGATAATATTAATCATAAAAAATAATGATTATTAGCGTTATTATTATTGTTGTTGTTGTTGTTATTATTATTATTATTAGTGGAAATAAGTAGTTCCACTTCTTGTATTTCTATTCTTCCAGTTAGAGGTAGGGTTAAAGCGCTCCCGGCGAACGCTTTTAAGACACAAGACTAATAGACTGACTGTCTATTTGTTCGTCCTATTCGCCTTGTAGCTCTGCTCGCATGGAAAACGTTATGCTTTAAAATTGCTCGTTGTGTGAGTGGGCGCGCCTATCATCGGTGGACCCTTCTTGAACAAGATTCTTCTTGGTCTATCCTCAATAAGCAAAAATCCTTCAGTTCGCACTTCCGTAAGAAGGTCTGTGCCGAATGCGTCTCTCCTTTTATCTCGTCCTACAAGTCTCTCCGTTCCCATCTCGGGTACAGCGTGTCGTTTCTTTCTCATCGGCTGCATGTATTGCACACGTGTACCCCCGCCATATGTTACACTTACGTGATCGGTAAAAGCGGGACCGATGTCTGGGAGAGGCGTGGGGGCTTTCTTTCCCTGCAGGATAACTTCGAGCTCTTTGACGCCTTGTCGTTGTAGCGGCTCGGTTGCGGGCTTTGTTTCCGCGCCATGTGCTGCAATAATTGGCGCTGTTGCTGCTGGTGCTCCCGCTGTTGTCGTTGTTGTTGTTGCTGTTGTTGTTGCGATGGTTCCATCGCCGGATGGTAGCGGACTCGTAATGGCTGGACCTTTACCGGCGGTCTCAATGTTGTCGCTGCTATCCGTTGCTCCGATTCCAGTAGGGCCACATGTTGCAGTTGTCGTCAGAGCTTGCGCGGACGCTACTGGTATTGTTGTTGTTGCTGCTGCTGCTCCTGTTGTTGCTGCTGTTGTTGTTGCTGTACCACCTGCTGCTCCTGTTGTTGTTGTTGTTGTTGTTGCTGGTGTCGCCGTTGCTGCAGACGCAACAGCAGCAGCCCCCGGTCCTGTTGCGGCCAACAGCCCCGTAATGTCGATCTTGAGGTCTGTCCGGGCTCGAACCGTCTCGTACACATCATACTCATCATCATCATCATCATCTTCTTCCTCTTCGCCAGATTCGCCCGCCGACCCGTCTGCTAGACGGTGAAGTTCGTCGTCGATATCGTCGTCCGCCGGCGCTGCGCCAGTGACGCGCCTGTTGCCGACGCCGAACTCGAAGCCATATTCCTCGCCGCCTTCATCTTCGTCGTCGTCGTCGCCGTCGGCGTCATCGTCGTCATATTCGAGGTTGGTAATGTCCTCGACGGTGCCGTACGACGGGCCCAGATGGAACGTGGACAGGTAGACGAACGACGACAGGGACGCAGTGCTCTGCGAGAAAATCGATTGGTGATCGAGGCTTCGCTGTTGGCTGCTGCTGGTGCTGCCGCCACCTCTGTCGAGGGCCGGCCTCGGCCCGCGGTCCTCGGGCTCCCGTCGACGTCGCTCCTTCTGCCGCTGGCTGGCACTGCTCAATGGTAGTGGCGGCGGCGGAGGACTCGTCGATGGTTGCGACTGCACCTGTACAGCATCACCGCGCAAGAGGTTAGTGCTCTACCGTCAAAGTCAGGATGTGATGTAGACGCGATATGCAACATATATATATATATATATATATATTTATATATATATATATATATATATATATATATATATATATATATATATACATACATATAGAGAGAGAACATATTTTTAGCCATAAAAAAACTATATTTATAAGAGGAATATTTGGAAAAGCGTTTCAATCCATCGCTGCGGGACACTTTTTGTTTTGTTTTTTTTTTTCTGGGAGGTTTCGGTAATGCATGATGCACATGCGCCACTAGCAGCCTGCGTGACTAGTGTGAGACTCGCAAACGCACTAAACCCGGATTCCTCCCCACCCCCCCAGGCTCGGTATTACTTTGGCATTACATCGAAACCGTGGGAGCTGCGGGACACTACCTAAGTCGGACTGTGCTTACTAGTAGATTGTGCGTGTATGTAGAATACTATAGTTTTTGTTGATATACATCGGAGTTTTCCGTGTTATGTTTTGCGACAGGGGAGTCACATTTGTTCCCTGCGAACATGGCATATATATATATATATATATATATATATATATATATATATATATATATATATATATATATATTATACGGTATTATATAAAAAAAATATTTATATATATATATATATATATATATAATACGGTATTATATAAAATATAATAAATATATAATATATAATTTAAATTTTTATTATATATATATTTTTTTTGTCTGCTTGTGACAAGCAGGCGATATCGATGAAGCAACAGCTACCTCGAAGTTGGATTGCATGATGGGCGCCGAGGGCGCGCTGACATCCGGCACACTGGTCGATCCGGTGACCGGCGGAAGACAGGGGGGTGCCGACGCCGCGGAGTTGGGCAACGGACTCATCGACGGTGCCGGTGGCGATATCAGGGGCAGAGTCTCCGACGGTAGATGACCCCCGTCAATGGCTGGGGTCGTGCTCACGGCCACTACGTCTGAAAGCGTGACGCTACTCGCCGGCGCCAACGCATAACTGCGTCGTCTGTTTTCGGCTGCTGCTGCTGTTGACATATCATCCGAAACACATTTCAACTGCAAAAAGGGCAAGAACAACAACAAGAATTACATTACAAATAATTGTAAAGACGCTATAAATATATGGTCTGTGTAAGTGGTAGTTTATTTATCTTGACAAAAAGCTTTAGTAGGCAATTTCAGAGGTAAGCAGGACTCAGCAAATATAGTAAATTTCCTTATTCCAAACGCTCCAAGAGTGCCTTGGCTTGGTTAAGTGGGCATGCTCGTGTTCTCCTTCCAAACTTTCGTCAAAAGAGCAACTATCGTTGCGTTTGAAGACTATGTGTATGATATTGTTTCTGGATCAACGTCATACCTCAGAGAGCCAGCATTTGTGTTAGCATCTAGTGGGTACAAAGTTTGTAGATCACCAATGCATTTGGCAAAATTGTTTGATTTACTTTGAGTCTCTCTTGCTCTAAAGGTTAACCAGCTCATCTAGCCTTTTGTGAACTGCCTGAGTCTGGGCCCCGCACTAGTCCGCGCCGACCTTTGTTTCCTTAAGAACGTTGGCATAGAAACCTCCTTCATCTCGCCATCTGCTACGTTACCCTGGCTTTGCACATAAATTCGACTCGGTTGCTCTGCTCTATTTCTATTTATCTGCAGAAGTCAAAGGCCATTTTTTTTTGGGGGGGTACGTCTCTGCTTTGTTTGGCCTCTTCCTGTGTTAGGATCCTTCTGGGAGTGTAAGGGGATCGGGCGTCACTTCCCGCTTAACTGGTTGCCGTTTCATGGCTGGGGATCTGCTTCTTGTTCGTTGCAGGTGCGGGCTTCGAAGGTGGAGAAGTCAAACCCATGTTTACATCATCTCGACCTGGTTTTTCGACCAAAAAGGTCTTTGTGATCTTTGCTGAATCTTCTTTGCCAGGAATTTCCTTCTTTAGGCACCTACCTTTACTATAAGTTATTCTAGTTTTTCGACTCGAATAGTCCTTGTGATATCTGGCAATTCTTCTTCGTCGGGGTTTCGTGTTCCTGTATCATCGCCGTCCGGGCTTTGTACACCGCTCACTACCTTTCCAGGTTTGACGTCCTTTGTTCAAGTTGCCGCCGGGTTAAGCGGCAACAGATTAACTTGAAGGTTTTGGACGATACTTCGCATTTTAGCATAAATTCCCATCTACGTTTCCGTTCTTAGTGTTGCTTTACAGTCGCGTTGGCCAATATCTTATAGTCAGTGCGGGCAACTCCTCTTCGGTCTTTGCTACGTATAGATATTTCCGCTCAGCAAGAATACGTGTCTTTTTCCTGCTCGTGTGCCCCCCCTCTCTCTCTCTCGCACATAGACATATGTGTCGCAGAGTCGCGCGCTTTCAGGTGCCTAGTTTATCCATTTTCCCGCTGCTGCCGTCCCCTGGTGTTTGGAAGTGCTGGTCGTAGCCCCCGAGCTAACGTCGTCATCTTTCGCTTGTGCTATCTTTCGACTAGTTGTAGAACTTCTTGTTAAGGCCCTTAGAGCCAAAAGGGGTTCTTTCCGCCTGTACAAGACATAATTGTATTTCTTATTTATGTATGATTCCCTAATCTTTTCTTATCCGGACCTAGGCTGCATGGTCGGAGGAAAAATGAAGGATGAGAGTCTTGCACCTGCGCCTACATGTGATGCACGCATATACTGCCCCGAGCAATATCTCACAACTGATTGTTGTATCTGTTCGTGTGTTATGCTATACACTGTATGTACCTACACACGCTATATATATATTTAAAAATTTGTTTTGTTTTACTAATATTGAATTGTTAAAAGACAAACCTCTAGAAGCAATCCGTTGGCGTAATCCTGTCGTTTGGCGTCGAGTATTAGCGGCGTTGTGATCGAGTCAGCGGTGGCGACGTTGACCGAAAGTTTTCGCGGACCGGAGCTGATAGGCATCGTCGGAGCAGCGGTGGCTGGCAGCTGATGAGGCTGTCCCGTCGCGTTGTGCAGTGACGATGCACGATGATGCTGATGGTGATGAGGTTGATGCTGTGTCTGAGCCTGGTTAGCAGCTTGTCGACCGCCCGCGCTGCCTCGGGCGGCGTGGCCGCTTCGCCGGGAGACGTGGCCAAGGGGGGCGGCGACCGTTTTGACCGGTCGCCACAGCATCGCGCCCACGGCGGCGTTCAGCAGAATTCCGCCCATTATAAGAAGGCCGCCGTGAAGACTGTATTCGGACACGAGTCTGAACGGAGACACAAGTGCAGGCACAAGGACGCATACGCAGTACATACAGGCGTGTGTGAATATATAAACTCGTGTGTCCTACATACGAACATACGGGAAGAAACGTATCGAAAACTAACGGCACACCTAACGATCTACGGTCACAGTATGAGATGACAGCGACGACGCAGATGCGAAATATACTCGTGTAACTTATGATTAACGGGACCATGATGACGACGGCCGTGATGATTAATTGTAGTTAAAATTAAGTTGCCAACCGTTTGCCAATTGCGGGACACCGACTGCCAACTATTAATGCTAAACTTCTTCATAAAAATTATATAACAATATGATGAGATCGTAAATTGTTCATAATTGTTGTTATTACATCAAAATCTAATGCGAAAAAAATCCACATATCTAGGATCCCCTGGATACGTCGCAATACATTTATATTAACTCGTATTACCTACAATTACTTTATATTTAGTTATTGTTTTAGCATTAATAGGATGACCATTGACACGATTCATGTGACTTGACGTGTTCAGCTGAAAGAGTGCTACGCACGTTTGTAGTCTAGTAGCATTCAAGTACCAGCAAACGCAATTATAAGTAAACTGATTTCAAGATCACGCTTAACAAATATATAAATCGTTAAATTGAGTTGCAAATATCAAGGAACAACTCATCGTTATCAGGCATTGACACAAGTAATGGTGTCCAAGAATGATTAGGTGTTTTTCAAATCACGGGAAAGACTTCGATATGCCTTATTTGTTGATGTGAAGTCCGCTTTTGACACTGCTTTGCGTAATGCTGTATTCCAGAAGCTCGCCTATGCAGGTGTAGGCCCCAAGACACTAACTCCGATCGACAACATTCTCCAAGCAGACCTGATAATTCTTTACGACGCGATTTATGAACATGAGCCCGTTTGCTAGACCACCGGTTATGCTCAGGGTGACAATCTTAGCTTTCAGATTGTTCTACTTTTCTCAGCGATTTGCCGTCAACAATTCACAAGGATCAAAACACGTCAGGTGTCAAATTATACGTCGATGACATCGTCATGTTCAGTCATTACAAATTAAAATTACAGCAAAGCATAAGCACCCCGAAGGGGCACTGCGAAAACAACGACCTTTTGATTAGCGCCGAAAAAATCAAAGCCATACATTTTAGACCCGAATTACTGGTTGCGCGTTCTGATCTTTTAAGACTTAGTACTGGTGCTAAGTTAGGTTCGGGTACCTTGGAGTTAACTTTTCGATGGAGGACACCCCCATCGGATAACAGATCGCCGAACAAATGAGGAAAAATTTAGTCTCGTTAGGGGAAAAAGGTTTTTATTGCACTTTTTCCCCTCGCAACATCTATTGATAGTTTATGAGGCTCTCGGATACTATGCAAGAATTGTAGTCGTTTCTTTGACTTTTCTGGTGTCGACTGTGTGTGCCGGATATGCGGCTAGCCGTGTCCAATCTAACATCTCGATACCGGTCAGAGGCTATTTTTCTACGCTGTTAGCTCAACGATAATTTACTATTTATAAACATGTGCTTCTAATTATATATATATATATATATATATATATATATATATATATATATATATATATATATATATATATATATATATATAAAGTGATTTGCATTTGCAAGATGTTTAATACAGGTATATATAATGCACTGTTTACTTACGAGTCAGCGACAATCGGCATGAAAATGCCGCCTAGTGAGTTTCCTGCCATTCCGAGTCCGTTGGCTAGACCTCGCCTTCGATCGAAGTACTTTGCGATCATCATTACGCCAGGCGTGAACGTGAATACACATGCCAGTCCTGTAGATCCATTATTGAACGCATACAAATTGGTACGGCGCTTAGTCTCCAATTAATCATGAGTTTAGCATTTACGGGAGTCCATATTAAAATGTATATGCTTATATCTCTTTCTCCTCATATACATATATATACCCTCAAGAGCATAGAGCATATCACATTTAGGAAAACACTATCCACAGGACTGCAACGAACACAGTTTGTTCAAAGGAGCCATCAAACAAAGAATCTAGAAAGATCCACGACTTCAGCTTGTTTATACACAATAATACCTTATTAATAATCATCATCATTAGAAAAATATGTATTGTGAGGGATGCGCTGCTTTGTTAGAAGGCACCAGATAGACTCATCAAGCGATCGACCTTGCCCATTACCTAGTCGAACTTACCCATGAGGATCCCATACGAGAAGTAGAGATGGACCACAGATTGAGCCTGGGAACTGAGTCCCATGCCGGCGCAAGCGAGAACCGCCCCCGCACAGCGTTACCGCCCGCGGTGAGAAACGCTCGGCCAGCATAGAGGCAATTGGTGCTGTAATACGTTGATACGACACCGAGACGCACCGAGGCAACGAACATTGGTGCATGTATAACCGGTAAAAGCGGCAAACAACAAGTAACACACCATGTATTAATTATATAATTACTATAATTAGCTATAAGCATTATATATAATTTACACTACTGGTTGCGGCACACAACGACAATACCGACGACTACGAAAACTACCCGAATTACGCCGCTGCCACCTTTGGCGCAAAAATAATGTGGTTTTTCTTGCCAATCAAGAGGAGTTAGTCGGTCTAACAGACTGTTGTTAGTAAGCTCACAAATATTCGGAACTTTAAAGTCAATCCAATAATAATCCTTTTAATGAATACACATGTGATTCTGCAAGAATCTAACGTAAGTTGAAGAATGTGGAATTCAAATTGCGTCGTCGAGGGCGCGATTTTAAATGAAGCCCCAGCTAAAATCATGTAATACTGCTGTTCCAGATATGACCCGGCACTTGTAGCGCCAAATAGGCCTATTTCCTTTCAGAAGGTAAACGCTTTTTGTGTTCTGCCAACTTGACAATAGAAACACTTCATCACACAGCGGGATGCGACATGTGTTTGGGTGATCAGGGCTTTGTTTGGTATACAAACCACATCCATCCTTATTAGTACAGCTGCTACCCTATCATTACTACAAAGCTACAACTGTCACTAACCGACTCCGAGAAAGAAGAAGAATTGAATCGACTGAATCCAGGCGATAGCCGATGGCTTTTCGTTGAAACGTTCAATGAACGTGCTGATATAGACACCGAATGTTTTGGCGTGCCCTATGATTAGGATGTTACTGATCACGACTCCAAGCAGAACCATCCAGCTCCAGCCGCCGTCCGGAGGGGGCACCTTCAAACAACAAGACAAACAGTAACAATAAGTTAGGCGTACTCTATAACGAACGCGGCATAGAAACAAACGTATATATCTTGGGCCAGTCAGAAAGTTTCATTGTGCCGGACAAATTTAGACGTACTATAGATGATAATAATAATAATGTGCATGAGAATGTATTTGACGCATTTGCAGTCATCGTAAACTTTCGTACAGAGCCTTCTCCGTCTTCCAGTTTTTCCGCTGAAGCAAGCCAAGGTGCAAAAACGTTCTCCCCTTCCGTTTTATCTTCTGGTATATAATATATATATATATATATATATATATAATATGTACCAGATTGCACATCCTAGCAGTCATGTTGGTTTTGTTGGTGTTGTTGCCGCCGTTCCGAGCAAGGTGGCTTAGTGGTAAAACCATTGCCTTACACGAAAGGAGGATTGCTGTCAAATTGAAATACGTACAGTAGCAATTGATATGCAAATAACAGCTTACACCAGTATCAGACGATTCTTGTCAACCACACACAGCTGTTTTACTAGAATCGCTTTATAGGGGGGTGGGGCTCTACAACTAACAGAGCGTTTTGACTAACCTATTATTATTATATACAAGCGACATCTATGACGACAATAGACATGAAGAATGGAGTGCCTGCCGCACTCTACAGTACAATCGTGTATCATACAGGCTCTCGCAGATCTAGCGACATTCAAGTGTTAAAATAATACCCTTGGTTAACATTTGATTGTATGATTCTGCCACTGCGCGCAGACAATCGATATCAAACAAACATCTCCAGCCAGCTGTCGTCCTCTACAGCCAGTAACTGCAAACGCTGCTGACGTGAGCGGTATATTTCATCGAAGCATTTTTACGCTGTTTATATCCCAATAATGCAATGTATTATTCTTGCAGTTTATGTGTTTTTTGTTAATGTTGTTATCATGGCTGCCACTCCTCTTGTTAGTTGCTAAACTTTAAACGCTCTGGGCTGTTGTTGTTGTTGTTGTTGTTGTTGTTGTTGTTGTTGTTGTTGTTGCTGCTGCTGCTGCTATTGCACATTTCACTCCTTAACGGAAGTGCCACACGACGAACGACAGACATAAAGACGGTCCAAACCCCATTTCAGCGTCAACCCCCCGGGCGATGTCGCTACGATCGCTCTCGACTACCCGCAATTCGAAGGTTGGCGATGTCAACGACACCTGTAGACAGACAACCTGCTGCTACGGCGATCGTGTGGGCGGCAGTGGTGGCGTTGATCTCCTCTTTCATCGCGGCGGCGTCGGCAACAGCAGCAGCAGCAGGAGGTCAACGAAGATAAACTCAAAATCCGTCGACAATGAGGGTATCGGCCTCAAACCCTACGAGGGCTCTGACCGTGCTCCTCACGTGCTGGCCGCGTCACGGAAAGATCATTGGCCTGCGTCGACCCGGCAGCCGCCCGTGGTTTTTTGCCTGTGTATCTATGGTCTACGTGTATGATCTACGCGATCTATTGCTTGCTTGCCTACATTTACTCACTCTATCATTAGGTGGTCGGCGGCATCGCGTGAATCGCCCGTGTAACGCCCTAGCTCGATTCTGACGCTAACCATTCTCTAGACAATAAATCATTGTCCATACATGAATGAAAATACGTCGTGCAGTATCGGGTTATCGTCTCCATTGTCGTTGATGTGTTGTCGTCGTCGTCGTTGTCGTTGTTGTTGTTGTTGCTGTTGCTGCTGCTGCTGCTGTTGTTGTTGTTGTTGTTGTTGTTGTTGTTGTTGTTGTTGTTGTTGTTGTTGTTGTTGTTGTTGTTGTTGTTGTTGTTGTTGTTGCCGTTGTCATTTGTGAGGCCACGAACCCAGGAAAATGCATACCGCCCCTTGCACGTTCCTGACAGAGGCACGTCTTATCGAGTATATGTAGACATTACGGACAGCCCCTCCCTTAATCGATAACCTACCTGCTGTTGGGATCTCTTACTGGCGATTCTCGTTACGTTACATTGTCGTTTTGCAATCTACGCAATGGATACCACCGCATTGGCATATTTCGGAGGCATACCTAGAGCGAACTCGAATGCATGATATTTGCATATACCTAGTCGTCGTCCATTGTATATATGTATATATATATATATATATATATATATATATTCCGTTAGTTATCTCGTTTGCTCGACTCTGGCGATTTGCTCGTGAACCATAACAGTAACGCTCGTACTATATTTATGCTGCCATTTAGGGCGGGTGCGGCACAGCCTTAAAACATTTAATGGCGCTACTATACCGTTCTCCTGTTAGTACTTATAAATAGTAGTCGTTGTAGTGTACTAACAGCAAATTAATTTAATTCTTATATATATATATATATATATATATATATATATATATATATATATATATATATATATATATATATATATACATATCTTCGACATGCGATGGAAATAGTGGCTATCATGACAACGTTAAGGTTATGATGGACAAACGTATTGTAAGACTGTTGCAAATGTTACCCACTACCGATCGGGGATAAATTAGCCGGTAATGCTGATTTCTAGCTATTTTAGTGGCGGTAGACGACTTGGATCGATTTCATGAGTCGACAAGAGGTTTCTCTCGTCGTAGTTGGGGACCTAATTGTGGACCAAACTGCGGTATCCTCCCTGCAACAGCCAGACAACTCTGCAACACTTTTCGTTGTTATAACAAGACACATTTTCATGTTGCCCGCAATGATTATCTTTTGGTCTGCTTTTATCCGGCAACCTCTGGATTCTTTAGCACTATTCTACATATGTAGGATGCCAGTTCTTTGTATAGCTTCACGCTTTCCCACAGATACGTCTCTCAGAAATACTCAGTTCGGTTCCCACGATTGCGTCATGTTCGTTGAATGTTGAACTGTTCAAAAGATCCTTAACAGTTTAAGCATATGACGCTATTTTTGCCGCGACCTTTCACTTTGTGGCTCTATATGTTGACTGTGTGTGGCGAGTAAGTTTAAAAGGTTATCCCCGAATTGTGTCACCTACTGCCAGCTTAGATTCTTTGTTGTACGGAGTAATCATTGTCCTAGGTTTTTGCACAAGTTAATTAGGATGAATGTTTTTTTGCGTGCAAATTCTCTAATTCAAGAAAAGCCAATTTCGTACACACATATATATATATATATATATATATATATATATATATATATATATATATATGTGTGTACGAAACATCAGCATGAGGGCTAATACTTGGTCGAGGTTGTTGTTGTTTGCGAATCTCTAACAGGGAAGAAGATGAATTTGGCCACCCATTCATGCCATCCAACCTGTGCACCTCTACGGTGGTTGCAGTGTTCCCCGAAGTTAGTGAAGTTGCCGTGTAACAGACAGAGAGACATTAAATGCAACGGCACGAACCTTGTAAACAACAAATTTTCTACTAGAGCCCCCGATGTTACAGTAGCACCGAGAGGCGATACCGAAAGCGACCGTCTTGGGCCGACCTTAAAGTTGGAAAGAATAAGAGGCAGACGGAGTAGAACATAAATAATGACCACGAATTCGAGGACGCATTGACTCAACAACTGTCTGTGACTGACTTGGCAATTGATCGAAGGAGCGAACATGCTACCACGGCTGCCTCCGACGACGCTTCCCTTACGCGGTAAAGCTAGAAAGCGCCGTCACAGAGAACTCCTAAGCGAAAGCGACTTGTTTATGTCATTCTGTCTGGTTTACTGTGGCACGGTTAGCTCAAACGCTTGATCTAAATGATAACAAATATTTAAATGAATTTTCTTCCATGCGCTTGCAGAGACATGGACAGTGGACGTAGTATTTGTTCAATATAGCCACCGTTTGCTTTAATTGGCGCTTCAATGTAATGCCTTCAAGACGCTTTCAGACTCAGTGCGACACCTGCCTATTAAGATTTGCAGAAGGCTGCTGAATGGAGGGAGTGACCGAACCTGTGTGCTTATGTAGAGTTTTGTTAGACTCTCGCTTAATAGTAGCTTTTCGGGTTGACCCTCAGCCGAGATTTAACGTCCACGGAACTGCTTTTCGCATTCATAGACGGACCCCCATTAATACAAATGTGGGGCAACGGTGGGGCTTGAACCCCCCGCGCACCTCCTATGTGTCTCCCCCGGTCGCAAGGCGCAGGCGAACGCATCACGCTGCCGGGCTCGACTCTCGCTCATCTAGACGATTTGATCTATATCTAAACTGCTAGGCAGCCAATAGCACTTATCCCAGAACGTACTCATATGTTTCGATAGCCACTCCTGCACTACACGGCAGAATGTATCCACGGTTCCATTACAGTTTGCAGAACATGTAAATAAACTGCCTGCATAACTGTCTGTGCTTATTGAAAAAGTGTAGCGGCATTACGTCTCATTTACTAGACACGACACTTCAAAACGGGCTTAAAGCGTGCATATAAGCTGCACCCGTGTTAAGTGTCGTGTCGCAGGAACAGGGGCTGCTGTTTTGTCCTTGAGAGAACTGCAAGCATCAAGGAAATCTGTGCGCCTTATCGTCCCTATCGACACGTTAAATTCGGAACCCAAACCCGCTCTGCTGTCTGGGAGCCTGGTTGTGCTTCTTCTGCAGCTACTCGGTTTACAGTCTATTAAAAATAACAGATTCTCGTTTGATACCATATATATATATATATCCATGCATATATACAGCTGCGCAGCCCCCATATTTTGTAAGCAATTAATGCTATGCCGAAGCCGATGCTGTCAATCGTTAGGCAATTGCGTTATCATCGTTATTGAAGTAGACAACTAATTCCTTTGTTGCTGAGGTATGTGGTCTGTCTGTTGTGGTTGTTGTTGCCGTCGTCGTTGTTGTTGCCGTTGCTGCTTTTTTGTTGCTGCTTTCGCTGTTGGCGTTGTAACCAGAAGCATGTTTGTTACATGTTCCGGGCGAATAGGCGAGCGGGGCCGGCTTTCATCGACAAGACGTTAACTAACATTTGTGCTGTAACAAAAGTGCCGACTCATATGCACTTAGACACCCCTTCCCCCCCCCCGCCCCCCGCTCCCAAACCCCACACTCGAAGGTCAGGCTATAGAGGCCAAAGTTACGTCCAGCGGTTCGGTCTGCGCTTCGACACAGAGCAATCGACACAGTGAGAGAAGAACACACCGGGCAAGAGAGAGAAAACGAGAAGCGGAGACGGCAAAATAATGGGGAATAGCAAAAAAAAAAGAGAGAGAGAGAGAGAGAAACGTGACGTGACACGATCTCGTCGTTCGGACGCAGCCATGCACAGGCAAAGCAGCGGAGGCAAAGAACGCTAACGCGAACTTTGCGCCCCACGAGGGATCTTCAGCAAATTTGCTGTAGTCCAGCAGGTGGTCATGTCTGTACCACGTAACTGTCGCCACGTACCTATCTATCTGTCATCATTCTGTTTATCTGTGTGTCTATCGATTGACCTCTATTGTAGACCTCGCTTAGCATACATGATCCGGGCGGGCTTGCGGCCGGCCGGCGTCACGTTTGCCATGATGGCTGCGAGAAAGAATTGCCGCTTTTCACCTTGACCTGGCCTGACTTACGTCAGCCTGCCCTTCACTAGAGCGCGCACTAAGCTAACTGACAAACCAAGTTAAGCTAACGAAATATCTAAGGTGTTAAGAGGATCAAAATGAGGTGCTTTCATAGACACCGATACGTAGACCATGGGGCAAGTGTTGCAGGGCGACAAGGTGAAGAGGCGGGACAAGCAACATAGAGATCGAAAACACATCAACTTGACGTTGTTGTTCAAAAAAGGCTATAAACACAATCTCTTTTCTTCTACAATATTCGATCAGTATATATATATATGCGCTCTGTCTGGCAAGGCTATACTTGTGCCACCTGCCCTGCCACTGTTTAAGGCGCTACTCGAATATATTTATATATATAGAGAGAGAGAGAGATAAAAAAAGAGCCAGACCAATGCAATGTCCCCGCTGTTAGCGCTGGATTATGCGCATATATATATATATATATATATATATATCGTGTAAAATATATATATGCGTCTAAAGTACCGAAACAACGAAGGCCATTCAGAGCTCACCTAAAGGCGGAAACAGAGAGCCGCATAGCTGATCGAACTTTACTGGTTTGCATTTCTGTCTAACGCAAAAACGGGCGCAGTAACGAGCACTTAAGAGTAGAATTCCGGTCGAAAAGGAAACACCGCTTGGCGTATCGCTGTAGGAACTGTTGTTTTTGTCGTCTGACGATTCCCCGAACGACAAGTCCCCTAGGAAGTTTCTTTGAACTGCAATGTATACGCAGTTCTGTCTGTTGGGGAAACTCGGCACAATTACCACACCGCCGGTCTGACACGCGCACTGACGTCTTTTCTGTGCACGGCCTAAACAATGAGTGTTCATCTCTACGCTGTAAGCTGGTGTTTTCCGACGCCCGCACATCTAATATTCGGTTTCTAGTTACATACATAAGGCAGATTTTCATGTAAACGACACAGCAATGACGGCAAAATGCATTATCTTCACACGTTGATAGTTCCACGAACGTTTCGGCAAGTAGCAGCCAGTATGGGATTCCTTGTAGAGTGAGCAAATTAATGGTTAAGTGGAGATCTGGCTGGTGGTTCGTCCTTATGTCTGAACGAGATTGATAGTTGCTATGCACACGTACTGTTCGTCCAGGTTTGCCATAGGTGCGTTAGTAGCAAACTACAGTTTTCTTACAATAAAAATAAACTTGGTAGTTAGGTATTCTTTAGATAGTATTCTCGGTATACTCTGCGTAGTATTTTTGGTATGGTTTAGGTATAGTATTAATGATTGGGCCATATATTTTCCCTTTGCATTTCGCCCCAAACTACCCGCCATAACGTCGGCGGGTGTGCGTAAATGTATTTTTATCCCTAATGGAAGAAAGATATTGTATTATTAGGTTAGTATATATATAGTATAAGAAGTATTTGGTTTTATTAGGTTAGTATTCTGGGTATTCTGTAGGTATAGTACCCTTGGTATTTTCTTGGTGTTTTTCTTCGTATCCTCTAGGCATCGTTTCATATAATAATTGAAGTAGTTAGTCTTCTGAGACAAATTAATACCATTGTGCTAGCACTATATGTAAGACCACGTACAGCACAAATAAAGATTAGTTTATCTCTTTAAGCACTCTTTAAGCAAAACAACTTTGGCTCTCCTTTATGCTATGTCTAATTATCACGTAAATAAAAACAGATGCTCGCGGCATTTTAATCCCGTGTTAACATGGTCATGGTGCTAGTGATTGAGCAACGGTATAACCTCTTCCCCGGATATTTACGATCGCATATATATACCGCTTTTCATAGCTAGAGATCACGAGTGAGTGTATAGCAGAATACTCAGAACATCAGTACGACTCAACGAATCAGAAGATGAAAGTTAGTGGGTACAAGCTTGCCAAAAACTTCCATAAAACGAATCGCTGAACAAATCGCTCCTTAAAGCGGTACTGCAACGCGTCCAATCATTTTAACCGCGTAAGTCGTCCGCTAAAATGCGCACACCTTCGTATGTACATATGTTTATATAAAGACGTATTCATATGTGTATATGCCCATGCGTATATATATATATATATATATATATATACTTGTATTCATAGGGATGCATGGGGTATCACGCATTCAAGAACCGTCTAGGCTACGACCAGAGACCGCGGACACTCGGTAGACGGGCAAAGTTTCGTTTCATTTGATAGACCGCGCTCTAGTTTACTATTATTGTCCAGCTAGTACGCGCTATTGCTGGCTACCGGGCACCTCGTTTTTTTTATGGGCTACGCGGCTGCCGACGCCACATATACAAACACGTTACAAAAGAGCTTTAAACTCTATCGTGCTCAAAAATGCCTTCGTTGAACGTTCAAATCACAAAGAGAAAGAAGGCTGGCTTATTGATCGCTCGCACTGTACACATCGGATTCGCTACAACATGTGAACAGAGCCAGTTTACTTGCTTTTTCAGCTTCGATTCTAAGCGGTACAGATTCGATTTTCCTTAGAGTGCACTCCGAGTTGCGTATTCAATTTCGCCATCAGAGCCAGTCGGATATCTCAAAACAACAGTGACAACGATATCAGAAACTATCACGCGTGACTACTATATGCGAGCAAGAACAATCACTTCAATTAGGTCGTAACGCGTCGAAGAATGTCGTTGTGTTCTCATTTTTCGCTCACATTTCCGGAATCTCTAGGCAATGCCGTTTGCTAGAGCGTATTTATCGTTTATCTGCTTTAACCGCGAGGATTTCTTCTCTTCTTTCTTAAACCTCTTTGGTATAATTGCAATTTTTTTAGTAAGTAACAGCGAGCGTTTATAACCGATTTGCTTTAGGAGATGAAAAAGTCGTCGAGTATGATAACAAGACCACGTGGTGAAGTTCAGTAAGTAAATCGCAGAACAAGACTAACACATTTCGTGTCTATTCCATAACTTCTCACAGAGCTCTCAACGTACTCCCAAAGTAATCAGCAACCATAAACATCAGCGGATATCCACTGGGCGGGGGGGGACAAGATGTGATACGTTGGTAAAATGACTACGGTCAAAGTTCATTATCAGGGTAGTTCTGACCGTTTTTCCGATTACAAAGAATAGTTCAGCAAACATGAATAAAACATGCTTCTACTGCCAGAATAAGTAAATTATATGAAGATTGCATGAGTTAGTTCGCCGTTAGAAAATCGGCCCTGCATTAATCACTAAAATAATGCACCCCCGTCGTTTTTAAGGTTGGATTATCCGCAAATAGCCCTTTGTCTCACCTGAAAGTCCGTTCCTATTTGCCTATCCTGGTTTCCTGTGATTCCTACTTATCTTTCTTTTTAAGGCGGCGTGTTTTAAGCAATGCAGTTTCATAGAAACGTCATTTTGAGGAGAATATATATATATATATATATATATACATACATATCAAACGTCATTTTGAGAAGAATGTGTATACATATCACCAGCTTGAGAGGTGTTTCTCATTATATATGAAGCGAGTGCTTTGCTTGTCTATTTGAGCAAAGAGCCGCTTTGTGTATCTCTCTGTCAGGTTGTCCACCGGCTACTGAAACAATCCGACAAAGCTAAAGATGCCGCGTACAGTACCATACGAATGTTTCATTCTGAATGGGAAGCTAAAGTCGAACAGGCCAAACGGGAGGTCGGTGGTTTGGACGTTTTCAATGCCGTGCACCTTTGGTCTGGTCCTGCATGTGACAGTCGCCACGTATACACCAGGCACATAGTGCATGGTTATCACTACCTGGTACTTTCAAACGCAGCCTTTCACGAGGAGTACGAGTTGTGCACCTGCCGGTTCTGCCTGCAGAGGTGTGCCAAGTACCATGCAGTGGAATGCACAGCGCTGGACAAAACATCGTTGCACTACTTCTCTCGCCGAAAGCGTGAAGGAGATAGAGTATTATGAAGAAACATCTTGAACTGTATATTATACTCAATCTGAGTGAAATAAATATAATTGAATTGTATATATATATCATCTACCAATAATGGTAAATAAACATCAACAACAACAATTTTATATATATACATATATCACTCCGGCATCGCTAGCAAGGGCAGCACCACAGTCAAGCCGTCACAGAAAAACCTACGAATTTTAAAACTCTCTGGTAGAGATTGGCTGAGCTGAACACAGCATGCAAGTGTAGACGTTTATTTCCCGTAGTTCAGGGGTTATGTGGGTGCATTGCAGTTGTATTAATTTTGTGATGATATTAATGTACTCGTATGCTTAACATTAGGCTCCCTGGTGCAACCCCAAAACCGTTAGTAGTATATATATATATATATAGACGAGGTAAGGTAGACGAGTAAATCCTAGTTCTGCATCGTGTTGCGCTATATTACGGAGTCAGTTGATTATGTTAGCAGCACTAGTGGCAACTATGGTTTGAATGTATGTATCCATGGGCCGAGCTGATTGAGCTATCATTTGTGAACGCTAGAATGCCAGAGGGAATGCTAGCGAAAAGCACCGATAGAGCGGCTGTTCGACGGGTAACTAGCGGCTATTGAGAACGCTGATAGGCGCTGTTCTCAGGTTGCCTGCGGGCTTGACCACTACGGGGACTTGTGTCGCTTACGATTTGCCACCAGCACTAAATAATCCTGACCGTGAAACCTTATAGTTACGATTATTACGATGATTTATTAATTAATTACAATACATTTACACATTCGGCAGTGCTCGCCTCACGTCTTGTTTAGGAGAGAGAGAGTGAAGTTTATAAAAGTTGTTATTCTGCCTTCTTTCTCCTGCATAGTTGTGCTAAATCTTGCGTAGCGAAAAGCGAATAACCAGATTAATAAAAAGTCGATATGTCAAGTTAACGATTTTTCGTGAAAAATCGTAATTTTTTTCCATTATGACCAAAAATGTGTGTCTAAAAGACAACTCTCACGCAATAGCAAATTTAATACCCACCATTTTCGTACCAAAGTGACGGTGCTGCGTTACGTAGTTGTCAAGTAACTGAGCTTTTTCTACAGTCATAGTTGTTATGTTTTACGTGCGAGTTTTCACGTTTAGAACCGTAAAATTTTGCCAAGACGTTACCGCTTCTCCTTCCACTAAGAAAAACTATTCTCTTGCCGAGTTCTACCAAACCTCAAAATTTGTACCTAACTTTCTTATACACCCTATGCAAGTATGCATGCTTTCGATATGGCTATCGAAAAAGCTTAGTTACTTGACAACTACGTAACGCAGAACCATCACTTTGGTACGAAAATGATGGACATTCAATTTGCTATTGCGTGAGACTTTTTTTAGACATACATTTCTGGTCGCAATGGAAAAAATTACGATATTTCACGAAAAAGCGTGAACGTAAGACATAACAACATATCGACTTTTTATGACTTTCCTAGCCTGGCTATTCGCTTTTCGCTACGCAAGCTAGTGAAGTGTCCTCTGTTGTGCAGAATTTATCCTCCGAACTCGCCGGTATAATCGGTTTCTTTATGTGTTAACTGGTTCTCCCGCAAACGTAGATTTCGCAAAACTATGTAGGAGAAGAAAAGGCATAAACTAGATGGACTGGGAAGAAGAAAATAACTACTTTTATAAACTTCACTCTCTCTCTTTCTTAAACAAGACGTTTCCGCGTCCTCCGTCCATTGGAAAAAAATATTTTCGTGCCGAGTTCTACCAAACCTCGAAATAAGTACATAACGATATGAATGAGCCTGTATTTACGTATATATATATATATATATATATATATATATATATAGCGAGCGGATTTACATATGTATAGCAGCTGCCTGCTACGATCTTGTATAATAGATGACAACACATATTGTCTAAGCGATTCGAACACGCAACCGGGGCTTGCTCTAGTATGATCATAAAATGCACTTCACGCGCCGCACATCATCGAATTGCACAAAGAGACGACACACACACACACTAAAGGCGGTGCTCACGATTCACCGAAGACCCACCCCGCGAACATAAGGTTGCTTTCGCTGAGACACGAACACCATAATATCACTTTCACGTCTAATCACGCTGGTCGGTCATGGTGGTAATAGGCGACACCTTCGCATCATGTAACGTGGAACATCAACAGCAAAAGGGCATTCTGGCCAAGTCTGGCAGATCCTATCACACGTCAATCACGTCCAGGGTCTTCAGACCCGACCTTGGTAAAGGTCATCGCTCCCATACCTCTGACGGTAGACTGTAGACTGACTGCTTTAAAAAGCGTGACGCCTCTGGCCTGTGGCTGACCCGATTGTATAAGCAGTCCTTCAGCGTTTGCACCGATTAATCAGAATACTCATCTTCAATGTTGCACTAGAAACTGTCGAAGCAATGACAACTGTTGTTGTTGTTGTTGTTGTTGCCAATTCAATGAGCTCTTTCGTTTGTTGATGTTGTCGTTTCTATTGTTGTATTTGTTGTTGTTGTTGCTACCGGTGTGTACCTACCGTTACAGGCGGTTGTTGTTCGTCAAAGAGCTGGGAGGAAGGTATGAGACGCGTGAACTTAGCAGTCGCCATAGTTACGTAATTCACGGCGCTCACAGATCTCGCTGTACGTTACACTAAGTACTACTTACTACAAACAAGTACTACTTACTACTAACAAGTACTACTTACTACTAACAAGTACTACTTACTACTAACAAGTACTACTTACTACTAAAAAGTACTACTTACTACTACTAGTAGCCGCAGCAACCGTCGGCGACAGTGCGACTAGGAACGAACGTAGCCGCTGGTGGATCGGTCAGGCAAAGCTAATCACCATTGACTAATCACGTGCGTAATTATGGCCGCAAACCAATTCAAAGGAAAAAGAAGTAGCGGCAAAAGATAGAGATAGAGAGAGAGAGAGAGGCAAAGAGCGAAGCAGAGATCGGGCCAGCTGTTTGATAATACGCATACCTAAAGGGTGCAGAACAGCGCCGCCTGGGAAAACATTGTCAGTGAGTCATGTTGTCCGTACATGAGCACGGAGTGGATATGATGATCGGCGACTCTGACATCAGAACTAATCGCGGACTCGTCGAGATTGGGTGCATAAATAAATTTAAAAAAAAGTATATATATATGCATATATATATATATATATATATGCATATATATATATATATATATATATATATATATATATATATATATATATATATATATATATATATATATATGCCAATTAATGCGAACTCCCTGGAGACGAGGTAATTGTCTGGTTGTACATACAGCATCCGTTGGCTAGCCAACACTACTTGCGAATCGATAAATTGCTGAAATAATAGGGTTGCGACAACCCATCCAGACAGAGGCGCTGTCTCCATCCCGTTTCTTCTGATTCACAACCCCTTCTGGCGGGCGAATCGTCTTCTGACTTCCGAATACGCCGGAGTCTACACGAAGCAGTATGGTCTCTTGTATAAACATCGTATGCAGTAATCGTGTATGTACAATCGTATCCCGTAGTGACACGTCTCGAATTAGTGGCTACTGGACTAGCAACGGATGGCCTCGAAGCACGCCATAACCTCTATTCATCGATGCTCTGCCAATTGCGGCCTCATTCGCTAACGGCGTCTGGGAGTCGAACCTCCGACCAGTCATCTGAGGTGGCCAGTTGCATCGCTGACGAGGAGTGGAGGTAGCTCAGATTCTCAGGGTGTGTCCAGCGGAGGCTTAGAGGTGGCACGTGACGATAGGTATGTTTATTAGGATTTCCCGAATAATTACCGTGTTCAACGAACGGACATGATTGACACATACCGAGTCGCCGGTGAGCCGCAACACGGCGTTGTCCATAACTAGGCACGCGTGGCGGGTCACAAAATGAAGAATCGGCAAGACCTTTTCTTGTAATTTCAACTTCTTCACCATAACATCTTTATAGCCCCCCCCCCCTTCAACCTCGTTCATCTTAGGAACGTGGACATGAAGCTACACTAGTCTCGACAAACCTGTGGGCACAGGTATCTAGTGCCACTTTTATCAATGAAAAAGGTTAGGCTAATAAACTTTTTGCACGGTTCGATATATTCCTAAAAGACGTGTTTAATTCACTGTTCAATTTAATGTTGTAATTTCTGTTCACTCAAATCACCGCTTCGATTCAGCGCCCAAACCGCTCAAAATAGTCGGGCACCCCTAGAGAGTGCCCGACTACCAGGGCTACAACATCCGAACAAATGGAATCAGCAATAAAGCGATTCAGCTTGGCCATTCTGGACAGTGAAAGTAATCAATACCCCCTGATCGGAAAAAAATGGTACAGCCTTTAACACGGTTCGCTCACTTACACACTCGCAAAGCTGCTAGCGATCAACGGGGACTGCTTTATACAATACCTATACCCATTGGCAAACCTGACATCCGCGAATGCCATATGTGCAACTCAAGAGAAGCTTACTAAGGCACTATCACCGCTGTACTTTTTTCAATACTGAGCAAGAGCTACTCTCTTGAATATTGCCTCAAATAGAAAAATAGCCACCGCACAAAGTCGAGCAGTACAGGTCGAGCAATGCCAAGTTGAAATAATTTTATAAATGATTACACAAAGACAGCACAAAGGTTGTGACTCCGGCACTACCGTGGCGTTTACAACGACGCCCGGTGTGCATCATTCATTTGACCAGTTCTCTGTAAAAATACATGCTCATCTATACACATATATTTGAACATATACTATATATGCATACAAACATGCGCGTATAAATATTTTTTATGTATGTACACAGTTTCAATATTTTGTTGTAAGGGTACAGGAATATATAACTCACTACAAAAAAGCTTGTGAAGAGCGCTCTCAGTCAAGCTAGTCCGCGAGGTAGCCACTCGTTGTGCCTATTAGTGCTGCGGCATTGCTCTGCTGGGCCGCCACTGATATCCGTTGAAGTAGCTAGTCAAGAGCTCTTTTCTTCCCTGTCGACAGTTCGATTCGTCTGCTTATCTTTTGAAGAAGCGGCTATGCCTCGGGGCCGGGTCCCCCGAGTGTTTCGAGTACTACCGGCACGAATTGAACTCGTTGGTGACTGGCGCATATTTGTCAACCTTTAGTCGTTCAGCCTTGCAACCGCTGCGAAGCCACCGGCAGATGCATTGGCCTTCAGGTTTTAGGGGGCAAGGTTATCCGTGATCCGTCCCAAACAAGCGCTTTTTCCATTGCAAATTTGATAGGGGTGAGGCAGTCCAGCCTCTTTCCGTCGCTTGTCAAGAGGCCGGCTGGCTTACGGAGGGACGACCTGAAAGCTCAGGCTGTAATCCCGTTCACTTTGCTATGAAGGCTTTGCCGTCCTGCGCTTCTGCTGCAGGAGAGCCCGTGGGTCCCCCAGATGTCCATTCGAGGTGTACTCCGCACGGACACCAATGCTACTCAATAGCCTTGTCCCCAACCTCAAACCGATGCATAGACTAAATCTTTCGTGATAAAGTAAAGTGCCAAGGTTTGAGGGAGGATGGCTTGGAGCCACTTGCTGGCATCTTTCTAGGCTTTTTCTTCCGTTAGGAAGTAACCGCTGGTTCTTCTTGGAGGCAATGAGGTCGTCGTAGAACCTCTGTTGATTTTTACTTACCCCAGGGAGTAAGTCTACGAGTACTTCGAGTCTCGCTTTAGCAAGCTCCCTAGAATGCCAGCAGGGCTACGGGCGACGTGATAGGCCGGACAGTACCTTATGAGGCCTGCAACTACGCAACGTTGATGAAATGCAGCTAGTTGGCAGCTCTGCTGTAAAGCGAATTTCCAGACTCCAAGTGTAAACGAAAGGGGGGCTTGAGCCCAGTTGCTGTCGGCTAAGTATAAATATATATATATATATATATATATTCACGCATCTTTTGGCATGGGCTTTACTGAGGATTACCAAAATTTAATAACAAACAAGCCGTCTGGCGATTTAGGTGTTCGGCTGTACATGATAACACTTGCGGGCTGTAAGCCACGCGAACATTTAATTAACAATATATTTCCTGGCTACAGTTTTAGCCTAAATGTTCATACCAGAGCGAGTTATCGTCGTTGCGACTTCAAAGAACTTATTGAATCTTTCAGGCTCGTTACGTATGCTGGTGAATGTACATCTATCAATCTTTTCTAATATAACGGCTAGTCTAAGCACTCAACATTATTTCTGCTAATGTTGCAGCGGCAGGCAACACGTTATTCGAACTTTCTATGTATTTTGGTCAGAATTTTTTCGTCACACTCAAGTCCCTGATGCCATACGGGTGAAGCGTATAATAGGGCCGGGAGAACAGTGTTGCTTGTACAGTATAACATACAGGGAAGCATCTTGAATCATAAACGAGCATAATATTCAGTTCAGTCTCCTTGTGGCAGTCCTTACCACTTCAAGTATATGAGGTGTATAGTTTAAGTGCAGGGTTATTGTTTTCAAAGTGTAGCACAGCACATTTACTAACAGATTGTTTAAGATTAGTCAAGTCAAGTCAAGTCAAGTCAAAAGCACCTTTATTCAAGGGTCATATATGCCTAAGTATGAAGGTCCCTTACGCTGGTGTCTAGGCGTTTGTTCAAATCCCTCAGGAGATCCTGGTTTGCTCTAACGTCCGTGTTGCCAAGGATGTCGGCGATTCTTGCCGAACCCAGGGATGAAAGGCGCTGTGGCTGAGACTGAGTGGCTAGAGCCTGGTCAAGCCCCACATCGCACACGAAAGCTGCCTCAAGTATAACAGTATTTTTCCGCAATTCTAGATGAGACCGGGGAAGATGATGGTTAGGCGAAGCGCCTCTTTGATTGCCATGACATTACGAATACTAAAGAGGACAGGGCGGATGACTTCAGGTACAGTGCCACTTCTGATGATATCAAGCATTCTTGCTTACTCGCGGAGTAGATGGCACGCGATGCTTGCATTAGTCGTGGCAAGAAGTTCCCTGAGATGTTGCGGCCGCAGGCCGTTCATCCTCCATACAGCCTTGCGGGCCAGTTCTGGGCCGGTGAAGAATGGTCTGATGAATGGTCTCGGCGGCAGATCGCGGTTGTCCGGTTGTCCGAGGTGTTCCCAAATCATTTCTACGAACTTGTCATTTCGTGCAGACCGGACTTTCAACGGAGAGCAAAGCTCTCGCGGCGCCTGCAATGTTGCCTTCCCCAAGCAGCCTATTTTTCTCGAGGCATGGCATTTTTAACCGACGGGCTTCTTCACTTCAAAGGTGACGATATCAGTCTGATAATTGACCCCAGAATATGAACAATGTTATGAGTGCGCTGGCTGCCTTAAAATTGAGGCCGCTTAGCATTCTTCCAGAAATGTTGAGCCCTGCGTTTGTCTTCCGAGTGAGGCGCGCTTTAGGTGGCTACAAGCCCATCCAGTAAGTGCCAGGAGCTTGGCGATGTCCACCTGCCAGGGCGCGTCCTATAGCTGCAAGTTGCAGGTCTCAATGTATTGAGTGCAGCGACGTAATGCTATAGTCGGATGTTCCATCGGAACTGAGGGCAACGAGGTCGTGTTGGCTCTACTGTAACAGCGTGGGTCTAAAAGCAAAGAAAAACGATGGCCGGCGCGGCTCCCTTGAATTTTATCGGCACTATCCTCGTCGGGATGGCTGCCAGTTATCGGCCGGGATTTACTCGTCTGCGAATACGCTTGACTTCGCTAACGCCGGCGGGACTCTGTTCCTGCAGAATGATTTTTACTGACAATTTGGGCTGACATGAACAATGGCTCCACAGATGTTGTCGGTATTGCTTGACGCCGCTTAACCCAGCTAGTTTCGTGGCGCACATCAGTTTTCATACTTTCTCGAGCTTATCTGTGCTCATTCTGTGACGAGACGTTAGCGTCTGTCAGTTTTAGGTGTAGGTCCTTGCACATTCCTAACACGTTGTCACAGGGAAATGGGCTGCCGTCTACAACAACACTGATGGAACTAACTACACGGAAAACCTTGTGTGCCTCGGATTCATCCATTTGCTCCAGCCTTACTAAAGCTTCTTCCTTTTACCTAGTATTACGCTGTCAGGTTTTATTTACGACCTCCCTGAGCTTTTCGTCTTCTGTCAGTTCCTGAACTGCCGTCTCGGCGTGAACTGCCTGCAGCGAGTTTTGGGTGTCGCTGCTCGGTCGCGCACGTTTAACACCGTGCTGTCAGCATCCCGTAATGTCAGTGGGCGCTGTTTCACCATCACTTTTGTGCTAAAGCGATCGCCCACAGTAGTACAACAATCTACCTCAGTCGGGTTGCTTCGAACGCACATGGTAGCCGCCGCCCTTCCGCCGTAATAGATCCAGCAAATGAGTAGTAGTACCCTGCTCGGATATCATCAACCTCGACCTCATTCCTGTGCAAAAAAAGGCGCCGATATGCAAAACTGTCTCCGAGCGTACCCTAACCACCAGTCGAGCAATCACTACACACACGTTCGCTGATGCAATATCAATACAAAAGGCGAAGTAAAACCTCACAAAAAAATAATATCTATGAAAGCCAGCAAAAACACTATCACACTCTTTGCAACAAAACATATATATATATACGTTCATAAGCATGACCATACGTGTGCACATATATATGTACAGCTAAATATGCCTGGTTGGACACTTACCCGACTATAGCGCTGAGGTCTCGCCGCACGATTGCTGACACTGCGGGCTAGTTTAGCGGAAGGCTGCGGTCGAAGTGGGGCAGTTTCGTGTCCATCAGGCATTCCGACTTCGCCGACGTGACCTTTCGTCCGTGCCGGCACCTCGGAGACCTCGTGGGTGATCGCCGAGATCGCCGGCTGTTCTGGCGGCCGCTTCGCCTCATCATCGGCCACCTCGACCGGGGTGCGGACTGCAAACACGGACAGGCGGGATCATAAAATGATGAATCTGTCGTTAGTGGCTGACATCACAAAAAAAAGCTACAGCAGTAGCAAACCACAGCAACAACAACAACAATGCCAACAATCGCCGTAATGTTAAGTCCAAGGCGTGTCTTTGTTCTGCGGCATACGTATGGCATATGCACGTATTTACTGTATAACAACATATTTATTGTATAACATATCTATGTATAGTTTACTGTTGTACCGCTAGTATTCGAAACACTAGGGATACCTGCCCCAAGACATATAGTCACTCCTTCACAAGGTTGGCAAACGAATCGAACTGGCGACAAAGGAAATAGAGCTCTCGACTACTTACATGAATGGCTAACACTGGCCGCCCAGCGTTGCAACGCGGCAGCAATCATAAGTATGATGAGGGGCGCTCCTCACACGCATTTGTGTAGTGAGTTAATATTTCGGAGACATTTGTTTTTTTGTAGTATATATATATATATATATATATATATATATATATATAAGCGATTTAACTAGATAGTGCGTAGTGCAATTCCAACCTGTACCCGTTCGGACTGTATATATATGATGCCTATACTGAAGTATGGTAGATAATGGGTGACGTGATGAATAATACGTTGCACGAAGAGACGTGTGTAGGTTGGCTTATCCTATACAAAAAGGTGACCTAGGATTCAGAAGGGGAGTTAACCTAACTTCAGGCTTAAGCAGCTTCTCTAAATCAGATTAGCTACGTACGAATCTCTGGCGAACGATGACGAACAGAAGATAATCCGTAATTACAAAGAAGAGGAGTGCAAGGTAGGGATTATACTTGATTATGGTGAAAACTCTTCTGTAAAAAACGACTTAGTTAGTGCGCCAGTCCCCAGCACGGCAAACAATTTTTCCTAGATACCTAGATATCTCTCCTCTGTCTATCGCCGCAGATAGTTAGCGCTAAGCCAAACTAGCTTTAGGTGGAGTTTTCAAAGAGGGGGATCTATAGGGTCTTCGGTTAGAGTGAGCAAGTTACAGGATACTATGCTTGCTGTTTCTGCACCCGGACACAACGTCTTGCCTTGTCCGATAATAAGGTTAAGTCAAGGATACCTTAAAACTATTCGATGCTAAAATATTAGCAGAAGTATTATATGTTACTTCTAACGCTAGCAATTGCAAGGCGTAAATGTATACTGCGGAGCTTGTATCAATGTTTTAGGGAATATAGTAGAGAAGCCGCATCTCTTTTCAGGCACTGAAAGATGCCATTTCACTTAACAATCACACGTTTCCAAAACTCCTTCACTCTCAACCGCTGCAGAGCCGCGTACGACGCGCTCAAGAAGACGGCACTAGGGGCTGGCCTTGGTCTGTGTCTGCTGTCAAAGCCAAATGTCGTGATTACCAAGCAGAAGGCGGCGGACACCGCGATCTGCTGGACGAATTTCGAGAGGAATCTTGTTGTGCGGAACTGCAGGGCAGAGGAAGGGTCTTCTTGGGTAGAGGGACAGAGGGTTGTGGTTTTCTTACAACTACTGCGGAGGTTTGAAGACCTTCTTGAAATACTTGCCTAGGGTGTAGATTCCCATACCGGAAGAGGGTGGTCATCACCGGAGATTCTAACGCCGCCGGGACACTTTAGGGTAGCCGCCTAGCGACCGAGAGCGCCCGGACGTTGCAGGAGTGGATGGCCGAAAATAACATGACAGTCTGCAACGACGAAAGGGCACCCCCCTTCTGTCGGAGAAACCAGACGGCACATACATCGACCTTATTGTGGGTGGCATAGTGACCCTTCCGCTGGTAGTGATGCGGCGGGTGGTGGATGTGGAGGAAACCATGAATGATCACAATACATTTGTTTCACTCGAAAGGTTCTCGAAGACTCTGTCAACCCGCTCCCGGAAGGGGGTGCAAGATGGCAATGACTTCGAGGGCTCATTACCAAGAGCAAGGTCCTAGCGTGGAAGCAGTTCATAAAGGCTACTGAAAAGGACCTTTGGGGCCTCCTCTACTGGAGTGTTATGTCGGGGCTCCGGAGACTCCGTCCAGGCGTTTCGGCTTATCAGCTTACTGGACGCTTGAGGTAAGATGGTAAAACACGTCATCGTCTAGCGCCTAAACGAAAAAATCGAAGCCAAGAGAGCAATATCGGAGGCTCGGTAAGGATTTCGGTAAAGTCAGTTGACGCTTGGAGCCCTAAAAAGGTACTGCAACGGGGCGTCGAGGAGACCACAAAGACGTTTAAGAGGAGGTGGTCCATGTACCTTATACTCCTGGATCTTTTAACTCAATAAACTTGAAAGTAGTTGTGGAGGCGATGAAGATGAAAGAAATGTTTGCCTACTTCCGCCGGATGATTTCATTCTACCTAGATAACAGAGGTCTGGTTGCAGAGGAGCAGAGGTACGAGATTACGCAGGGCTCAAGTTTGGGATTCGTGCCCTAGCTAACGGCGGAGTGCTCGAAATCGATAATATCCCGAATGGGACGGAGACGCTGAAGTACGACGATGATATTGCACTCGTGCTTACGGCTAGGACTAAGACAGCCCTAGAGAGCGCCGCCAATGGAGCATTGCCTCAGGTAAACGAGCGGGTGGAAAGCCACTACCAGAAGCTCGCACCCGACAAGACAGAGGGGAAGTCTCTAACAGGACAAAAGAGGACAAGAGGGGGCCTCTTTACTACCAGGGAGAGTGCCTACTACGTAATGGCGACGGCGGAGGAGGCTATAAACTATGTCGGCACCATTTTGACATTTGAGGGTGACTCTGCAAGAGGCGAGGAGGAGAGAGAAATGCGAGCGATACAACGGTCGAGACGAGTGCTCAGGACGAAGAGGGGACGAGTGGGGTGAGCAGCTGGGCCCTAGGGGTGTCGCTGCACCCGCTCAGGCCGGGTAAGCTTGGCATTGCTTTTGCCCATCTGGACGACCCCCAGAAGTAATGCCAAAGTAATCGGTTTTTGGGTCTCACGCTAGTCACGCTAGCTGCTCGTGACGCATGTGCATCAAGCATTTCCGAAACATCCCAAAAATATGCTTATTATTCATGCTGTTTACAATTGTGAGGTTTGAACGTGTGTTTTATTAAGTGTTTCCAGTAGTTTTCATCAATTCATGGCGCCATGATAGAGGCAGCGTTGCCCCTACAGACGGCAAGTGATGGTAATTTCCTTAAATATTATTTCTCACACCGGCCACCTGTTACAGCTCGCCTCAACCTCAGCTCCACATCGAGCAAGGTGGCTTAAAATGGCAATGGCAAAGCCTTTGCTTTGCGTTCGGGAGATTTTGGGTTCAAGACCTGGACCGGCCGCTCTTAAATTCGTTTTGATGGTTTCCAATTTAGACATGATGATCGACCGCGATCGGACAAAAAACGAGGAACACAGATGTCTCAATAAAAAGGGATGGTGCATTACCATCCCACCGCCCATTATCACTTTATCACTTCTATCATACAATTGCGGAAGAGAAACGTTTGCAGATAAGGACCCATATCCTTAGCATGGCAGCCATGCGGAAAGTAATGGAATCCAACATAGTGCCTAACGGTGGGTATGGACAGGCTTTTAGTCAGCGCCCACTAAAAGTATCTTATCTTCTTAGCGGTATTATTATGATTATTATGCGTTTTCAGGTGCACAGTAAACAATGGTAAGCTTAATAAGCTTCGAGATAAACTGACGAACGTGGCGATAAGATGTGCCACTCCAATAACCAGCGGAGTAGTTGCAAAAGCCAATGCCGCTCTTCAGGTTTATTTCGCCGCAGCTTCTCTGATACTACTCCCATAAATAGGGACGTTTCCTAAATCCACGCTTCTTGTCATACAGAGGACTTCTTAAAGCGCCACTGGCTAGTTGTTGTGGTTGTTGCTGTTACTATTGTTTCTATTATTGTTGGTGTTTCTAATGTGGTACAGTATTGGGGTACGATTTTTTTAATTTTTTTAATTAATTAAAAACGACTGACGGTCGCCTAACTCTTCAATTGTGCAATGTTCTTGTAAGTATTGCTACGTTTCTTGTTGTAATCGATGTCTTTCTCATTGCTGTTGTTGTTGTTGCTGCTGATTATTATTGTTGCATTATTTGGATTTATTATTCCATGGGCAATGTCATAGTGTAATGTTTTTATGATGGCGTTGCCACCACAGTCGTCGGGATTACTGTTATCCTCTATAGAGTGTGCGTTTTTTAGGACTGTTGCCTCATTAAGTACCGTGAGCAGTCTAACTGAATAGCATTCGATTTATCTCGCTGTCGTTAGAACTTATGCCACACGAATTCTTCAGACTTCACTCAATAGCCACTCATCGAAAAAACGCTAACGAACGTTAAGCATACCTGCCCGCCGACTCATATTCACTTATGCTATTCCGTCACACAGCCTCTGTATATATATATATATATATATATATATTGAGATTTAGTTTAAGAAATTTTTGATGCTCCTGCCAAGTAAACGGATTGTTAAAGGAATATAGAGACGACAATTGAATGCCTTTGATACAACACAGAAAAATCCATGTGACCAAAAAGCCCAACATATATATATATATATATATATATATTGAGGTATTGTTCGCTTGACATGTATACCTAAGTACACATGTCACCCTTTTAGATCAAGGGCTATATATATAGATATATATGGAGTGACAGTGAAGTGACTAATGTTTGTTTTTCCACTGTGGTTGAGCAGACATTACTTTACAAATGTGCTATTATCTGGCTACCAAATGTGAAATACTCGTATTGAAAACCGTTTGCTAGTCACGTCGGATGAACAAGACTTTTCTCCATTGAACAACTCATTCTCATGCAATTGTACAGTTTGCAAAGCTATGTCCAATTAGACACATCGGGCTAACAAATATTAGATATTTCACTGACACTCCTAAACAAGATATTTTCTCGCCTTCATTCATTTTATAAACGCTTGCTTTAATGAAATTAATTATAATGAAATAAAGAATAAAAAATAAAATAAACATGAAATGATTTTATTAATAATAATAATACTAATAATACTGCGGATAAACAGCGGAGAATGCTAGAGTCATGCAATGGAGTAAATTAGTTGAACTAGCTAGGGGTGTCGAGTCTCGCAATCAGATTAACTGTGGCTGACGACGCGTCGTTCCAGTTTAACGGGCCTTAGACGCCTCAGCTTATTCGCTCACGTGCCTGGGCTTCGAGTGCCCTTGACAGAGCAAATCAGCAGAGGAGAATCACATCACAAAGACATCAATGATGAGGTTTCAGGTCGACGACTAATCAGTGCATTTGATGTGTGCGGGCCTTCTGTTCAATTGCCCTACTGGCCTTCAGGGAGGTCGGCTGCTGCAGGAAGCTGTTAAGGTAGATGCAGCCAGCTCTATTGGCGGCGGATGTGTCCCCAAGACACGGTCCCAACCGCGATTCGATACGCTGGTGTCTTGCACGGTTGGTTGGTTCCACTCATTAGTGGTCTATATATATATATATATATATATATATATATATATATATATATATATATATATTGATTGTTTTTTTAATAAATTAATTTGTTTAAATTCTAATAATAATAATAATAATAATAATAATAATAATAATAATAAGGAATGATTCTTTTTTGATCTAATCCAATGACTGGCTAAAAAATCAATGCGTTGCGTGCATAATGTATATAGGTTGTTCCGCTGTTGTTATTGTCAAGGAGCCTACGGTGTATATTTAATTGTACAAATCGTTTGTGTTATTCAAACTTGTATACTGTTACACGTATAGTGTCCATATTTGTGTAACTACAAAAATATGATACAAGGAGATTTTAAAAAGACTCCACAGAAGGTTTGACCTCAAAAGGAACGACGTTGTATTACCGCCCTTATTAGACACACTCAGGAAAAATGACAGACGGGTTCTAGCTCAACTTATGGGCGCAAGTTGTATTGATCATTTTTTAAAGTGAGGCCAAACAATCGCCGAAGCCAAATGATCTATGTGCCCAAATGCGTTTCATGAACGGAGCACATCAATAATATGGTCGCCTGTCGCGTGGCTAGGGACATTCACAACAAGACGAGTCATTCCGTATCCTTTATTGCATGAATAAAGGACTTTTCTAGGTGGCACTGTAGTAGAGATTCTCGATCTTTTCACCGCATAAGATCAAGCATTGCGTTGAGCCAAATTATATCCCAGGTGAGCTATCCATATTACACGATGCGTTACTATTATATATTCGGAAATGCTATATATATCGGCAAGTTCTAGTACTTTAAATTTTGTCACTAGGCCGGAACCTCCAAGGTCCTTCGGTCTGTTTCTCTTTAAAGCGCTAGTGCCGCGTAGGCTAAATTTCGTTTATGGTTTGAGTTTAATTCAAGAAGGTATAGAAAATGGCGATTTTTATAGAGCCGATGGAAAAGCAACGATTCTGTGTCAACTTCTGTGTTGAAAACTAAATCTTATGTTATGAGATGACGCTGCTTATAGTGACCAAAATACGGTGTATACGTGGTACCGTCGATTTGACGTGAACAGATCGAAGGTGAGCCCCGTTCAGGAAGGCCTTCGAGGTCAATAGCATACAAACACGTTGAAAAAAATCGTGATAGTGTACTTAACAATCGCCGATATTTTATGCATCAGTACACTGGCGGCGAAGTTTCTTTCAAAATTTTCTAATTTCCAACAAATTGACGTCGGGGAATGTACGAAATAAACCTTTAGGCGGTAGCAGAAGACCCTGAAGTAGCTCAGAGAGATTACAAGAGATAAGTGAAAGCTATATGGTTACGCCATCGAGACCAACGCCCAATCCTCCCAGTGGTGCACCCAAAAAAAAGATTCAGCGCCAAGCTTGATGTTGCCGTTTTTTCGACTACAAGGGACCATCTTCAACAAATCGCCACCTAGTTCTATGGTCAAAAATACGGTCAAAAAGCCTGATCGCTGGGTAATCAACTTTTAGAAACATACAATTCCGACTAAGGCTTTTAAAAAAGTTTTAAAGAGTGAGAAAGATGATGCCATAAGTGCATTGCGGTGAGCTATTTTGAATGAAACAAAAACGCTTTAGAAGATTTATTAAATATCAGTTTTTATAAACATGTATCAGAACTTTTCGATCTAGACACATGTGGTTGAAACGGAGAGCTCTTATTAAGTTGAAATTTGCCCAATAACTTTTAGATCTAGTACAAGTGGGCAAACAAATAATTTTTCCCAATGGAACGAGAACGCGGTCCTTAAGTCCTCGGTTCTCATAAAAAAGAGATTTAGCTTAATGAAGTGGCCGTCGTGTTCTCTCCGACCTAAATCCCACGTGTGGCTGTTGAGCTGTAACGACGAGTTAAAACCAGAACCTCATCTCCAGTGACACTCCTGGAGCTCCCAAATGCTACGCGCGAGAAGTAAAATAATATCCCACAGCAATTCATCGATGAGTTGACTGGATAAATGCCAAATTGCATGGCGGCCGTTATTATTATAATTTAATACATACTATTAAATGAACTTAATTTTACAGTTTAAATAATCAATTCAACAATGCATTTGGCATCAGACGAGAAATGTTTTCACTGTGATATAGCTGCTTGTCGACATATTTTGCTTAAATATTTAAACGATACAAAACAATATCTAATGCATTATTCCAATCATGCTTGTAAAGCATGATTAGGATCATTTTAGTTATCTTTGATGATGATGATGGTGTTGTCATTTGTATTTAGTATTTCTGATGGTGTAGTCATTTTGACATTAGTATTGTGAGTACAAGGTATGCCTACAATCAATTGTGGTGGGTTATGCGACTACCAATGTTTGTTATGCCCACGTGGTTGTCCGTACTTTACTTCACACTATATGGGATACGAATATGGAGAAACTAGACATCATAGTGTGTTCGGAAGACAATTCGGAAGTGAAAGGCCACTTGTGGGTATGCCAGCAGCAGCATATTTTCTAACGGTCGGGCAACTAGCTTGTTTAGTGCCAAAGGTACGGACGGGTCTGTACGAAAACACAAGAATACTCAGTGAACTTAAGGGAGTGTATGCAGTGCAAAATAGTGCCACAAACGCTATATTGCAGAACGTGTGTACTAGCACAGTCTAATACATTGAAAGAAGGTACGCCAACTCCCGGGTAGGGCTAGAGAATGGCTAACGCGGGGAAGCAGCAGAGGGGACAAGGCGGAGATGGGCAGAGAAAAAGAAAGGAGAACAAGATGGAGACTAGGAGCGAAGACACCTCTCAGGCCATGAGTGATGAACAGTCGAAATCTAAAAAGCGGGCAACATTGAAAACTTCAAAAAATAAATCGGGCGCCTGGGAGATAGATCTACAGGAGGTCATAGAGGCGCTCAAGGGACATAGAGTGGAACCTAGAAACGAGTGTGGAAACGAGACAGAGACATTTTAGAGTTAGCAGATACTCAGGGAGTCATGTAGGTGCCAAGGGAACAGGGACCCCCAAAAGGAAAGCACCTAAGGCAGATAGCGGCAGGGGAGATAGGGGAAAGGGCTCACAGCAAGGGCACCACGGTCGCTTGTGACCTCCAGGGCTATATAATGGACGGCCCAAACAGAGCCTGGCAGCTAGGGGCAGGGATCAGGTCAAGGGTTCACATGGATCAAGGTTCAAGGATCACAAGGATCAAGATTGGCAGTCTTCTACACCCACTAAGGGCCTGGGAATATTCGAAGAATTTTGGTAGATGCACAAGCTCTACTTAAAGATCCTGAGGGCTGAATTATGCGAAGGCTGAAGCCGGCTGGCAGAGAGCCAGGTGGACGAGCATTAGCTCTCTGCTGCGCTCATTGCGGCATGCCAGAAGGCTCCGGCAACCTAAATACTGGTTAGAAGAAGAGATGGCCGAAGTCAGAAAGGTATGTAAGGTGAAGCCGGCTGGGTAAAACAAGCCGAAAGAAAAGTGAAAGCCAATAGGCTTGCTCGATGTCATTGCTTCCTCTCTGCTGCCCAGCACCGAACCGCCCCGATTTGAATTTGTTACAACTACTATGCGTGACTGAGCAAAAGTCTAACATATATCGACATGCTAACCTAGAGTTGCTTGCTACCGTTATTAAAAAAGCAGACAAATGTACTGCTTACAACACTAGTAGTACCATGCTATGCGCGAATCCAAAGCATATCTAGTGTTATATTCACAATATCACCGTACAAACTCTCATTTCCTGTTGCACAAATCTTGTGTGTGAAACGCTTTTTTTGTGAAATTTGTCAAACGTGCGTTTTAGGGTCAAACAATTGCCGTAGCTAATGGTCTGTGCCTAACACTTACTAAGTGGCCAAATGAACCTAGCACAGACTCTCTCTCTATGAGCGCGATGGTACAGCTCAAACCAGGTGACCGCATCGCATCAGAACTATACGATATTATCGATACGACAAAGTAATCAACGTTACATATAGTTTTGTTTACTTTAAAACAAACATAAATGCAAAATATAATTACAATGCACGAAAGCGGACTGGGATACATAAACTACAGTATTCCGAAATTGGCGGTTACTCAAAATAAAAACACTAATATCGCGCATATTGCGTCGGGATCCTTCCACTGTTGAGCGTTGTACTAAAATCCACATCGACCGATCCTAGGTAAAACATAATTTGGCCCGAATACCTCCGATCCGTTTTTCAGGTAAGGAGTCTCCACCAAAAGCAGTTTGCAGCATGTGATTTTTATCCACGCGATCAGCACTGCAATTTTTATTCCAATCATCAGCATAAGGCTTGGTCATCACTCCAGGGACGTCGTTCTCAATATCTAACGCATATACAAGTGAATCGCCCTCAATAAGAGTCAGCTAGAAGTAAGTTTTGAGAGCTACCTGTGACGGGACTCAAAAGGGTGAGGAAAAACGATCACGAACTATCACTAAAAAGCACAAAACTAATTAATTACACATTGTTGAATACCAAGAACCTCATTTGGTTAAACTGGTAATTGAGATAAACTTTGTTAAATACAGAGGAGAAATTTTCTTTGACATGTCGGGCAATGCCCTGATTTTACGCTCTTCTGCAGGAAAATCCAGGTAAATCTAGTACGAGACCATAAAGGCGGCTAAAAAAAATTAGAAAAAGACTCATATATATAAGGCAGACACTAAGAGACACTTTGCTCGTTTCGAAAATTGGCACATTGCTGCACGCAACCCAATTGCAAATATGTGTTGCTATTTAGTCGGGCAAAAACGTTGCCAAGGATAAAACCTGAGTTTATGCGAGAGATGTTCCTGCGGCATACGCGGCTTAACGAAACCTTCGGGTATGGCCTCTTACAAACAGCGTTTCATTCCAAACGAGAATTTCATCATCTAGTTTTAGCGAAAGGAAAGCAGTTAAATGAAGTCACACCGGCACCCCTCCAAGCAAGGGAGACATTTTATGTGAACCACAACCTGCAGCACACTATCTTATTACATATATATATATATATATAGTAGATGCTGTTCGCGGTCTGCTAGCGCGGGCCGTTTTTGTCGTCACTTAAAGGGAGTAATTAGATATAGCTATTCTCAATCCTAGACGGCCAACGTATCGTAATCGTTGCTACGCTGCCGCCGCCAAATCCCAGGGGAAAAGATATAGAAGAAAATGTAAGGCCAAATTAAAGAAGGAAGCCGCGAGAAGTGTGTTTTATGGGCTGCCCGCGACAAGTTTCCGTTGTTCCGAACATTGAGCCTAAATATTCTCGTATAGCCTCAAAATGTGATTGAGTGGCGGAAGCGGAAGGAAGAGACCGAGTGAGGGAAACCGATAGGAGAGATATAACATAAATAAATAGAACAGTGCAAATCCGTACACGGGCATTAGCCTTACGGAGAACAAATTAAGTTATCGTCATCGCACATGCTATTAATAAAACGCACTTATAAAAAAAAATAAAACGATAGAAAACAAGATAATTGAAAATCTAAGAAACTAGTATCCTAGACGTCGAATACGGTGGTCACATGACTGAATCGTCTCGGAATGTCAGAGAACTTTCCAGTCTTACTATGTTCCAAGACAACAGCTCTCGATCAGTAACACGGCGGTGCGTTGGTAGCAGTTTCTTACACCGTCGTAGCACCGTATAGCGTATGGGGGTTTCCTTTTTATCAATACGGTGTAGGTATGGCTGAAAGCGGCTAGTGCTCGCCGTAGCCCGTTAGCTGTTGCGCGAGTGAGTAGATAAGTGTCGAGCCTGGTGGTGTGAGGGTGCATTCGCGTGCACCTCGCGACCAGAGGAGACACATAGGTGCACGGGTTCGACCCCCACCGTTGCACATTTGTATGCATGGGGGTAAATCTCACAAAGCAATGCGAAAGCAAACCTGTGGACATTAAATATTGGCTGAGGGTCAGCCCGAAAAAGTTTAAAAGAGTGGGTAGATAAGCGAGCCGTGAGGTTGTCGTGCACTTCTATAAGGATGCGGCATAAAGCATAAGGTGTTCCTGTAAGGGCCCTATCCAGGATCACGCCCAGGTACTCTCGGCCATGGGCGTGGGTGACACAGAGTGTCCTTCCAGGCCGAAATTTAGAATCTATGAGGGGCGTTCTAGAACGTTTAAAAAGATTGCGGCTGCTTTTAGTAAAACCAATCCGAGACCTACTGTGTGGGGGTATTGTCGTTATATTCCGACAACTGGTCCCAGTACGGACCCTTGGGGGCTCCAGCTGTGACTGCATAATCCACGCTTCTATGCTTGGTCTTTTAGGTACGACGCTAGGATGCGTCGCACGCAGGGGGATAATGCCTTGTTTACACGCGTTTTTTTCGCGTTGCACGAAAGGGTACTAAACGAGCTTTTGACACCTCTTTGCTCTCGGTGCATTTCTCTGTGTTTTACCTATGTTAGAACTTTGTTGATAGTCAAATGTGTGGAGTGTCAGGTTCGGAAACCTGGTGGTTTTTCGACAGCGCCTTCTTGTCTTTTAGTTCTGTTACTAGTTGTGCGTGCCCAGCTGCTTTGAATAGGCACGAGAGCATGCTTAAAGAGCGGTATGCCGATGGATCTCCTTGAGGTTTACCGCGTTTCAGTATAAGGGTCAAACGCGCCCTTTTTCTAAGGCTAAGCATAGTCTCCACTAGTGAAAAATGTTTTTATTCTATCATACATACACATGAATACCTTTGAGCGGTTCTTTAGAAGCAGACGTACTGCCTGCAGGGGGAACCGCATCTGGGCTCGGTGCTTTTTGCCGCATGCGCTCGGCCAGAGTTATAGTATTTTAGATTAAGATTGGCTCACAGTTAAGGCCTGAAGTTTCTTTCAAGAGCACCGGCTCCTACCGAGATCTTTGCGCGCCGAGCGCAGTTTCAGTCGGTCGGGCTACCTGTACCGGTAAGGGCGGCTGTGCGTGACGTATTTTGTTAGGCACAATCTTGCATCCTTTGCCCCAACGGAATTCATCCTGAGGCATATCGTCAAGGCGCCAAAGAGCGCAGAACGTGTTGAGATAACTAGAGTTTCCCCAACAGGTCCTTGTGGCAGTAAGGCCGCTGACTTCCAGTGGTTTGATTTATCATCTATTCTAGATGAACATCTCTTAGAGAAAATTCGATCGATGACAGGAATCAAACGGCCGATAGATAACAACTGTGACTAGCGCACGTTTTTTAATAATAGATGTTTATTTATTATATATATGTAATCTGGAGAGTCTCACATCAGAGACCCACTACACAAGCATACATTTTACGATTTAGACGTTTTTAACATGGTAAGAAATTTCAAGAAGACAGCACTTTGGCTTCCCCCAACATGGGGCAAACAAAACGACTTGATTTTAGTGGGTTTGTGAATTCCACACAACCGTGGCTTAACAAGCCCGGTGTGCATCATTTGATTTACTAGTATATCTCGCCCTCTCTCTCTATCTCAATATATATATATATATATATATATATATATAGGACCGACATAGCCCGCCGGCAAATTTATTTGTCCATGTTGTCTGTTATCACAATGTGTCACATAACGCACTGAAAACTAACGACTCAAGGCTCTAGGTCCAAGATGGGGCTGGTCCACCTGGCCAAAGTTCCTCTCACAGACCGCGGCGTTCCCCCTCTGAACTGTCCTACACGACAAGCGCTGCAGTAAGTCCTCCCCCGCTTCTTTTGTCTCCTGTTAGCAACCACCAATCTTCTCCCGACGTCTCTGAGTAATTTTTTGGTTAAGCAACCCTGAGGTCACCCCTAACGTCTCAAACGCTAGAGGTGAGAACAAGTGGGGATAGTCCAGGTCTTTAGTAACTTCCTGCACTTGGCTGTTTCCCGCTAAGGCAACCGCCTATGCCCACGGCGGGCCTGCGCCAAGTACTGACCATTGAATATCTATAATCTATATATATATATATATATATATATATATTTATATATATATATATATATATATATATAGTGCATGTAGTGTTCGTGGCGAAAAATCAGTCCGGACCGCGCCAGAAATAACCAAGTCACATTAATTCAATGGACTGGCCTTTTTGGTGACTATGACTACTCCAATACGACCGAGGCCGCGAGATCCAACTGTGGTTTCCGGTTGGTATCTGATGGAATGTCTTGGGCAACAGGCTAAAGGTCCTAGATGAGCAAGCGGTGACTCTGCTGTCCTCTAGATCAATAAGCTCAGTGTAATAGAAGTATTATGCACAGAGGACGACTGCGTTTTACTTACTATATAAATATAATTTCAATGTATTCCAGTCTCTCGGACGCTGTTCCCGACCTGTTGGAAGAGCTCGTGTATTGCTAACGTTAACCTTAACAAGACACCTGTGCTTTGGGCAGACCTTAACTGTCCCATCGACAAACCGGACAACGTTAGAACAGACGTACTTATCAGCACGTTAGCGTCCTGTTGTATGTGGATTGTCTCCACAGCCAAGGAACTTCCTTGTGTAGCTCCGCAAGGCAGGTCGACGATAAATTGATTTACCATAGACGCCACCATGATTGCATCAAATCGAAAGGTCAGCAAATAAAAAAAATATGGGTTTTATATTGGGTTCAGACGACACCTTTCAGTTGCAATGTTGCTTATAGTATATCATCAGGCAGCGAGCCGACTGCGGCAGCGTTAAACGTTAGGATTGACTTAACCTGCTTACTGGAGCTTTCGTAAGAGGTTCTCGCTGTCCCTAACCCTTTATATAGGGCAATATACATATATTGTGCATAGCGTGCGTCCTCAACCGAGCAAACCCCAAAAGACCTTCTGGTATGCCTTGGACTGCCAGTCTCTAAAACATTGTAGAGTTCAGAAGTATATCCTAGCAAAAAATCGACCGGAAATGACCTTCCTGTGTATGAATGCTAGACGTCTTTACAAAAAAAAATCGGTCCAGAAAGCTAAATTGGATCAAGGGATAAAAGCACAAAGCAAGCTTCTCAGAGAGTCCCAACTTCATGCACACAGATGGTTTCGCTCCGACACGCGCCCAACAGCCTGTCCAATATCACCTGAAAATCTAGATCAATGGGCAGCCGAAGCCGGCCAGGAGCTTGCTCGCTATATTGGTATCTCGGAGGTAGTGGAATGCGATAATAAAGGCACCGCCAGGACGTCACATTGCGGGTGCAGACCTCGTCCGAAACGAATATTTGCGACAAGCGGCTGTTCTAGCTCCTTGCCTCGCTGCTCTCTTCAACGAAATAATGAAGACGTTGTACTTTCTGGCAAGTCAGCCTCTTAAGTGTTATACCGACATGAAAAGGAGATCATTTGACACATTCATCGTACCGTGTCATAGTAAAAAACAAAACATCATTAACAAATTCTATCTGCATTGATAGCATGCCTGCTTGATTTCTTAGAAAGTACCGAGTGCTTGCCAGAGCAGCAACACGTTTTCTGACAAAGGAGATCGACGAAGATGGCTTGCGCTGTTCTTCTCAACGGTATCGAAATGGCTCTGCTAGGAAGACGAAACTTTTTCTTTGCTGTCTTCGTAGACTTTTAGGCGGCTTTCGGTCACGAAAAATAATCCTCGTGAAGTTAGCGTCATGTGGTACTCTAACAGCAATACTAAAGCTATCTGTCATATATCAGCGGCTGTGCTACAAAAATGGTCTGAAGTCATTGGCGACAGAGCAACTGAACGCACCCCAATTAATCAGACTACAGGGGTCGCACGATAACCTCAGCCGGCTATTTTTTCAACACTGGTAAGCGATCTGCCGGAAGAAATTCCGCAACACCACTCGCCATTCAGTACCCTTATGTACGCCGATGATTGTCTTCTACTCTCGGAGTCTATTTCACCTGAAGCAAAAGCTTGCATCACTGCAAACTTTTGTTGAACTTAACTATCTAGTGATAAATGTATCAACAATGAAAGCGATGAAATAACCGAAAAGATATTGCACCAATAAAATTTGTTCAGTATTTTTTATACCTTGGAGTAGTCTTCTAAATGCAAGTTTTACCAAGCATATAAAATAAAAAGCTCGCAAGGGCATCATGTCATTGCATACTATCCCCTCGGTTGTCGCTGGACGTCGCTCTCAGCCCTCTAATTTAATGATTGCACCGACAGCTGTTTACAGGTCATATGGCCCCACTTATCGAAAGCACCCTTTATAGCACTCGACGAAATAAGAAACATTTTATAAAAAGAGTGCTCTAGTCCACAGCACTAGCCGCAATCGGGTTGTCTATCTGTTGGCCTCGACACCATTCTTTGTACAGAAGCTTAGAATGACTTATGCTTTGCTGAGAACTTTCCCGACTTAAACTTCGAGGATCATCTTGCTGAATAGAAATATAAGTTTGCGTATGTTAATTAGCGTTTTTATGAGACTAGAACGAGCAGCACAGACAAAACATATGTATACGAATTGGGATGCATGATATATCGACCGAGTGCGAATGCAAGCTTTGTGGAGAATCGTGTGACCGGTATCACATCAAAGAGTGTACCAGAGCGATACCGGTAACGAAAAAATGTAAAGCTGTTATGCAAACGTGTATATATATATATAGGTGTATATACCATGGCTCGTCTCCTGTAATCACTCTCTGAACTAAGGGTATTCTATTGCCGCCTGAAGGTTTTATTCGGACATTTGCGAACGGGCTTTAATTTGCTGAAAATTCAACGTTTCTGAAGCGGACTTCGTTGCCAGATTTCTAACGCATAAAGTATCGATGAAAACTGTTACAACTGATGAGTAAGCGAAGCGTTCCCTGACAGCCGATCACTCAGGTGCTGGTATATTGCGGTAAGCTGGCTTTTTAAATTATATAGCCTTAATTGCCCTTCTACTTCGTCCGCCTAAGGTTTAATGAATCACCCCGTTCAGGTATAAAAAGAGGTGTATTAAAAAAAACCACCACAACTAACTGTTATTGGGCTCATAGCCGTTAATCAACCACAGCTGTAGGCTGGCCCTCGCCGTCTGCACCGAAATCTGCCAATACTATTACTAGGCTGGTTCGTATGTCAAGCGCAGCATTTCCGTGAAGTGCACCTGAACGATGACCTGTTATGTAGCCTGTCGTGACGGGATGTCGTGCCACAACACACATAATATCACAGGATATCATGGCCGGGTATCTAGAGATTTTACCCTCAGTAAATAAAACCAAGAGCGAGGCCGTACTCACCGGGAGTCGGAGCGCCCTCAGGATGTTCTGGACGGGGAGCCATGCTGTAACGCTTGGAGGTTCTGCTGTCGTCTTAGCTATGGTTCTTGCTATTGTGATTGCTCCCGTCGCTCTTCTTGTTGTTGTTGTTGTTGCTATTGTTGCTATTCCCGTTCCCGTTCGGGCCGACGTTCTGCGGCTGCCACGGGCGGGCTTTTGCCGGCCGCACTTACACTGACCACTGATTTCAGTGGCTGAGTGCCCTCTGCTAGTCGGCACAGGAGGCGGTCCACCACTTGCACATTGAGCGTCTCCTTGCACAGCTGTTTGGAACCGGCAATTTGCAGTCACCGGTAAACTGCTCAGGCCGTCTATTGCAGCATGTCGTTGGTATATAGTAGTTGTCGTCGTTGTGGGTTTTGTTGTTGTGTTGGCCGTTGTTGGTGTTGTTGCTGCTGCTGCTGTTGTTTTTGTTGTTGGTGTCGTGTTTCCTGCCGTCGCCGCTGCCGTTGTTGTTACTGTTGTTGTTGTTGTTGTTGTTGCTGATGTCGTAGCGGTTTTTGCTGATTTCGTAGCTGTTGTTGCTGTTATTGTCGCCAATTGATTTCTAAGGCTGCGCCCTTTCTTCTGAGTGTCGAGCAGGGCCGCCGTTGAATGCAATCCGCTTCGATCCGGCGCACACAGATTAAACTTCAACCCCAACGATGACAGAGGCAACAATCGAAGTGGCAATCGCGATGGCAACGACGACTCGAGCTTCAGCTGCCGGGGGAGATACAATAACAGTTGGTAGGAGATGGCAGATGGCAGGATAGCGCTGCTGCTGCCGCTGCACGCCGAGCGCATCGAGACACCCGTGCGAAGTGCCGGGTGTGCTCAAACACACAAACTCGCCAACGACCTGCCCCTCGACTACGAACACCGTCTTCGACACGATGCGATCAGTGGTGGTAGCCAGCGTCAACAAACACACCAGAAGTGACGATTACCTTTAATTAACGATTAGTCGACCAACCAATTGATAAGCATGAACCTCCGGCACCTCCTCCGGCACACCGATACACCGATGCACCGGCACACAACATGCACACTTCACATCCACTTGTGCACGAACAGCGTGCATTGACGTGCACGCACAGAGCATACAACGTCTTTCAGCTGATACAGTCTCCCGCCACGTCCCTCGTTGAGTGGGGCGGCACCGGAGCCGTTGTCGTCGTCGTCGTCGAGCAACGTCGCTGAAAGGGGGCTCGCAAAGTGGCACTGCAAAACAGTTGACGGGGGTGCTGGCTGAAGCCGACAATAGCGTAACGTGTGCCAAGTACTTCTTCAGAAGAGCGGCAGCGGCGGCGGCGGCGACGGCAGCATTAGTGGAAACAGCAAACAACACGTGCTTTTGGATACCATCAAGTAGATTGATTGCGTAGGGTCACTAACCAGAGGCGAGATGCCAGCATGAGCATGAGTAGTTGAACTAGTTGAGCAGTGGCAAATGCTGACTGAACAACCGGCAAGCGACAGCCGAACTCAACTCCAGCTCCACTGCTCTAACGGGGTCAACCTCACACACGCAGTGGTCGACGAGAGGCGGTTGGAAAGAGGCGGATCACTAACAACGGGGAAGAAGGAGGGTCGTTTGCCCCCCGAACCCCCAGACTCTCGCGCAAAACCGAGGGCGACAACGTTGACGTCGATGGCGTTGATGGTGATGATGGTGGTGATGATGTTGATGAGGATGACGACGACGACGACGACGACGACAGCAATAGCAATAATGACTTAGACTAACACCAAGCTGTTTTTCGTCGTGTCGCCTCGTCCGTCGAATGACTCCTCCGTAGAGTGGCTCCTGTGGCGTAATCCTGTCTCGTTGGTAGAGCGGTAGGCAACGATTAGGCAGTCTCTCACTGAGCAGCTACTCAGTGTGTCAATCAGTGCGTCAGGCGGTCAGCCCGTTAGCCTTCAGCGTCGTCGATGAGCTACACCGTCATGACGATGAAATGACATCGATACCACCGACCACCACTGCGGAGAGAGAGAACCTACAACAATGATTGCCCTGACAACAAAACCTGCCCGTGTTTCTGGCAAGCAAGCAGGTGTTGGGCGCGCGGCGCAGCGTGTCGGAAAACTTTCGCCCAGCTGGTTTACTCTCGGCGGCGGCGGCTGTTCAGCGAACGTCCGGTGCCCACTAGCCAGTAGTGATTGTCGTAGCAATGTTATGCCTGTAGTAGTAGTAGTAGTAGTACAGCGTTGAGCGCGGTCCGAGTATAGCCAAATCACCACCACGACCACTCTCGATGCCAACTACGATAATCGACGGTTGTTACTGCAGCGGTGGCTTACACCTGTATAGATAGATGTATGTAGGCTCGTACGTATGTGTATGTAGGCCCGTACGTATGTGTAGGTAGGCCCGTACATATGTACGATATGCCGCTCAAGAGGAAAGGCAGGCGAGGCGGAGAAGAAGAAGAAGAATAATAAGGAGGCGACGAATACACTCCAGCGACGGCCCTGCCACTCTCCGTGGGCCCCTGTCTTCGTGGTAGCAGGCTCTAGGAAAACAATTACAGCGGCAGCAGCAGTCGACGGAGGCGCAAGCAGTTATGGTGACGGTGACGGTTCTACTGCTGATGGTGGTGGTGGTGGTGGTTCTGATGGTGGTCCCGATTGTGTATGAGTACGAGCCCACGAGCAAGCGAGCGACTCACCCTCCTTGGCGCGGGCCTTTTCCACTCCACCATCCGGCGGCCACCATCGCCAGTCTGAAGGAAAGGGCAGCAGCAGCAGCAATTCGTGGCTGCTCGTCGTCGTCGTTGTCGTTGGTGTGGTAGCGGCGAGCTGCGTCGGCGAGCGGCGCCAACGGCAGCATCCGAAGCAGGAGAGCTTGCTATCGCGAGTGGGCTATTGCTGTTTGCTCTCCGCTACTGCTGCCGCTGGTGTCGCCACTGCCACTGACGCCGCCATACGTCAGAGCGCCCGGCGCCACCGGAGGCAGAAGGTGACAACCCTCTGCTCTGGGTGTAGGTGACGCCGCCGCCGCCATCCCACAACCCTCACTGCCTGAGTGACTGACTGAGTCACTGACTGACTGACTGACAGACAAGGCAAGGACAAAGGGCACGGTATGCATGACGTGTGCGGCACCGCTCGCTCATACTCACTAAGCAACCTCCCTCTCTCTCTATCTCCGAGTCTCTCTCTATCTCTTTGTATCTCTCTCTCTCTCTCTGTGTCTTTACAAGTGGAGTGCAAATCACACGTTTAAGTAGACGAGCGCGCACGCAATACCATAGCGTGTCGACTGACCAACAGGCACAATGACGGGTGGGAATGTTATTGATGTTAAGGTTGTAAGGTTGTTGTTGTTAAATGAGTTGGCTCTCAATCGGTGTTGATCATGTTTTTGGTGTTGTTGCTGTTGTTGTTGTTGTTGTTGTTGTTGTTTCTGTTCTTTTTATTTCGGATGTGCATCTTCATGTTGTTGTCGTTGATGGTAGTAAGGGTGGTGTCATCGCGGTATTGATGTGCTCCCATCACATCAAGCTGCTGGTATGATGCTGGGAGTAACAATGAAGTTCTGACGGCGGATTTTTCGCCACAAACTCTATCCAAACATTGACACCCACACACAACTTCTCTACCGCAGATTCTTGCTTTCTGTCTCTCTCTCGCTTGCGTTTTCTTGGGTTTTTGTCTATCGCCTCATAACGCCTCTACCCATGCTAAGACGTCAGAATGCGTGAAGTTTCCATAGCATTGCGCCTTCTCTGCCGTGCAGTTCCTTCTGTTAGTCGTATTGGTGTAGTGAATAAACGTTTCTGACTTTAGATTTCAATACATGTGACAATATTTTAACAGATCCATCGGACCCGCTTTCGTTTACTCCGCTTACTGCCAGACTACCGAAGTGATACTACAGATGGTCGATTGCCACAACTATTGCTTTCGTTGCTATGCGTTTGACTACTACTACTACTACTACTACCGTTACAAATACATCTATCCAGTTTTACCTTTTACCCTTCCACATTACGAACATGTGTAGCTTCTTGTCACACCTGCTGCACGCCCGCACCGCTCAGTATGGTGGTGTCAGATGGTGCAGGTAGCGCTGGTTTGATGTATTTCTTCCCTTGCTGATTGATACACGTTGGCACGACGACCTTTTGAGCAGTAACCAGCTGTTAATTGTGCTGTCTGTCTCTTTCTCTATTGCGCGCGCGCCTTGTTTACGTTCCTGCCCGTTCCACTCAATCGATCCTCGTCGTCCTCTCCCGAAGCCGCTCTCTATTCGCTCTCTACTCTGTTCTTACTCGGGCAATGTGGGTTTATTTCCATCTCTTTTATTCGTCATAGCTCCGCGCACAGCCGCGAGCTCCCATGACTCCCGTCATTCCGTCAAACTGTCGTCACTGCTGGTCTCTCTCTCGCTGGTAGTGGCCCTCCTATCCGCCTACCGGCCTGCTGTCCTCTGCAGTTCTCCTTTGGCTCCGGCCGGTCTGTCACGGTCTGTAGACGTCGGAAGGCTTGCTTGCTTCTCTTAGGAAAAGTGGGGGGGGGGGGGGGGAAAGACAAAGGAGAAGAAGAAGAAGAATAATAATAATAATAGGAGGAAGTGTAACGACAACTACAAACGACACCGACAAGGCCGTGTCTGGCGTGTCTGGCCGTTGATGCAGGCGCCGGATGGTGGTTGTATGGGCGAGCGGGCAACACGGCTAGGACGACGACGACACGACGGCGAATCCACCACAGCGGATGAGGTCAGCTTATGCCTCAGGGGCTATCCCCGCCTCCCCGGGATTCCCAAGTCGATGGCGCCGAGGGTGAGGGACTGAGGTGAAAGGATGATGATGAAAGGGTTAACCGAAGCTGACAACAGCGGTGGCGGCGGTGGCGGTGGTGGTGGTGGGACGAAAGGGAGGAGCCGATGTCGATCGGGACGAGGACAAGGACGAGAAAGTAAACAAAGATGATCTACACGAGTACAGTACAACAACAACAACGACAACGACAACAACAACACCTACTGCAACGACATTAGCAAAAATACGAATAACTTGTCAATAAGACCAACGATAATAGGGCTGCCAACAACAGCGATTATAGTATTGTTGTTTATATTGATCACAAACAATGAATTATGACTAGCGGCCTCGATATTTGCTTGTACTGCTGATGACAAAAGCAATCGGTTATCTCGCTCAGGGTCGGCGAACACTAGCCTAAAATGACTACGTATTGTACCAACAAGCATGTGGGCGATCCTCTCAGCATTCTCCAGTGGACTGTGCGTTATCTGATCTAAATATAAGGTCTTAATGGACATTTATAGATCTAGGTGCATAAAAAGAAGCATAGACGAGGAGATATATTTTTTATACTAAAAATGGCGTCTAAAATAGTTGATAGATTTGACAAACACACCTCATTTTATCATCGCCCAGATAAAACAGCAGGCGCCTAGTTGCGCTGAATGATTTAACTAATAGAAACAGAATTTGCTTTTAGAGAGCTCCGGCTGTTCCACTATGACCGCGCCATGAAGATACAAGACATAGGTTATATGATCGAATGACGTTGAGACTCGAAGTAAGTAGACTAGAGGTAAATTAGCGTGAACCGCTTATCGATTGTGTACGCTTAGCGTATCTTGAAACAAGAAACGAGACCCCTGTCTGTAATCTTGTGTTTGGCCAAGTTCACTTATTTGTGGTAGGATCTTTTCTCAGAACGGAGCGGCTTGTAGTCTATAGCATACCTGCGCAGAAACAGCAAAGCCTTATTTTATGTATTTTTGTATATGTACTTTTGTACTGCCCAGTCTTCCTCGGTGCTTTGCTTTCCGAGTTAGACTAAACTGCGAGTCTATTAAAGGCAAGTACATTATCAATTTGTCTCTGCTCCTCGCGTACTCGCTTCACGACCGTAAAGCTGAATGTTCGTTGCCCAGCCACCCGGCGAATGGATGTGGTGGTTTATTGTCCTCACGTGAATACTCTATTATCCACTTATCTATCTGCACGTAGACACGCAAATTTGCCCTACGTCTGACCATGGTTTTGGCAACCCGCTTTAACCATCAATGCTCGCTCACAGATTTAATTCTGGCATATTTACCCTTCCCTGAAAAACGCGTTAATGGATAAATATATATATATATATATATATATATATATATATATATATATTATTATTATTATTTATTATTTATTTATTTATTTATTTATTTATTTATTTATTTATTTATATTTATATTTATATAAGGCCGCGGTATTACGACAACTACAATAGCAGACGTACGCACTGGTACCGACGGCTTACATAAGATCTTTGGAACCGAAAGATGTTGGGGTTTTGTAGGTTTTAGTACATGCTACCCACTACAGCACAGCAACTTTTTACTTCTAAAGTGGCGGCTGTTGTTAACACACGGATTTATATGAGTCCGACATCAGGGACGGAAGAAAACGGCTTGCGATAATCATATCACGATTCGAAGCATCCTCGATTTGATACAGAAATAGTCCCCATGAACTGTGCAATTTCCTGAATGTGCCTATTTTATAGCAAATATTTAATGTATTAAATGTCTTTAATATAAGACGTCACAAGATCTAATTTTTTGTTAACTTTTCTCTAGATGCTTCAAGTTTGCTTTTTTTAAACAAAGCAGAAACTGCTTTCCGAACACTGCGGCTACTTAATCGATAATTTTGTTCGCATACTATCGCGCATTTTTTTATGTTATATCCGGCTAGTACTACCGGTATAACAAAAATTCGTTATTTCACTCTTGCTCTTAAACGGGACTAGCGAAATTCGTCTCTCATTCCATTGAAAAACATGGTAAGTTGACAAGCTTCATGATTATTTAATTAAAAGTGGTTCATTCGTTTTCTGACGCCCTATATAATGTTGTCCAACCTTTAAAAACACCAACGCGTGGTAGTGCTTAAAATGAATACATATTCAAATATATATATATATATATATATATATATATATATGAATATATATATATATATATATATATATATATATATATATATATATATATATATATATATATTGCTGTTCTATAGCATAATACGAATAGTTTTGCGACACACGCTTGGTCGAAATGTCACGATATGTGTGTTTGGGCTGGCTGGGAGATTGCTCCGATGGTCAAAAGCAGCGCTTCTGTCTCCGGCCGACAGACAAAGAGCTGCGTCTCGAGCAAGACCGTTGCTGTCTACGCTCGTTCGAGCTACTATTACACAATAACCTATGCGCGAGCATATGACATTATTCAACCCTATGATTGTATAACCATTACGGCAAGCTGCACACTCGGACTACACCAATTGGCTGACACTTGTATCAGGTGTAGACATTTTTCCTGTAGTATTACACTATATATACGCACATAATTGTATATATATATATATATATATATATATATATATATATATATATATAAATATATGCCCCATGAATAAAAATAATAATTTACCCAACCTGGGTGTTAATAAACCATAATAATAAATATAAAGAAAAGTTAAATATGAACTCCAAAATGTACTTATGCGTATATTAGGGAGAAAACAGAAAGCTAGGCACAAAAAAAAATTAACGTCGTCAACCAGGAAGAAGCCAACGATCGGAACTTCGCTAGAAGGTCCGAAGTCACACTGAAGTCACGACAGGGCAGCGCGTAGTGGTTGAGTTAAGGCATGAGGCAAATGCAGCCGTTGCTACAGTAGCGGCACGTTGCACTCAGTGATCGTGTAGCCGTCATGCCGGAATTGTGTCAGACGCGTGCATCCGTAGGAAGCAGAAGAACAACAAGCCGTGACAATTTCAAGTCGTTGGCAGCACCGAATCGTAATGTTGCCCCACACTACGTTTACCGACTAGACAACTAGTATTTTCTGGCGCATCTAACCTAGTGCTACTTGAAATGTAAAAATGCAGGTATGCTGCTAGATGTTCAGGTCAACGCCCCTATCGATGTTTTGATGACTGTATTGCGCTCTCAACAATCATCGCGCCATAAGCAACAAAAAACATTCCTTTCCGGGTTAGCAAATGCTGTCCACGCGTTGGACAGCAACAGCGAAAAGCAAACGATTAACAGCTGCGGACACACATGTACATGCATGAACATATATATATATATATTTTTTTTATATATAAATATTTTGCACAAGCTGGTGCAATAATTATCGCGTAAACAGTTTTGCACAAATAGCATAGGTGTTCTACACTTACTTGTACTACTACCGGAACTATTACAAACACTACGATTACAGGACAGTGGTATATATGCACGCTAGCTTTGCTAGTCGAGCTTATATCATCGATTCCATCTGCTTTCAGAAGTTTTGCGTGAAAACATCCTTTTTCGTCGTCCTGAAAATGCATAGGCGCGCGCGATCACAATTCATCATAGCATAGATGTTCTATGCTATGATAGATGATACGCCTATATCGCTGCCTGAAATTACAAGGCGATGCTATGCACGTTTTCAATATTCTTCGTTTTTTTTTCTTTATTTCCCTCTGCCTACAGGAACTCTTCTATAAAAAGAATTTTTAATTTTCTTCTTGAAATTGAATCAGTGTGCGTAAGCACAGTCTGATTGAGAACGCATGTGTTATGTTAGACAAACGAGATGCGGCGGCCTAACGTATTGCGATATTCGAATCGGTGAAAAATACAAACAAGAGGGATGTATATATATAGTGCCGACTCTGTTTCACTCTTCCCGTGTGAGTGAACTCATGTATGAACAGGCATAATTTTGCCGCCTAGTGTACGTTGTTGTTAGCTGCTGTAAACTCATGTTTAAATGAAAAAAAAATGTATTTAAACAAAATACATTTATCTTTAGCTTTGAGAGTCGCTGGATTTTTTATGGTCTAGTTATGTTAAACGTACATATTACTCTTGTTGCCTTTCGGTACTATGTGCAATCGTTCGACACGTAGGCCAATCAATGCGATCAATATCTACGCTGTACTAACGTAAATTACTAGTGCATATCTGTAGAGTCCAAAACTCTCTTTGGCTTAACACAGATGACAATTTATGCTAATTTTCAAGTGTTATATATATATATATATATATATGGCCGGCATCAATATATCTGATCAAAATTATATATAAATCTGTAGGGTGAGTTTGAACGCAGTAAGTCATCGAGAAATAAAACATCATAGAGAGCAATATAGCAGCCAAAAAAGGTGGTTTTACCTTGGCTATACTTAAAAACACCTTTTGGCTCGACACGTGCGATGATCTATTCATGGTGTCAATTAAATGAAATGTATTGATTTGTTTGAGAATCTATGAGTAATATATATATATATATATATATGCTTTGACGTCGGTAAGGACGAGAAGTTGCGCTAGCTAAACTATGCATTACCTGTACTATACTATACGTGTCATACGAATAGCTAGAGAACATCTTGAACGCCACTGTAACATTACTCGATTGAGTCCCCCTAGATCCTTTGCACTCTATACGTCATTGCAACAACTTCAACAGCATCAGCTTTCGGTACTTACGTTTTGAAAAAAAATTGTGCGTGTAGACTAGAGCACGCACTCAGCTAGCTTTGAATGCGAATATGCGTCAATATTTGTATTCAGATCTTGCCGTTGCTAAAGCTGGCATACGGGCTGTCCTATCGGCTGTTATTGATTAGTTCCCTCCCTCACTAATTAGCGAAAGGTTCTCTTGCAAGCGAATCATCAGGTGAGTCGCGTTGACAAGGTCCTCTCATAGGTCGGCAACTCAGAGCGCAGAATGCCTTCGGTAAGCCGAGCGGCAATTCAGATGCTGGTAGACAGCAGTACTCTTCTGTTTGTAGTTTAATGTTTTTTTGCTTCCGAGGACTAGATTGTCGCCAATATGATAATAATAGTGATAATGGGGAATTGAATGGTAATGCATCGTTCTTTTTCTTGTTGAGACATCTGTGCTTCCCGTTATTATTTCTCCGATTATGGCCGATTATAATCCACTCTGGCTTTCACATTGTCTAAATTGGAAACCATGAAAACCAATTCAAGAGGGTCGGTCCAGCTCTCGAACTTACGACCGACCGAATGCAGGGGAATGGCTTTGCCACTAAGCCATCGTGCTCGGCAAGATGGAGTGAGTGTCCGTCTCTAAATATACCGTGCCGCACAGTGCACGCTGCGAGAGCAACCCATGACATCTCGACTCAACTGGCTAATGACCAAGGCAATCACATACCCCTAACTGGACGTTCCAGTCGGTTCGATGCTGAGTCTGTGTGGCCTCCTCTAAATTTCTCGCTCTTTCGCAGTCTCCTTGGCAAGCGCGCTCTCTATCTCTTTCCTCACGCGAAGCTACCCTACTGTAGAACATTGGTCAAGCTACAACATTCTGGACATGCTGCCTTTTGGTCATTAAGCAGGTATCAAACAACCGGTCATCGGTCATCCACCCCATCTGGGGATCCAGCAGTGATCCTCCTATGACCGTCCAACAGGCATACATACACGTCTGCCTTTACAGATTGGTAAGAACATACCACAAATCTGCGCGATTGTGATGTCACCAGCGAGCCACCGACGATGACTGCGACGTACGGGCTGAAGACATATGGGCGCCTAGTCCAACAGTAATATAGGGTCTATATATATAGGGTCTACAAAAAAGTCTTTTCGAATTGGCGCTTGCGCGGCTTTCACAGCGCCCACCCCGGCGCCTAGGCATAGACAATTGGCTCACTCTTTGTTGTTTTCATGTGAAAAAGAGCGGGAAATCTGCTGGTCTCAACCATTTTGAACCATCTGTTTAGCCGTTTGTTCGTAAAAGTGCTGCAAAATGGAGGTAGAAAAATGCCAAATTTGGGCAATTATACTACATGAGTTTAAAAATGGACAGAGTGCAGCGCAGGCTCACAAACAGTTGTTAAAATCGTTTGGAGATGCCTGTTGTACAGACTAAATGTGCCTACAGTGGTTTGAGAAGTTCCAAAAGGGGAAAAAAAAAACAAGGTTTTATTGTGCATTTGGTGAAATGTGGGCAGAATAGTGCACTATGAACTTTTACCGCGTAACCAGACGATAAATACGGCCGTGTACCGTCAACAACTCGAAAAGGTTCACGAAAAATCGAACACCAGCGTTCTGGGCTGGAAGATGTTTTGGATTTTTTTGGTAGCTTGGAAGAATATTTAGGAATCGAAAACCTTGTAAATCGTTGGGCAGAGGTTGTATCTTCCGGCGGAGAATATATAAATCAATAAATAAGACCTCCCGTGTCTCCTATATATGTGTTTTCTTTATAGCGCCAAAACCGAAAAGACTTTTTTGTAGCCCTAATATATATATATATTCTAAAAATAAGTTGTAGAGCTCGTTAAAGCAAATATTTTCGTTAACTGAACACTCGAACAAGTCTTGCAAACACACAGTCGTATTCGTGAAAACTCTGCTTTTTCTGCAGGGCACACAACGCCGGCGCAAAAAATGCGACATGGTCAGTAAGAATACATTCAGGCAAATGCGCATTTCGTGACGATCATTTTGGAAGCTTAAATCTATAACGCTCCCATCCGTGGTTGCAGAGTAATTAAGATCTTTCGGAAAGCGTGTCGAATTTGAGTATATGCATAAATGACCTACTCCATCAGATAAATTACCCCTCATAGTTCTAGAAGCACACACACCACTCTGTATTATACTATCGTACTACTGCAATTGTTTGATGGTGCCTTTGCGAGCCATTCGGCAGAATCGGTCTAGTTCACTAGGCTCACTCTACTGCTCCACCCTGTCGGAGATTACATAGATGTGATGATATTCGACTTGGCTACTATGGAATCGACTAGCAGAGCAAGATGGCTTAGTGGCAAAAGCCTCTGCCTTGCATTCGGGAGGCCTGGGTTCGAGACCCAGATAGGCCTCTCTTAAGTTGGTTTGCATGGTTTCCAATTTAGACAAGGTAAATGCCGGAGTGGATTTACCTTGTCTAAATTGGAGTGATACGAAAAAAAGAAAAACAGGCCTTGGGCACAAGTCGTTTTTTATATTAAAGACAGTTTAACCAATCCGGCAGGTTCCAACTCGCGAGCTCCTTGTCTACCGACTGTCGCTAATGCTACCCAACGTATGCATATTTTTTTCAATCAATCAGGTTAATTGTCGTGCCCAACAAGTTGGCAATCTGTCATCTTTCATTCAAAATATACACGATATACGAGTGTATGCACAAATCAAAGGTGTATACGCGATGCAAAGCAACAAAATTAAGGATAATTAACACAAGATATATATATATATATATATATATATATATATATATATATATATATATGTATGTCGTCCCTTTATCGTCTGTTACTAATTGCCTTCAATTAGAGAGATTCCTGAGATTCGAAGCCCTTAGATGAACGTTTCGTCGGCGCTGGTGGCTGTGGCTACGTCCACTACTCACCTTCTCGGCGTTAAATACAGCATTCTAAGCGATTGATTTAAATGCATGTTGAAGAGGGAGACAGAAAGGCGAAGAGAAAACATGAAAAAAAAACATGAAATTGACGTTTCGTTCAATAGACACTGCTACTTTCTCAATGGTTGCGTATTTGTTCGTACGGTTAAGGTGGACTCCTTAAGACGACTACTTAAAAACTGGCGTCGAGCAATAGGGAATATAATATTCCGGTTGTGATACGTGTCTATATGTGTATACATTTTCAAACGAATTTCTCGTTTGCTTCTAAATGTCATATGTGTCGTGTTTGTGCAAAAGTTGTGGCCGCTTTTGTATCTGGCTTCATGCATGTTAGACCCGGTCGGGAAGATCAACATAGAGGAAGTAGCTTTTTATTAATTACCTGTCCAACTTAGTGAGGCTCATAGAGTCGCGATCTTCATCCTAGAGAGGACTCTCATGACCGAGTGCGCGTGCGCACGACAGTTTCAAAAGTAATGTGGCGGACAGCTAATAACCTTGGATTGGCTACCGTCTACTTACTAAAGCACAGAAATTGTCTAGTGCTACACGACAATTCTCTACATTTGGCCTACAAGTTTCGCACACTCCGACTAGAACCTTAAATTGCCTACGCAAGCGTTGTCGGATCATTCAACAAGTTACTGTATGTCAAGTTCCTACAGGCACTGGACGACATTAAACCGTCTACTATATAAATACATATATATATATATATATATATATATATATATATATATATATATATACTTTGTTTGGGTGCCGAATATAAGTCATGATTAAACCTATTGTAGATATTGTTATGGCATGTGTGTAAGATATCATGGCAGTGAGTGCAATGTAATCCCCTCTCTAACAAAGCTGGCACTGAGCGATTTTTAATATTAGTATCATTACGAGGCTGTAGTGATATCGATCGTATGATTGTATATGTTACCTAATCTGGTGTGTAAATAAATCATGTGATTAAACCATCTGTGCATATGTATTGTACTGCTCATTCGTTAACGGTCAGCTCCGTGTTCGAATATTTTCTCCTCGGTCATACGTTAATCTTTTGCGAAAAGCTTAGTCGAATGAATTCCCCGTTACTGATCTACAGAGGCTAAATACTGTGCCGAAATGCGTTGTAAGAACGGAGCTCATCAATAATATGTATGTCTGACAGGATATTCACAGCAGGGCGACGGCGCCTTTCGACACTATTTATTTCGTGTATAAAGGACCTTCTTTTCTATTATATTTTGTCTGCGTAGTTATATCTTGATGTAGTAACAACACGAACGTATTTTGCAATGTTTCGCAATAACAGTAATCTTTAATAGAGACGAGTCTCATAAGCGAAAGGGCCAGCCGGGTGATATCAACTTACTTACGAACAATAGGCTCGGAGGCTTACATGTTTACCGTTATTGGGGCTCCCTCTCCATTGTTTGGAAGATCTATATTCGGGACGTGTCTTCATCTCAACAACACTACTTGGCCCGCAAAAGAACGTCTAACGTTATGTAGATACGCTATTTATACAAAGTGTCCTTCAAGGAGATTTGCTATGTTTCATGGTGATTTGCTTGTATAGTATATCCTTTTATGGAAATTGTTCAAACAGACTGTCTAGCTGTTTGTACTATTTAGCATGTGACGTAAATATATATATATATATATATATATATATATATAGGGTCTTCCATAACCGTATGTACTTATTGTAAGGTTTGGTAGACCTCGGCAAGAGAATATTTTTTTCTGGATGGCAGGAGGAGCGGAAATGTCTTATTTTTTGCCGAGTTCTACCAAGCCTCAAAATATATACCCAACGTTTTGATGCACTCTTGCTGAAACAGGCCAAAATGCTAGCAAGTGTGCATGCCTTCGCCTTCGATATGGTGGCAACTACGTAACACAGCACCATCGCTTTGGTACGAACATGATGGACATTCAATTTGCTATAATTCCTAAAATAATATGTATTATTCTTGTTAATACGAGCTATTCAAAACACTGTTTAGTAAATTAGCATCATGTTTCCATGAACTTGAACTTGAGTTACTCTCCATGAGAACGTATGGTTCCGAGTTAATTTTGTTGCTACAAACCTTGGAATAATATTCTTTTCACGACGTGGAGCCATATGGATGATAAAGAACATCTATACCATCAGTTCAGTATGACTTTTTTCAATAGTTACGAGAATATCATTATCATTTTTTTCTAAGCTCTTTCATTTGCTGGGAAGCTGGACGCCAGCACTTGAGATCCCACACTTGTATGCAATTTTACAATGGTGATTACTGCATATATTGTCTAGGAGTCGCTGATCTTTCGTTAGACATGGCTTCAAGACCCGGGCTGCATATGTTATTATAAGTAGTACGTACACCTCAAATAGTTTTGAGTTCATGTGTAGACCCCTAAGTATCAATGAACGTTGTCATGATGTCGTCCCAATTTGCAGTGTTAAACACGTTTTTACGTCCGATAGAATCGATAAAACAAAAGAGCGAGTCTTAAGCAAGGCAACAGCTTCCTGCTGCTCCCTGTGGTGTATCTGGCGGTAAAAGTACCTTTCGATCCTCTATCTCCACGTTTAAACGGTAAAAGTGCTAATTTGTTCATGAACTTGCCCGCCGCATCCTGCAGGTAAATTGGTTGATATACGGGAGGCCCCGGACCAGATCCCAATCTGGGGATCAGCGCTAGGTGAGCGGTTCTACCGAGCCGAAAACCGGCTCATTACAAGCAGTCTAGTCACGAATTCCGCAATCTTGCCGAGGTGCCGCATGGAAAGGATCCGGACGACTTCAGGTGGGGTGCCTGGGGTTTGCCGGGTGCGAGGCGCTTTGCCCCGCGCAAAATCTCATCAGCTGTGGCCGGCGGGATATTTTCCAGATTCCCAGCGATGGTGCAATGAGCCAGCGGTGCCTGTTGGGGGAATAGCGCGCCTGCTAGTTCTCTCGGATGGGAGAGGTGGGGCATGCAGCAAAGCTCGGCCATAACCGCCCAGTAGGGAAAGCTCCAGGGGTTTTTCTCCACCACATTCACCAGCTCCTTCCATGCCGCTGCTTTGACACGTGATCTTGAGCGAATGACGTTTTGCTCTTTAAGCGCTCCGTAAGCCAAGGTCTCGGGCATGAGCTTCGGCTACACACTTTTCGGGCTCTCCCCGTCGGCATATACCATGAGCGGGCGCGAGTTAATATGCGGTTGACCCTGAGACAATCTCACCGGGCCTCCACCGCTGGTGACCATTCATTGCTCATTACGTCTGTAATAATGTCTTCGTCGAGATTCGCAGTCTTAAGACGGGCGACTCGCCGGTCAAGTGCTTCGCCTAGTACCCTCTGGTGAATTTGACGCATCTGGCCCGCCCCGGGTTAATGGGGTGGCGCGTGGTTGACGGGAACACTGTAGACATAATATAACGATGGTCGCTAAGCGACTTCGTCGACCTACACCATCCGGTCATCTACCACGTCTGAGGATCCAGCAGTGATCCTATGACCGCCTTAGAGACATACAGTTCTGTTCTTACAGATTATTATGATACGCTAGATTAGCTGCGTGACTGTGATGTCACCAGCGAAGGTTTTGCAACCAATATATATATACACACATCATATTTATTCACCATAGTTGTTGGTAGTAGGATTGGATTGACACACATGGCCTGCTGAAATTATAACAATATTTCGTTCACACGCGCCTGTAACGAGTAAGAGTCTAATGCCGAACATTTTAGAACATGATATCGACAGATATTGCACTCACCACAAAACTTACATACACAGTCGTTAATATCATAACATTCACCTTTGAGGCACATATAATGGTGATAACCATGCCATGTTACCCTGCACAATAATGGTCGGTTACTTTGGAAGGCACGTTTCCATTTCTCTGAGCGAAAAGCAGGTCCATCTGTGTAGTTACACATAACAAAATGTACGTTTCGGTCTTCCCTGAATGCTCTGTACATGTCGAGTGTATTTGTACTGGTCGGTAATTTGTGTAGGACTAAGTTTTCTACCAGAGTACGTTCTCCGCATAATTCTAGTGCTAGGGTAGCTGACGCGTTCTTGGGTAATCCCAGCACACGCTTCACAAAGCACGCCTTTACGCGGTCTAAATTTTTGAGATCGCGTAATGTTAGGTGCAGCGCAATTACTGGGAGACAGTACTGGAGTATCGGGGTAATTTTCATATTAAATTATTTTCATTGCTGTGTCAAGATCTACGTCTCGAATGTCCCCGAGTAGCATAATCGCCGCCGTGGCCTTTGCTCGCAGTTCCTCGATGTGTCTGCTAAAAGTCAGTCGCGGAATATATATATATATATATATATATATAGTCACCGTGCGAATATATATAGCATTTCCTTTTCCCAGGCTCGGAATTGCGTAGCATTTCTTCGACAGCCAGACCCAATACCACTAAAGCTCATCTAAAAACCCAAATGAACATATTTTTCCTTAAGCTTGCCTGACTCCAACGCTTATTGCAGCTCGTCTCGCCTTCGAGGAATTTAGTGCCAGACATCTTACTGGGTGTGTCTATAAATAATTTTTAACTACCCACGGTACGAAATCTTCGCCGCACTACATGCGTGTCCTGTAACACGGTGGCAAGGGATGGAATTGGTTTCCACTCGTTTGGATGTGGTGCAATAAAGCATATTTAAATGCTTTTGGACTATCCCCTGGCTTGCGGTCTCTAGTGTGCCTCAACTGCCAGCAGATGCCCCTCCACCTTTCAAGAAGCTTCCTATTTCTGATGCGCGCAATTTTGTGCCTACAGAGCAGCTGCACGAACTATGTACGCATTGTTTAGCTAGTGCAAAGTGGGCCTGCAGGCTGTTTGCAACGAGATCGCGGTACTCGGATACGATGAAACGCGGATCGGGTCTTCGAAACTGGGACTCCTCTAGCATGACGCAGTGGTCATGCCTAGGGGCCCTTTCCTGTCCTCGCTAGTCTTTGCAATGCGACCATGCCTGAACCACGTGTTGACGTTCTGGGGCGAAAAATTGTGAAAAAGAGTGTCTTCATATCCAATATCGCACCAAACTTTACTGCTACAGGAATGCACAACATGACAAAATCCGAACGAAAAATCGTCACTCTCTCTCCCCCTCTTTCCCTCTTTCTATGGCGTCTGTACACACTTCATTACTTGTATTCTTTCTTCTGCAGGTTTGTTATTGTAGAGAAGGAAGGCGCTGTGCGTGATGCATAATTCTGATTTCTAACCGTAATAAAACCCTACTTTAGGCGCATTGCACCGTAATGTATTTAGACCCGATTCGACGGTGACATCGAGAACGGTTGTCCGGCTCCCCCGAGGGTTTTCGACCTAGTTCTCTATCTTTTACGCAGACTGCCTGTTAAACAGCAATGACGTTCAATATGAAATTATAATATATGTGATAGTAAATCAAGTTTTAGAATTAGAATGTATTATATTTATAATATTGAATTAAAATGCGCTTCGAAGGGATAGGGGAACGCGTGATTGCGGTATTTGAATCATTGTGTTGAACTCGCTGGGCGTAGTAAACATCGACTTCCGCGTTCCAGGTGGATATACGAGTACATCTGTACATCTGCACAGCTGCACAGAAGGCAGGCGACGCCTGCTGGCCAGTGTAGCAGAGTCGGTAGCGCTATACGCGGCTCCAGTGTGGGCAGACATGGCGCTGAGGACACAAAGAAACAGGAGAGCGCTTCGATCGTCACAGCGGCCGGTAGCCATTCGTGTCTGCCGGGCTTACCGCCCGGTGTCGACCGCGGCCCTCTTGGTCCTGTCTAAGATGCTGCCATGGGATCTGCTGGCAAATAAACGGGCCGAAAGATGGAAGGATGGCGATCTAGAGTTAACAACGGCTAGATCGAGGACAATCGCCCGGTGGCATGAAGAATGGGTCGCAGTGCAGCCGGGAGACTCTCGAAGGTCGCCCGCGGGGAGCTGGACCAGAGACCTCATCCCTGACCTGAAGGCGTGGTACGACTGCAACCACGGTGAGCTGTCTCATGGTACGAGACAGGTGCTGACCGTTCACGGCCAGTTCCAAACGTACATGGTAAGAATTAACAAGGCGAGTGTCGACATCTGCGCGTTATGCAGATCGGGTGAGACGGACGATGTCGAGCATACAGGTCTGCGGTGTCCGGCCCTCCAAGAAACCAGAGACGCGGGTGTGACCACCGAAAGCCGATCGAGAAGGTTGTAGCACACATGCTGACTTCGCCGAAGGCGTGGAGGGAGTCCTGTGCCTTCTTCGACACTATCATGTCCTTAAAGGTGGCCAAGGAAACTGCCAGGAGAGCTCGTTTCAACAATAGCCCCCGATCCAGTCGAGAGGGAGCGCCCGTAGGTGACAGGGAAAGAAGGGGAAATAGGCAGCAAAGGCGAACCAGCTTTGGGATTAGGCAGGGACAGCCAGGGACGCTCCAGGCGATGACTCTCGACGCATCGCCAGGTGGCGGAGCTGTGGAAGGCGCTAACGGTCTGGCTGACGCGTCTGAGCTCTACCAAGGCAGACATGAGACGATGGATGATGCCAGATTGGAGTAGAATGTAGGAGTTGGTGCAACACCACTCCCATGGATTCGAAGCAATGCCTACGCAGTTACCGATCCCTGGGGGTGGGGGGGAAGCGGGTTTACTGGGTTTGCGAGTCCCAGACTAGTCACCATGGCTGGGGTGGCGCATGTCCGTCTGGATACCCGTAATCCCCCAAAGTAATGCTGCAAGGTTCCAGCAGTAAAAAAAAAGTGGATATACATATTGCTCTCGACTTGCGCGAATTCTTCCGCGTGCTTTGGGTCGTTTGAAGTCCATGCAATGCTTGAACGCACACGGAGATACACAGAGACTGCAAGGGGCGTCCGATGTCTGCGCTGTGATAGATTTTCGTTGTTACACCGACCGTCCTGTTCACAAATTTTACCTTATCAAATATGCATTTGCTATTACTACCTACTAGGTCATCGCTGAAACAATGGAATCTAAATTTGCCTGTTGCTTGACAAATGGTCTGTCCCAACTAATTTGCGTGCCTACCCACAAGCCGGAGTCTACCATTTATCTTCTACTCATTATGAACGCATGGCTGCAGCTAACTATGGTAGAGGGCCTTCTGTGGGCGCAATTGTTCAACGACCGTCGTATTGGTTGCCGCAGAATGATCCGGCTTTGGTTAACTCACAATGTACACGTGCCGCAATAGGGTAAGGGTCTGTTTGGAAACCTCAGTTGTTGCGGCCCTTATTTTAGTTCTTCCAATTTCTAGGCCTCCTTCGTTCTATTTGATTAATTAGTCAGATGTATTAGTGGCGTGCTGACACCCGAAGAAGGCCAAACACGGATGACAGAAAATGTTATCAAGAGTACAGCAAGACACATTCATTTACCTATATCGAGACGTATTGTTCCGATTGAGAGATCAAGCCATAACTCAAACATGTCGAACTATGCCCGGTCAACCGACACTCGAACGACGCTGCTTAGACGGTCGATCGGTAAATCACGAATCGAACAATCATCGACTCGGTGCCAAAATGATGACTAAAAATGTCGCTGCGAAAACTTTTCTTAACAGACTATTTGAGTATTTGCCTTCACCCACGCAACGTTAAAAATCTGCTAGATAAAGCAAGGCATACGATATGTGCGGTTTCTCCGTCGAATATCTTGTTCTTACTTCCACTCCTTAGTAAAACGTTTCTACTCAGAATAATATATTTATTTAAGTCCATTAGCTGTAGATATCATTATTGACGCCGACTTATTCGGCTTCAACGGAAAGAGAAGTCTGTTGCCCGTAGGCAATGAACCAATTATCGACGCGGCGTTTCCGCGTTGTATTTCAACTGATATTCTTTGTAGCAAGAACTGCCATGCCCTTCTAACGCCGGTTGACGCGGCGACTCTGGATCCCAGCTCCGTTAGAAAGCTCTTTGTGATTTTCCCATTGGGCCTAATGTGTCTCGTAGGCGATTGGTTGAACGATGAAGTTTTGCTCCAGTTCACGATACTTTGCCAACTTGCGATCTTCAGCGAGGCGAGCGGCTGCTCCGACCTCTCGGCTGGTATGGCGAGCATACGAAGCGGCCAACGTGCAAGACACGGTGACGTCATACACGAGGCAGCGACCTTCATTCCATGGAACTAGAGTCAGGCCGTCCGGACGCAGTTGGCTGTTGGCTGACAGACCGACCGGCTCTTTGACTGCAGGTATGTGGGCTGATTGCATTGCCCGGTGTATTACGTCGATCAGCGCTGAATGCCTTGAAAACCTACCGGCGCTCCTTTTGCAAGCCAGAGCATGCTCACCCGTAGAAGACACCGGTAGGTCACATCTAGCACAGTTATGTGCGAAGCAGACTGATTCCCCCAAACTTAGGCCGGAGACGATGCGGAGTGTGGTATTGTCCAGCATCGTCCCCAGCTGCGGTGAGGGAATGGCCTGAAGCCATTTTCCGCTCATCGGATCGATCACGGCTCTAAGCCGCGCCTGCTCTTTAACGTTGTTCGCCTGGACCATTAACCGCTCTTGGATCGACTTCACTACTTGCAAGTCCAGGGCCGATTGTGAAATGCGCTGCATAGAAGCGGCAGGCTTGTTCTGATTGGGCGATGAAACTTGTGTAGGCATCCGGCGGTGCGATCCCTGACACCAAAGTCTCGGTGTCCTTTAGAGACCCGAGGTAGGCAGAAATGGCAATCCGCGAAGCCATGCAAATCCCCATTCCTCCTGCGGACGTTGGGAGCGAAGCTTGTAACCACGAGGTTTGCCTAAGCTGAACGTTTAGTATACCCTGAAGGGTACTTCGCAAGGTTTCGTCAAACGATTGAAGCAGATCCGGTTCGGCATACGCTGGTGAGCACCGCAAGAGGTACATCAGCCTCGGAGTTGACAAACTTACGCGAAGCAGGAAAAGGGCTGGATGAGCGTCTAAGAGTCGCAGTCGAGAGCACCAGCGAACAAGGTCAGAGCCTTTTTTAGTTAAAGATACGCCAATAGAGTCGTCGAGAGTTGGCGCGCCTAGAAGCTCGAGTTCGTGGTCAGCAATCAACCTGGCAGCTGGTAGAAGATTGCGCACCATTTGAAGCATGGAGCCGAGACGAGGAGCTCTTTGAAAGGGAAAGAAAATTTCGCATTTAGCGTCGTTCAACTTGAGTCCTGAAACCGCCTCGAACTCTATTACCTGGGCAACGTCTCTCTGCACCGCCGAGGCATCCCCAGCAAGAGTTCCGTCGTCCAGAAACCAAGGTCAAAGTTCGGAAGAAATGCGTACTTAAAGTTCATGAATAGCAATGCAAAATAAAGCGGTACCACAGGGGTCGCCCTGTTGAACACCGGAGCATGACTCGATGAATTCACCCTGCCAAATTAGCTTGCTCGGAAGCCTGTTCATCTGGTATACAAGCGGGTAAAGTCGAGGAAGGTGAGTGCGCACAGCTTTAAGCAGGTGGTCCCGCCTGAGCATGTTAAAGGCGCTTTTGAAGTCCAGCTTGACGAGCACCTTGTTTGGAGCACTCCTGTTGTGGTCAACGAATGCCCGAGTTGCATGGACGGCCGCTTCCGCACCCCCCACCGTATCCCGCAGCCGAGCTGATGAGGAGAGACCATCGCGACGATGTCTGGCATGCTCTTCCTGATTAAGATTTTCCCGACTAAGCGGCGCAAAGTCAGACCGACGGCAATGGGTCTAATGCCACCATCTTTCTTGCGCAAGGCAATAAGTGAGGCGCCGTAGAAAACAGGTAGCGCGAAATCAGGCAACTTGCCATTTATAGCAAGATTGACAAAGCGTACGAGGCTTAGAAGAAGTCGGTTTTCCTCGCCGTCTCTGCCAATAAGGTCCTTCAAGTGACGCGGTCGAAGGCCATCAGGGCCGCCGCCTGAGCTGTTAGGAAAGCTCCGGATGGCGTTGAAGACATCCGACGTAGACACGGTGATCTCATGGGCCTCTCCGGCAGATGGGGGAGGCGAGGAAAAGGATAAGTCAGGTGGACTTGGCGGATGTTTGTCCAGGAGGGCCAGCCTTGTTTCGGCAAAGAGCGGCGCTACTAAGTCGGTTGATAAAAGGACCCTTGCTGCGGAGGAAACATCGCCGAGAGCAAGTTTTTTCTGCACATCTCGAACCATCCCAGAGTTGTTGTGCGACAAACATTCTTGCCGACTAAGTAATGTTGAAGCATATGGGTTAGTTTCGGAACCATTTCCCGCCCGGAATCGGTTAAGATTCTCGCGAAGTACCGATGTGAGGGTGCGGCCGCGTTCCTTCTGGGATGGTATGCAAAATACTGCAGTTGGGAATTGCAATAGTCTTTTATAAGAATCTCTGCTTGCCGTTGAGCAGACCTCATTGATCAGAGTTGCAAGCTCCAGAGACAAGTTGTCGCGAATACCCCGGGGTACACAGGATATCATCTTAGATGCGCTCTTGATTTTAGACGTCATGAGGATAACGTCATGCAGTGACGCCTGAGCCGGTGTGCTTGCAGTCGAACTTGCATGGGTTACGTCTCTTGTAAGAAGATTCGGGCCGTTGCTTGCGCGACCGCTGACAGTGGGAACGGCCCATCTGCGGATGTCTTGCTGTGACGTCATTGTGAGGCCGCAGGAGACTCCAGTGCGGTGTCGCCCGCGACAACTGCGCGCAAGCCAGTCAAACTTGAAGCGACAGCAGACAGCAGAGCGTCTTTAAGCTGATCGCGCAGGCCAGCGGTGAGGTTGTTTGAGCGGTGAGGGATCCGATAGCGGGCCCAACGGAAGTGACTTGTGTAGGCGCGCCAGGGAGAATGCACGAGAATGCCTTCTCGATAGCGCTACTGATGTGTGTTACAATGGTTTCGATAATGGTCGGTATGATCTTTTCAGTAATCGCGAGCATTATCCTGTCAAGACAGTCACCTTGCGGTGGAACGATAGCATTCAATACGAGCTCCTTAACATCCCCTCCTGTTTTTTGGAGCTGCTTTACAGGTCGTGAAGGAGCCTTAGCCCCGTTTTGGACAACTGCAGAGAAAGACCGTTTGGGTAGCGAGGCCGATGGCTGGACCTTAATACCGTTTTGTACAACCGCAGAAAAAGACCGTTTAGAAAAAGATGCCGACGGCTGTATGTCGTTCACGGGTGAGCAGATTTTCACCGTGGGAGCGGAGGCGTTTTGTTGAATGCGTAGTGAGGCTTACTTCCTAAGTTGTTCCATCCGGTGGAGGCGATGAGGGCACGATCCCCAAGTAGACTCATGAGCCCCCTTACACAGACAGCACTTTGGGGGTTGAGTACAGTCTTTGCGGAGGTGATTCGTAGAGCCGCAACGGCGGCAACGTGGGGACGTCCACGGACATTTCGGCCTGAGGTGGTCTAGGCTAAAACACCTGTAGCAATGATGGGGCTCCCTTTAGAGCACCACGCCGTGGGTTTTCAATCCGAGACGAACCTCGGCAGGTAATTCGATGCCCGTAAAGGTAAGAATAACGCTGTCCGTCGGCATTACAATGCCAGTCCTGGCGCTTTTCGACCGCACCCGGATGGCCTCGGTCACCCCCAGAGACTGCAGCTCGTTGACAATTAAATCCTCACTGAGTGACGAATGAACGCCACAAATTATGCCCTTAACAGTAGATCTTTGGCCACTCGTTCGTGATTGAACAGGGATACCTGCGAGGTGATACCTGCGAAAAACGTTTTGTTATACAAATTGTACAAAACTAGCATTCTCTCGAAAATTTGAAAGTGCTTCTCCCAGATAAATTGGCATTGTGTTCTGGCGTAACTGTGCACGAATTTCATCCCAAAATCTGTGCCCGCGCGTGAGGCAGGGAAAATTTGTTTTTGTAGTCTCTGCGGGCGTACTTGTTCTACGCGTCACTTACTATATATATATATATATATATATATATATATATATATATTCATTTTTCTTCTATTTTTTTGTATTAAAGCATTGAGTTGAAAGAATTTTGATACGACTCTGGTGCTTAAAGATGAAGCAAGATAGCTTACGAACCTCTGCAAAAGTTGGCTCACGCAACTGTTCAAACCTTTCCGGATGTGGCATAAAAAGAATTTTCACGCTATTTGTTCCATAGTCCACTGGGTTTCGCAAATTGTTTTACTTTTACCGATTTAATGACCCTGGCGTCTCCAATTTATTTTGCAGTGTAAGAGAAATGCTGGCATTGATTTAGAGTTTAACACCCAAGGGACTAAGGTAAATTCAGAGTGTAGAAAAGCGGTTCTGCATTTTTGTCTGCTTTTTCGCTTTTAATCTGATACGACTCTGGCGCTTAAAGACAAGCAATTACGGTAGTTAGTTTACTAACATCTGCAAGAATTAGCTCAAGAACCTGACGAAATTGTTCTAGATGTCGTCTAAATAATATTTTTTACGCTATCTGTTCTAGAATCCACTCGGTGTCACCCATTGTTTTACTTTTACCATTTAGTGACATTGGCGCACCTTTAACTCGTTAAGCAACATGAGAAAAATGCTGGCATTGATCCAAAACTTTACACCCCCTGATCATAGATATACTTTATTGGACTGAGGGTTTCCACGAACCAAATGACACATACATTTGTAACAGGTTGTGTGCCAGGTTCAATCATGGCAGTAGGTGCCACCCACTAGCAGGACTGGCACGGACATCTTAAAACGCTCAGATTGTATTTTATGTTTGTACATACCCAATATGGAGTAGAAATAAATGTTCTAAGGTAAGGGATTGAGATCCTTAGAAGAGAGAGAACTTTGTACGGTATTGTATGCCATATTATTGCGCACACCAAAGGCTTGGGAACAATTGCTCACTTGCTGCCCAGTCCATGCCGCTACTAACTGGGCCCTCACAATACGATAACTACGTTCGCATAGTCGCTGATACTGCTACCCCTTCCACAAGCCTGTTGTAATTTCAAATATATTAATACCCTAAAGGCGTTGTGCACGCAGTTGGTACTTGAGTAAATGCTTAAAAAGTCATGTCTAACTCGTACTTCAATTCACCGTGGCTCAAGTGTGTCAATATCACGTTGTGGTCTGAGAATAACAAGGCTAGAATTGGAAACTCTTCACCTTTTATAGCGTTTCAGAAGCGAATGATTTCCGTTGGAAGCGTACTCTAAGCCCGGCTCCAGTCTGTAGCAATCTGGCTTCCAGTTTGTTTATGCAGCGCAAAAGTAGAATCCGACTAGACCGACGTCTCTCGCAGGAGCCTACCGCAGTTTGCTCATAATGTGAGACGTTCTGTCTAGTACGTTAGAATTACTTTGTTTTAAACAAACATTTTCTTTGTTTTCAGTGTGTACGTAGTTGGATTTCTTCTTAGGCCTTCACTCTCAGGCACTTTTAACACGTTAGCTCTACATATTTGGTAATAATAACTGAAGCGCATGATTGCAATGGTCGCAACAAATGTGTATACGATATTTAGTTATGAGTTCAACAGTGATCCTAACATCTCAATTGAATCGATCAATTAATTTTGCATCAGTTAGATAAAAGTTATTTCTAAATAACACCCCTTGACACATATTACACAAAACGTAGTATTTAGTCCACCGGGTCGACGTCGAATTTAACACCTAAACCTAGCCATTTACAAAAACATAAGACTGGACTTACGCTAAATACTAGTAAGTCAATAGCAAACTATCATTCACAAAACTGTGAGTTATGAGCAAGGCGTTGTAGTTTAATCGAGCTGGCAAGTGACTTATACGAAGTCGATTAAGTTTTTTTGAACCCGAGTAGCACCGCCGTTTGACTAGTGTCTTAGACAGAAACGTTTTATTATTTTAATGGGTGGTTCACATTTATACAGAGGTTTAAAGCTTCCCAAAGCCAACATAGGCTAGTAAGGAGTGCTTATATTGCATGTTTTCTGATCATTTTATATATTTGTTTATTTCGCAATAACATTGCATTTCAATATGTTACATTTTTACAATACAGTTCATTATAAACAGTTTGAACACTTTAGCGACCATCCCACCGGGCGAAAAAGTGCAAAGATTGCCGATAGGTCTGGCAGCTCGCTACGTGGTATTTAGCGCATATCTGCGAGCAGAACCGGCAACGACATTGATCGCTAACTTGGTGAAATCCTTTGGTCGAACATACCAAGTGATGATAGCCGTGCACAATGTACCTTGTGTACACGTGCCGGCTAGTGCATGAATAGAGTGCATAGATGCATCTTCTGATCATTTTGTGCATTGTCAATATGATTATCATGCGTATTCGGGTTATATTCGAGTAAAGCACCTCAAGAGTGTTGTTTGGCAGATTGTTTGAATATTGTCAAACAACAAGTTACGTGCACATATGAGCTTAGGAGCTTATTCCAATACGGGGAGCCGAGGTTTGATATTGAAGAACGAGACTGGTTACGAAATGAAACTGTAGACCAGATAAGAAGTTGTGTGTGTGATCCTCTTGTTTTTACGACTGATGTCGAGTGGAAGAGATTGAGCAGGTTGGGATGAGTTCCCATCAAGGTTCGTTTAATCTCAGTAAGAACAGGTATCTCTATTTGCAGAGGGTAGAATCGACATTTTTACCAATCCAAAACAACGCCTAAGAATTTTAACTCATTTATTATGCCAAAAGTGCGGAACATATCACCTATTGATGGAGAATTTGACGTATCCAACCAAGCATTTATCCACTATGCAAAATTTACCGTTTCCCATTTGGCTGGAGTCGACCTTATAAAATTTCGTTTGCTTCTTCAGCATGAACCACTCTGGAATCGGACAATCTTGCATTCGTTTCACAGGACGACTATACCATCTAAAATAATGAAACAATGTCTACCTATAATAGTATTTCTCCTATCGCACACATTCAATTAATTTGTTACGTCCGGAATAGCACCTGCTACGTTTAAGATGTCCTCGGCAGTTCCTTTATATAAAGTTCATAGCACCAAAGAAGACCCATCTAACTATCGTCCCATAACGTTATATTTATTTGTTTCAAATCTTATGGAAGAAATGTGTCAGGCACCGAATTGCCATCTTACCGACATTGATTATTTGTCACTCAGAGTGCTGAAGCAGTAGATGAGCTCCTATCTTACTCATCGTTGCATACGTGTCAGAATAGGAAGCACGTTCTCTCCTGAATACAAAGTGATTTGCGGCATTCTTCAACGTTCTTCACTAGGCCCTTTAATTTTCATCAAGTACAAACATGGGGGGGAAAGCAAATTCCAGGAGCCTGGGATATCGCCAGGCTTTCTCTATTGCTTAGGGGTCCGTCTTCCGAAGCAATGCGAAAGTAGTCCCGTGGACGTTAAACGTTTAGACGAGACTTAAGCTTATACCACGACTTAACGTCTGAAAGTACGCTGAATAAGAGCCTCTGGAAGTTGGCTATAAAACGGACCAAATACAAGGTCGACCAGAGCCTTCTGAGAGAGACGGAAACCCGTCTCAACGCGAAGTTCAGAGATCGAACAAGTTGTGGCAACACCCGCAGGACATTTGTGCGCAGTTACTATAGACTGCATCAAAGTTTCTAACAAAGCACCTCAATGACTCCTGGTGAAGTTCCGACACCCATGGATTGGTAGCTCTCTTCTGAGCATAATTTCGAGCTTCTTTAATGAGAACATTTTACTGGTACAAGGTAGGCAGAATGTGTTTCGGGTAATGTATAATGTAGGAACCCCGTAAGGGACCCATTAAGCTGTGGATCCGTCACTTTTGTCGGCCAACTTTGCCGGCTATATTCGTCAAGAGCGTTATGCATTGCGGCGTCCAATTTTCGGAATTCGTCAACTCGTTCCGGTATCTAAGGCTTCGGCTTTATTACACATGGATGCACAACGTCATCTCTTTGTCATAAATAGCACAAGAACATATATGTATGCTCAATAAAGTCGCCCGCGTTGCAAACCTTGTGACGTCTCTGACAAACATTTGTCTATAATCATCAGATATGTATCTATAATCTATGAACGACATATTGAACTGAACTTACCTTTTTTCTCTAACACCGCTGGATGGTGCCGGTAGGTTTCTTTGTTGTCGTCTTCCTCGCGGACGTTTTTTTGTCCTCGTTGCAGTGAAGAGCTACAGAGTGAACCACAACCCGTCTGACAACAACGCGTCTATTCCCGACCCTACTAAACGCCGACGAGTGCCGCAACACTCCAGTCCGAGTCGAGCAGGAACGGGCCCTCAATGTGGGCTCCTTCAGCGTCGATGATGCCGATCTGGTGCTTGTTGCACGCAAGACAGTCACGGTAGTAGAGCAGGACGTTCCTGACGACGTCGATCGCCTCTTGCTTCGTCAGCATGCCCTGCTTCTGGCCGCGAGCATCGCGCAGCGGGCTGAGTCTGAGGTAGCCGCTCAAGCCGGTCCTGTACAGATGCGTCGTTAACGCCTATCCCAGCTTGTCGATGGTGTCGATGGTGTTCTGCCTGCCGTCCTATATCGCGCCGACGATAATGTTCGCCCACAGCGGGTCGAAATAGGTTCGGCGGTTGTGCAGCACCCAGGTAAGCCAGCGACTTCAGCTTGAGCTTGAAGCTGTCGTGGTAGCGATCCTCGTAGATCATCTTGGCGTCGATCACTTTGTTGAGGTACTGGAAGTAGACGCTGTCGCCGCTGACCGCCATCGTCGTGCACTCGTCGATATCTTGTTTAGCCGGGGACAGTTTTCGTAGCGGCAGAGCATCTTGCCGTACGACGCGGCGATGTCGCCGGCCAGCACGGCGCCATCAGCGTAGCATAAACCCACAACCGACACGCCCATCATGTGAGGTGGGATACTCCGAACGCGTCGCGGGACCACTCGGACCCGCTAACGGCCAAGGAATTCCAGCCAACGCAGGGTTCGAACCATTGACATAGTAGCATTTGAAAGCTTTATCTCGGAATTGGAAAATAAAGTTGAGCCAGTCCGACGTGAGGTTAAAAACCTGGATATTTTCCACAATTGCCACGTCTATACCATTTTATAGTTTACGGTTATCATCATACGAAGTTCCACAAGAAGTACACACAGTGCATCTGTCGACTGTTCTCTCAAGCGTGTACGAAGTACTTACTATGCGTCTGCCTGTCTGGCCCTTACGAAGAGATCACTGCACCGACTCTCTCAAATGGCATGTCGAAAGCCACTGACAGCAACATAAGTATCATTGTCGACGAACACGCTTTAAATAACACATTTCGTCACGAACTAAGATCGACTTCCCATGTGTATTGAAACCTCCAGCTCTATCCGGGTACGACCTGACGATCTTACTCTGGTACCCTTTGAGCGCATTACGAGTCTATCACCACACAGAAGTTATAACGCGTACAGAAAGAACGCACTATGTTATTGACTCCCCGCAACGTCAACATGGAATATTTCGAAACAGACTCCCCTTCTCAATTAGATCTGCTATATTCTCAATTAGATCTGCTGATATTCGACGGTTTAAGTCTCTCTTCGTATCTCACCTGCTTGGCAAACTCTGATCTAGTCTCTTCAATTCACGTGTCAATGCGACAGATTGATTTGCTTCTCTTAATTTAAAGTGTTTTGAATGCATATTTCATACATGGTCCTCTAGATGGGACCAGGACATCTTCAAAACGACGCGACATCTTCTATATTTGTGAGTTTGAATACATTTATTCTGTTGATTTATTGTTCGCTTGGCATGTATACCTAAATACACAGTCACTTTTATATCAGGGGCGCTTAGAGCGGCAGCATATATGTTACCTACGCATTCATATAATCCAGGTATACTTCAATACCTACTGAATATTTGCTTTTTTTTTATATATGGTTTATTTCGCAATAACATTGCATTTCAAGATGGTACATAATTTCAATACAATTCATTCCTTTTATACACTTTAAACACTTCAGCGACCGTCCCACCCGGCGAAAAAGTGCAAAGACCGCCGATGCTTCTGGCAGCTCGCTGCGTGGTATTTAGCGCATATCTGCGAGCAGAACCGGCAACGACATTGATCGTCAACTTGGTGAAATCCTTGAGTCGAACATACCAAGTGATGATAGCCATGCACAATGTATCTTGTGTACACGTGCCGGCTAGTGCATGCCATTCCATCCCAAAGCTCCCTGGCGAGGTACACATCCAATTGCGCTACCTCTGCCGAGGCCTCGGTCACTTTTCCCTGCCACTCCAACAAAAATTGTTGAAGTGGTCCAGTAATAGGTGACCTAAGCCTGACTCTGATTGTTTCCACTGCCGGCCCGCAACCCGCTAGCAGGTACACGAAGCGGCTTTTTGCCGTCCGGGGTAAGCAAAGGACCCGCTTCATATATATTGTGAAGCATCTTTCTAGCTGCGCAAAATTTGCCGCTGAAAGATGGCCCCACACCCTGCCAAGGCTGTAGCTCAACATTGGCACAATCTTAAGCTCATAAAGACGCACGGCCGCACTCACAGACAGTCGTCGAGGGTCTCTCACCTCTGTGTGAATAGAGGTAATAGCCGCTCGACACCTGTCGGCGATGTGCTGGGTAAAGGTCGTTCCCGTATAGTGTAGCCTCAGACCCAGATACGGGAAAGAGTTGACAAACTCCAGCGGTTGGCCACAACAGGGTATTACGTCTGCTGCGGCCAATCGACCCCCACGGCGAAACTTCATGGCTTTCGTCTTCCGCGCATTTATTTGCAGGCCCTTACGGTGAAGGTAACTTTCGACGTCACCGACAATTCGACGAATGGCACCGCGGTTCCGGTGGGCCACTACTATGTCATCCGCATACATGACGACGACGGCGTTTCTAAACTCCTCCCGCACATGGCGAGCTAGGTCTGCGATGAGCAAGGAGAATGCCAGGCAACTGAGAGGGTCCCCTTGGGGGGTCCCTACGTTTTGACAGAGCTGCAAGGTGTCTTCGCCCCTTACGTTTACTTCAAGGCGGTCTTCAGCAAAGAAGCTGGAGAGCACTCGTAGGAAAGAACCACCCACCCCAGCATGTCGAAATGAATCGACTAGTAGATGACGGGGAGCTTTGTCGAAGGCCTTGACACAATCGATAAAGACGGCGTACAAGTGACCCCCGGGCACAGCCAGCACCCGTTCAACTTCCGACTGGAGTACGTGGATCGCGTCCTGTGTACCTCGGCCTTTCCTGAATCCGAATTGCTCCGGAGGTAAGGCCTTCTCCACAGTTGGAAGCACCCTCGAGATAATCAACTTGGCGAAGATTTTCTTGAGAGTGCGTTCCGACGCGATACCCCGATAGAGATTTGGATCGTCCACGTTGTCACCGTTTTTGCCCTTGAATAGCAGAGTAAGCCTGGCCTCGTGCCAAACCTGGGGTATGTGTCCCCCGCTGAGTATCTGATTAAACAGCTTACACAGCTCCTCCGCTAAAACATCGGACGACTTAGCCCAATGTTCGTAATAGATCCCATCAGGACCACTACTCTTTTTCTTGGGTAACCCGCGCAAGATCTGCACAACTTCCTCCACCGTAAACGGCGAATTCATGTCGTGCTGCTCCAGAGTGAGCGGTTGCTCAATAACTGGGTTAGGCGCGGGGGCGTTTGCATCGAGCAGAAGGGCAGTGAAGTGCTGCCGCAACTGCTCCTTTGTCATGCTGTGCATGCTTCTGTTTTGCCGGCGAACAATGTAGACATGGGGTTCGCGCTCTGCTCTCTCAAGCAAACGAAACTCCTCCTCCTCATCATACCGGCGCTTACTCTCCACAAGCAGTTCCTTGTAGGTTGCTCTATGTCGGCCATAGAGCGCCCTACGATCAGCAACTACCTGGGGGTCGGGGTGTAGAGCCCGTGCTAGGCGCAGGAGCCCCAAGACTTCCCGACGTTTTAAGTAGCAGGCCTGTGTAAACCAGGGCCGCGCCCGTCTTTGTCTGTACTTCTTCTTGACTACAGCCGCCTTGACAGTGGCCTCCAAAGCGTGGTTGCTTTGTTCAATGTCAGAAGTTGATCTCAGCAGCTCTAACTCGCGCGTCAATACACGCAAATCTAGTTGCCTAGACCAGTACGTTATCGGCTGCCGACGTGGGGCGCGTCCCTGGCCAGGCACACACAGAGACGCCAGCACCGGCAGGTGCTTCCGTGCTGGAATATCAAGTACCTCGCATCCTTGAAATTCCGTCGGATGTTGAAGATTGTGAAACAGGAGGTCGATAGTGCTTCTTCCACTTTGGCAAACATACGTGAATTTATCACGCTCATTTGCGCAATGCAGGCCTCTGTTTTCTAGAAGCTTAAGAAGCACATCGCCCTTCCTATCGGTGGCGCCACTATCAATACGACAGTTGAAGTCGCCGCCGACCAGAGTGGGTAGCTGGAGGTTCAGTCCCGCTAGACCAGCACTGATCGCATCGGCAACGTCAACATCATCGTAATGAGGTGGCAGGTAGAACAATGCGAGGTTGAAACTACCTGAGGTGAGTGTCATACAACACTCACCTCGACACACACATTGCATTCGGGGTGACCCTGCTCGTAAATAGATTGAAAGTCCACCTACTGGTCTTCCCCGCCCTCCGTCTGGAAGACTTGCTAGCAGATGGAAACCTCGCATCTCATCGAAATGCACTTCCTTCCGCATGAAAGTCTCCGTCAAGAGTACAATGTCCACATCATCAAACAAACGCTCTGGTGCTAGCTGTAAAGCCCCAGATAAACCTTCGCAATTCCAAAGCAATAATTTGCAGCTGCGAGCAGCATGCAGCTGCCTTGGCAGAAGGCGTCATTGCTGTCTAGCTGTTAAACCATGCCCATCAGTAAACTCTTCGCATACTCTAGTCTGGACCGGCGGAGCCCCCAGCCAGCGCCGGAAACTCACGCCTTTCGGCCAGAAGGCGCTACTCGAAACTTTACTAAAATCATCATCACCAAAGGCCACGCAGAAGACGGAGTCCGGCCGGGAAACTTTGAGTTTCCAAATAGCACGCACTACAGTATGTCTCCCGGTTAGCCAACCACGCAGCTGTTCTGCCGACGCTTTTCGGCTGAAGCCCTCCAAACGGAGAGCCTTCATAGGCAGCACACGGTTTTCACACAGTGTTAGCTCACCTAAGTCTACGACTGCACTTCCTGCTCGAAGAGGACGGTGCTTCCTTATCGCGCTAGTTTCGCGTTTTTCCACTGTTGTTCGCTTGTGAATTTGGGAGAGATCGCCCTGGCTCGGCCCCAGGCGTCCATCCTGCTTCTCCGGGCTGTTGCTGGCCGATCCGCCACTCTCACTCGCGAGCTTCCTCTTCTTTTTGTTTCGTCTCTCCACCAGCTGGAAGCCTTCGTTGTCCAGCTGATCTTCCTTGGCTGTCTCTGTACAGTCCATTGTCTCTACAGCCTGGTCGCGCGGCTGCAGCGGACTCGTGACGTCACTTTCTACTGCCGGCGCCGGCTTCTCTTTCTTCTCCGGTTTCTCCCGCTGTTGTTGCTGCCGCTCAACCGCTCTCTCTTCTCGCCGTTGCTGGCGCTGTTGACCAAGACCAACAACACTTTTGGCGACGTCTGTGAGAGGCGTCTGCTTCGACTGCTGCTGCGGTTTCTCGTCTCGATGTCTCTGCTGTCTCTGGCACTGTTGTTGCTGTTGGTTTTGTTTACCAACAGTACGAGTGACGGTGGCCGCATATGAGACATTCGAACCAATTATGAGCTTGGCGGGAACATTTGAGCCGCCGCCGGTGCCTTGTGCCACTTTGTTTTGTGCCACTTGCTTTTTCGCCTCGTTCTCCACTCTCGTTGTGCTCACGTTGTTCCCGGTGGGATGGGGACGAAGCTGGGAGACAACTTGTTCAAGTTCCGACACTCGGATTGCATTTGCCGCCGCAAGGCGACTAATCCGCTGCAGGATCTCAAGCAGGGCGTCGTTTGAGCGGGTGCCCTCCAGTTCCGGACATCCAGGACACCGAGCGGGCTGGTTTGCCCCTACATGGGTGCGCGGTGATGAGCACTTCACATGGGCTACACCCACAAGACAGGTAGGACACTGGGTCCACTCACACGAGCTCTTTATCACGGAGCTACATACAAAACACAACGCACTGCTGGGCGCCGCCATCTTGTCTTTTTTTTTTTTTTTTTTTTTTTTTTTATATGAATATTTGCTTTTCATTGGTACAACCTCTTCTTTGTAATATCGACCAGATCCTTTCTAACATTTAGTTCTAGAGGTAGGGCCTCCGACAACTCTATATCTCTGCTACCCATACGGCTCTACATTTTTTTAATGAAGGAAGATTAAATACTCTTACGTACTATTGCTACGAGTAGAAAATGAGAAGGTCCCCCTTTTCATTCGAGCAGTGTGGGACTCGACCCCAGCGGATAGGTGTTAGCCCGCTGAGACCCATACCCACTAAACACACCTCCCGCCTTAAGCTTCACTCTCTGATGGCCCACATCTCCATAGAATAGTACTATGGGCAATCAGGAGAAGTGGCGAGTGCCACTCGGATCATTTGGCGTCGAACGTTGGGGTTTCCCCAACGTTCGACGTGTTTTGTACTAACACCTGCGAAGCCACATCATTCGGACTTACGTGACTTTCTAGTGCAGTAGACAGAAATCTTGCTCTCCTGAGCCTTCCCAAGGTTCCTTTCTGTTTCATTACCTCCGTAGCCATAGCTGCTTCTAGCTTCTACCCAGAAGTCGTGCCGCATACGAGGTGTGTTCAAAAAGTATCGCGACTTTTGTGTTTTTTCAAAAATTATTCATTTATTCATGAATATCTATTTTGGCCCCTTCAAAGTAATCCCCATGAGATATTATACACTTGTGCCAACGGTGTTTCCAATCTTCAAAGCACTTCAAAAAACCATTTTTTTTTATTTTGTTCAGCTCCTCCTTCGATGCCGTCTTTATCTCGTCAAGCGTAGCGTAACGTCGTCCTTTCATGGGCTTCTTCAGTTTAGGGAACAAGAAAAAGTCACAGGGGGCCAGATCTGGGGAATACGGTGGCTGCGGCATCATTAGTGTGTTGTTTGTGGCCAAAAACTCGCGCACAAGCAACGATGTGTGAGCAGGGGTGTTATCGTGGTGCAAAAGCCAATTTTTGTTCTTCCACAAATCCGGGCGTTTCTGGCGGATTGCTTCGCGCAAATTGCGCATAACTTGCAGGTAATATTCCTTATTGACCGTTCTACCCTGTGGCAAGAACTCATGATGCACCACGCCCCTGCAATCGAAGAAAACTGTCAGCAAAACTTTCACATTCGACCGAACTTGGCGCGCTTTTTTCGGTCTTGGTTCGTGCGGCAGCTTCCATTGAGATGATTGAGCTTTGGTTTCCACGTCATAACCATAAACCCACGATTCGTCACCAGTTATGACCCTCTGGAGCAAATTTGGGTCGTCGCGGACAGAGTCCAACATCTCATTAGCAATGTTCATGCGATGCTGTTTTTGGTCGCAATTGAGCAATTTTGGTACGAATTTCGCGGCGACCCGTCTCATGCCCAAATCATTGATAAAAATCGAATGGCACGAGCCAATCGATATGTTTAGGTCCTCAGCAACTTCTCTAACGGTAATTCGACGATTGGCCAATACCATTTTCTCCACTTCATTAATTTTTTCGTCTGTTGTTGAAGTGCTCGGGCGTCCGGCACGCTCTTCGTCGTTCACATCTTCTCGGCCTTCTGAGAACATTTTGTACCACCGATAAACGTTGCTTCGGTCCAAGGTAGCTTCTCCGTATGCCACAGTCAACATTCGGAATGCATCCGCGCACTTAATTTCGTTTTTCACACAAAATTTGATACAGGTTCTTTGATCCATTTTTTTGAATAGGTAAAAATCGAAGACGATCCAAAACACGTGCAAGCAAAGCAGCTGTCAACAATTAAGTGAACATTCAAAATGGCCGAGCTTGTCGGCATAAGTGAGAGACATGAGTACCAACATAACGCCACAAAAAATCGAAATTCGAATATACGTAACCCGCGAAAATTCAAAAGTCGCGATACTTTTTGAACACACCTCGTATATAGTCTACGAACTCCTTTAGAGTTCCTCTGGGGGATCTGGGATATTTGCTTCTCTTCCGTCTCCCTCATTGGTCCATTTGTGCCTGAGTTTTGCAATTGCTGTGGCTCTAGCCTGTTCCAGTGCCTGGCACTTTAGAAGAGTGTGGGTCGAGTCATCCTCCGTTCCCTCTTGACAATAAACGCAGCTCGATGAGGGAGCTTTTCCGATTCGAAAGAGATATGTCTAAAAGTCCCCATGTCCCGTGAGGATCTGCGTGAGATAATGGTTTAGTTCTCCCCCCGGCCGCTCAATCCATTGTTTAATGTTTGGGATGAGGGATCGAAGGCCCCGGTGCTCCAGAAGGAATGGAGTCCCATTGTCTTCTCTCTTTCTACTCCCTTACTGCTGCTCGAGCTGTTTTCCCAGAGTTTTCGCCTTTCCTCTACCTTTAGATCCCAGGGAAGAGCTCCGGCCAGCACGAGAGCAGAGTTTGTGCTAACGGTGCGATATGCCTGGATAATCCCGAGAGCCGCCACTCTCTGGGTGCTTCCAAGGATCCCTCTCGCTTTCTTTGTTTTCAAAGAAGACTGGGGACCCAAATAGCGCTATAGAATCGGCCACTGACATCAGCAATCTACGCCTGCATTCTCTTGGTCCGTGAATGTTTGGTAGAATTCTTGCAATTGCATTCGCCGCCTTGGTCGCCTTTGCCGAGGTTATCTTCAGGTGGCTAAGGCCCGTCAGGCTCTTGTCCAAGCGGATCCCCGAGTACCGGGCCTCCGTGACCTGCTTTATTGTCCTGCGAGGTATAGTCTGATGGGACTCACCTTCTTCCGCCCCGTTAGCAGTATACGGCTATACATTATTTAACAATATGCTCGATTAACGCATTCCCTAGTCTACATGCTCGAGATTCTGTACTTTGCCCCTCCCTATATTTAGCTCTTTGTATCCTTGTATATCTGCCCTGACATCTGCCAATAGTCCACTTGCTTTTGAATCTACCCCGCCCCTTTCACGATTTTTTTTTCTGCCAAACTCGATCTGGAACCCATCGCCAATTTCCATATGTCCGTATATGACTTGTTTACCCTCAATTTCATCATTTTCTCCGATACCCGCGCTCTTGCCCATTGCTGACTATTGTACCCAATCTTCCTAGCTGCAACTCTACTCTGCGATCCCAATTTGTTTTAATCCTAAGTGCCGTCTTTACCAGCTGCATCTGTTTAACCCATCTTTTATTTGTAGCATTTCTAATCCTAATGCTAAATCTTAGCTTACTTTGTTCTTTCTTTTGTATACATTTTGACATTCTCCTTTCCCTTCAAGAAATTCCCTGGTGCAATTAAAGCGGCAACTCAGTGCAAATCTTATCACTTCTTCTTGTATTGCTTCTAACATCTGTCCCAACCTCGCGCTGTGGACCAGATAGGCGTTAGTCTTTGTCACTCCAAGATAGTTGTACTGACTTTTATAATCCAATTCCTTTCTTTGTACTACAAGTTTCCGTACCCCCTAATCCCATTAAATACAAACATTTTACTCCTTTTTCATTAAACGCCATAGTCAGTTCCTCCGCTGCTTCCCCACATGCATTCAACATTTGTTGAACTTCGCTAGTGCTCCGCCCTAACACTACCATATCGTTAGCACATAGTAGCACGGGTGCCATACACCCTTTTTCCGTATTTGTCATCCTAAACCCGTTCTATTAATCCTTCGCGCTATTTTCTCTATAAACATTAAAATCACATGACAACGGACAGTCTTGCCTGACACCCTTAGCGACTATAAAGTCTCTAAATTGCTCGGCTGCTTTTATTATTCTTACCGTGTTATTCCTGTAAATTTATTCTAGTAACTTTACCCAGCTTTTCTCTAAACCCATTACATAATTTGATACAAATGTTCTGTCCACCATATTATATGCTTTTTTAAGATCTAAAAATTCTGCCACGCACCCTTGTTTCTGCAAAATTGATGCTTCAACAACGTGACTTAATAAAAAATATTATCATCTAGCCTATACCCTTTCCTAAATCTGCACTGCCATTCTCCTATTTCCGCATTTCTCTCCAGAGTAATCTGCATTCTACTCTTAAACGCCTGAATAAATATTCGATACGTTATAGGTGTAATTGTGATTGGCTGCCTATTTTGTAAAGTGTCATTATCTACCCCCTCCGTGGGAAGAAGAGAAACTCTTCCCTTGCGCCATCCCTCTAGGATTCTGTCCCCTTTAAATATATTATTAACAAACGGACACCTTTGGATCATAGGATCCACCGCACATATGTCATTATTTTTTTTTGAAGGTCTCGGGAATGCGTTATGCACTCGCGCTGCTGATAGCTAGCAACAGCTAGTGTGGGACTCGCACCCACTAAAACCGATATTCTCCCCACCTCCCAAGGCCCGGGATTGCATTGGCATTACTTCGACAGGTATGTCATTCTAGACTCTGACAAACAGTGTCTGATCGATTATACTGTCAATATTACTCTCACTCATTTGAAGTTCGAATACGGCATAGTGCATTGCCATTTATTAAGTCAGCCCTCTGGCCTTAATAAACTCTAAAATTGACTGACAAGTACTAAACATGCGCGATTCGGCGTAGAACGTATGGCGCGGCAATTAAACACGCTACGGGAGGCTGATTGCATGGATAGGGTCACTTTACTAGTTGTTCTATAGGCACACACTAAAAGCTCACTAGTTTTTGTCTATCCAGCACTTGCTTGCTTCGTCTGAGCACGCATGATGACCTGCGCGGTGATAATGCATGAGCGCCTTGATGGGCGCCAGTGTTTGCTGAACGGTGTGGCGTATACTTTTGGTTTCACCCTGGGTAGTGGTGGGTTCGGTTCGGTTCCGAGATTACACATACCGAATAGACAGCGAAAGGCTTGCGCCTTCGGTGTAGTCACAGTAATCCCTAATAGAAATATGCTTAAGACATGTTCTTGCACGCATGCAAGCATAATTTAATGGGGGAATAACAGAAAGCACATAGAAGGAGCTCCAGCACGAGCATAGAAGGACTGGTTGTCTCGCAACAGCACATTTTGTGCTCCTATGTCGGGCAAAAACACCAGTGTCACAAATTGTAGCAATATCACTCTTACTCCGAAGCAAGACTTCTCAGAGAGAAAAAATATTTGCTTTAACGAGTTCTACGATTCCATGTATCGTTTAAAAATGTTTCCGTCACACCCTATATATATATATACATATATATATGTATATATATATATATATATATATATATATATATATATATATATATATATATATATATATATATATATATATATATATACATATGTATATATATATATATATATATATATATATATACATATGTATATATATATATATATAGTGAGTCGTTGCGTTATGTGACACATTGTGATAACAGACAACATGGACAAATAAATTTGCCGGCGGGCTATGTCGGTCCTATATATATATATATATATATATATTTATATTTGAGCAGTTTAGCTTCATCTCTCGCCTTGTTTCGCTCGTTATTTGTTTCTTTTGCTCTCACTGCTGTCTGCTTTTCACACCTCTAGCTGGGTATAGCTACTTGCTGGGGGCAAGTGGGTTAATAGCATGCAAACAGGTACCATAAATATGCATTCGGCTGAAAGTTCGCGTTTCGATCTAATAGTTGTAGTAGTTTAAGACCGTTGCTGTCGCTGTTATTGCTGCTGCTGCTGGCTGATTTTCTTGCTTCTTCGAAACAATTCCGTTGATAAGATCCCCGCCGTCTATTAGCTGCCGTCGAGCATCTGACGTTTTCTCAACTTCGCCGCAACATCTTGCATCTACGTACATACATTTATATATATATATATATACATATATATATATATATATATAGATATATATATATATATATATATATATATATATATATATATATATATATATATATATATATATATATATATATATATATATATATATATATATATATATATATATATATTCCGAAATAGGCTGTTGTTGGATATACAACGCAATAACGCTATGGGGGTGCTTGACACCTTGTTCAGGTGGTCGACACCCGGTCGTGACGTAGAGCTAATGTAGTTTGTCACCACGTTCACTGGGGGACAAGTGTTTACACCCATTATTACATAGGGGACTATAAAAGATGGGATATAGCCTAAGAATAGTCTTTTGGGCATACACAATTGGTCGTAAGGGCAAAATGTTGCGGTTCTGAACGCGCAAGTATGACATAACAACATATCGACTTTTAATGACTTTTCTTAACACCGCTACTCGCCCTTCGCTAGCTTGCGCTCGCTTGGTTCTCTCGCAAACGTAGATTTTGCACAACTATGCAGATCTAGTAGAATAGAAAAAGGCAGATTAGCTACATGTATAAATTTCATCCTCACTCCTCCGCCTCCTCATTCCATTGAGAAAATTATTTTCTTGCCGAGTTCTACCGCACTTTAAAATAAGTACATACGAACCCTATATATGACACTGACTCATGCTGCATAGGACTGTATATATATATATAATATATATATATATATATATATATATATATATATATATATATATATATATATATATATATATATATATATATATATATATATATATATATATAAATATATATATATATATATATATAAATATATATATATACATATACAGGGTGTGACTGAAAGAATTTTATAGCGATACATAAAATTGTAGAGCTCGTTAAAACGAATATTTTTTCCAATGGAACATGTGCTCTGAGAAGTCTTGTTTCGGAGTTACAGTGAAATTACTACAATTTGTGACACTGGTGTTTTTGCCCGACATAGGAGCACAAAATGTGCTGTTGCGAGACAACCAGTCTTCCTAGACAGAAACTAAGCACACGTGTTCGTGATAAAATTCTGCTCCATCTGATGAATATGCAAGGCCGGTCAGAAGACGCGACATGGTCGCTTAGAAGAAAATTCGCCAAAAATGAAGTTCTTCATTAGCGTTCACGCCAAATACTTTAGAATCATAACCCTACGACCACCCACGTGTTCAAAGCTAACATATTCAGCCAATGCGCAATTCATGGCGAATGGCATTTTGGTACCAAACATATGTCAATGCGAGCTGTGGTTGCGAAGTAATTACGATTTTTCGGCGGGATGTCCAGATTAAGTGCATGTAAAATGACTGTGTGGCGACGTTCACTACCGCCGACGTGTCGCGCGACAGCCGCAGCGCGTCATTTTTCATGCACTTAATCTGGACATCCCGCCGAAAAATCGTAATTACTTCGCAACCACAGCTCGCATTGACATATGTTTGGTACCAAAATGATCGTCATGAAATGCGCATTTGCTGTATATGTTAGCTTTGAACACGTGGGTGGTCGTAGGGTTATGATTCTAAAGTATTTGGCGTGAACGCTAATAAAGAACTTTATTTTTGGCGAATTCACTTCTAAGCGACCATGTCGCATCTTCTGACCGGCCATGCATATTCAGATTGAGCAGAATTTTATCACGAACACGACGGTGTGCTTAGTTTCTGTCTAGGAAGACTGCTTAGTTTCTGTCTCGCAACAGCACATTTTGTGCTCCTATGTCGGGCAAAAACACCAGTGTCACAAATTGTAGTAATTTCACTGTAACTCCGAAACAAGACTTCTCAGAGCACATGTTCCATTGGAAAAAATATTCGTTTTAACGAGCTCTACAATTTTATGTATCGCTATAAAATTCTTTCAGTCACACCCTGTATATGTGTATATATAATGTATATATATATATATATATATATATATATATATAATGTATATATATATATATATATATATATATATATATATATATATATATATATATATATATATATATAGTGTATATATATATATATATTGGGTCTACAAAAACGTTTTTTCGGTTTTTTAATGCTTCTCTACGGACAAAACCGAAAAAACTTGTAGCCTATATATATATATATATATATATATATATGTACATATAAAAGTATAGTACGTATTCTTATTGCTTTACAAAATGTGGAAAAAAGAAACGAAATTGTCGATAAATCTTCCTTAGATCGGGCGTGTAACCGACGCAGATGATCACTTAGAAAACACCGCTACAACATTATCAACAGCAGTAGCAGCAGGCACAACAACGACTGTTCTTACTTTCAATAGAGCAAGCCAACATACGAACGATTGTTTGTCTATTATTTTGCTTCATGTTCGTTTGTCTTTTTTATACTTGTCCTGTTTGTACTTGCTGCCGTTTCTTTTCCCTTGGTCCACCTGATCTGCTGCCGACATTATATTCTCTGAGAGTAGGTGTAAACATAAAGAAAAAAATATCAGCTATATATATATATATATATATATATATATATATTAATGCACGGCAGCGGACATATTTTCAGACTATAGTCGGCACGCCGCCTCCATGGGGTATCGGGGGCAAACGCAACTAATGAACGCAGAAAGCGGAGAGACCAAGATAGCGGAACGTAACCGAGTTAAGGTAAACACAGCCACGTACGACCGTCGCCATCCATTTCGATCGTTGAGTGGTGTCCCTGTATCAAGTAGCCAGGTGCATTTAGATTCTCTCGCGCATCTAATCTGGAAATGCACGTTCTTTAGGCAGCTTTCGGGACAGACAGTTCTTTTTTCTAGTCAGGCTTATTCTTCGTCGTCGTGAAAGTCCTAGTTGCCGAGATTATAATGATTATCATCAAAGGAGTAAACCGTTCAGGCGCGGAAAGCTTCAACGGGTCTTCTGCACGAAAGCTTTTAGTGTACGGCTTCTGTTGTTATTGTTGTTGCTATTGTTTTGTTTGTTGTCTATCATTGTCTGTAAGGCGCGTAAAGCGTGTGCGTTACGAGTGCGATACCCTCCTGATTGTAAACCTAAAGAAAACCCGAATCGTCCTTACCCCAGTTCATGTCCTGAGTTTTCTGGTTTGATATCTCCTGATCCTTTTCTGATTTGTCTGCTCTTTTCGGCGTTCATAAATCGCTAAACTCTCGCTTTTAGGTGTTTGCAATTCAGTCGTTGTTCGTGTTGTCCTGTCATTTTTCCGACTTTCCATGATCTCGAAAATCATAGAACAAAACACACAGGGAGTTACGCAGATAGGCCGAAATAGAAAAGCACAGAGAGCCGAAATGTATGTACGCGCCTAGCATTTACTGTCAAAGCTGGCTATCAAACAAATCGTCAAGCTGATTAGTAGTGTTGCTCCATCGTTGTCTATCGGCTGGCACACTGCGGCAACGGAGTCGGTCTACCCGAACGACCCGACTAGGAACAGAAATGAGCATCGATCGATTTGATAGAGGCCTGAACGGGGGAGAGGTGACATCGCACCCCCGCTGGCTGATGAGGTGGCGACTGAGACAGGCCAACTCGACCATTTTTACGGCACTGATTCGGATAACTCGAATCACGGCCGACGTCGGTCCAAGCGGTTGGCCCACATTTCTATCGTTGATATCTCAATAATTAGTGTGTATCATCTTGTCCTATCCATCCCATCATCAGCGTCAGATCATTACAACCGGCTTGCCAAGCAACAATCGTCTATTAGGATCCGCTAACGCGAATGGTAACAATAAGCCTATGCCACTTCGTGATTTGCCTTGCGATAGCCGCTGTTGTTGTTCTGTTCGATCGACGTAATGTATATCAAGCTGGTAAAAAAATTGTATATATATATATACCTGTCTATTTCTGCGCCATCAATATGTATAAGCAAAATCAATACCAGATTATACCGCAAGTCAGTTATCAAAAGTTGTATATATATATATATATATATATATGTTTTCGTATTTTTAATTTTTTATATAATAATGTATGTCCGGCTCAGCGATGATTGAAAAAAAAGTGGTATTTTCCAAGCAGCGCCAGGCGCAACGTATTAGCTTGTGAGATCAGATACATCTACACAATAGACGTTTATTTCACTAATGGTAATATAAATTATTGCGACAGTGGAGAATTCAAAATCCTTAAATACGCTAGGAAGTTACTAAGAAAAACATCATTACATGACTTAACCTACTGATGTCCACACTGGGCTCTAAATGTACGGAATTAATCAATTTGTTTGTTTTTGTAGTGAGTACATTTGTCTATTGACATTTACTACACGATAATTGCACTTGTTAATTCCAAACTCATTTAAGCACATCGATTGTTCGGAGCCTTTTTATGAGATTTAAATGTTCATTACTAGCGGCCTACTAACTTCCACCATGCTAAGCGCTCGGCTTGAAGCATTTTAGACATTGCATATACTGGACAAACGATTATGCTTTATTCTAAAATTGTCAAATCTTTCGCTTCATATATTTACACAAGACCCCGCAGGAGAACAACGCGGATCAAAAGCCGTAATTAAACAGCATGCAATATACGAGGTGTGTTCAAAAAGTATCGCGACTTGTGTGTTTTTTCAAAAAATATTTATTTATTCATGAATATCTATTTTGTCCCCTTCAAAGTAATCCCCATGAGATATTATACACTTGTGCCAACGGTTTTTCCAATCTTCGAAGCACTTCAAAAAAACATTTTTTTTTATCTTGTTCAGCTCCTCCTTCGATGCCGTCTTTATCTCGTCAAGCGTAGCGTAACGTCGTCCTTTCATGGGCCTCTTCAGTTTAGGGAACAAGAAAAAGTCACAGGGGGCCAGATCTGGGGAATACGGTGGCTGCGGCATCATTAGTGTGTTGTTTTTGGCCAAAAACTCGCGCACAAGCAACGATGTGTGAGCAGGGGCGTTATCGTGGTGCAAAAGCCAATTTTTGTTCTTCCACAAATCCGGGCGTTTCTGGCGGATTGCTTCGCGCAAATTGCGCATAACTTGCAGGTAATATTCCTTATTGACCGTTCTACCCTGTGGCAAGAACTCATGATGCACCACGCCCCTGCAATCGAAGAAAACTGTCAGCAAAACTTTCACATTCGACCGAACTTGGCGCGCTTTTTTCGGTCTTGGTTCGTGCGGCAGCTTCCATTGAGATGATTGAGCTTTGGTTTCCACGTCATAACCATAAACCCACGATTCGTCACCAGTTATGACCCTCTGGAGCAAATTTGGGTCGTCGCGGACAGAGTCCAATATCTCATTAGCAATGTTCATGCGATGCTGTTTTTGGTCGCAATTGAGCAATTTTGGTACGAATTTCGCGGCGACCCGTCTCATGCCCAAATCATTGATAAAAATCGAATGGCACGAGCCAATCGATATGTTTAGGTCCTCAGCAACTTCTCTAACGGTGATTCGACGATTGGCCAATACCATTTTCTCCACTTCATTAATTTTTTCGTCTGTTGTTGAAGTGCTCGGGCGTCTGGCACGCTCTTCGTCGTTCACATCTTCTCGGCCTTCTGAGAACATTTTGTACCACCGATAAACGTTGCTTCGGTCCAAGGTAGCTTCTCCGTATGCCACAGTCAACATTCGGAATGCATCCGCGCACTTAATTTCGTTTTTCACACAAAATTTGATACAGGTTCTTTGATCCATTTTTTTGAATAGGTAAAAATCGAAGACGATCCAAAGCACGTGCAAGCAAAGCAGCTGTCAACAATTAAGTGAACATTCAAAATGGCCGAGCTTGTCGGCATAAGTGAGAGACATGAGTACCAACATAACGCCACAAAAAATCGAAATTCGAATATACGTAACCCGCGAAAATTCAAAAGTCGCGATACTTTTTGAACACACCTCGTATACTCTAAAACTAAAGCGAAACCTTCTGACAGGTTTAAACAGAATGAAAAGAAAACTGTGTTTGAACCTCAAATTTAAAAATTTAAGTGTATTTATTTACAATCCATGAGTTTAGCGCATTCATTTTAGAAACACCCGTGTCTAGAAGATATAATGCTTTCATTCCATTGAGATTTCCTTGAGCTTTTTATGATGGTTAACTTCATATATACAGGGTGTTCCTATTTGTGTGTCCAAAACGCTAGGGTATGGTCAAACTCGGTGAGAATACCGTTTTTGCCAATGGGTGGAAGCCGGGAAAACGTATTGTTTAGGAGTGAGGATGGAATTTATAAAAGCAGTTATTCTGTCTTTTTTCTCCTATATAGTTGTGCAAAATCTACGTTTGCGGGAGAACCAGTCACCGCACAAAGGAACCGATCATACCGGCGTGTTTGGCGAAATATTCTGCACAATAAAGTATACATTACTAGCTTGCGTAGCAAAAAGCGAATAGCCAGATTAAGGAAAGTCATAAAAGTCAAAATGTTACGTTAACGCTTTTTTGTGCAACATCGTAATTTTTTCCATTACGACCAAAAATGCACGTCCAAGAGACTACTCTCAGGCAATAGCAGATTTAATGCCCACTACATTCGTACCAAAGTGATGGTGCTGCGTTACGTAGTTGCCAAGTAACTAAGCTTTTTCGACAGTCATAGTTGTTATGTTTCACGTTGAAGTTTTCACGTCCAGAACCGTAGCATTTTGCCAAGACGTTTCCGCCCCCTCTTTCCGTTAGAAAAAATTATTCTCTTGCTAAGTTCTACCAAACCTCAAAATATGTACCTAACTTTCTCATACACCCTATGCAAGTATGCATGCCTTCGCTTTCGATATGACTGTCGAAAAAGCTTAGTCACTTGGCAAATACGTAACGCAGCACCATCACTTTGGTACGAATGTAGTGGGCATTAAATCTGCTATTGCCTGAGAGTAGTCTTTTGGACGTGCATTTTTGGTCGTAATGAAAAAAATTACGATGTTGCACAAAAAAGCGTTAACGTAACATTTTGACTTTTTATGACTTTCTTTAATCTGGCTATTCGCTTTTTGCTACGCAAGCTAGTGATGTATACTTTATTGTGCAGAATTTTCCGCCAAACACGCCGGTATGATCGGCTCCTTTGTGCGTTGACTGGTTCTCCCGCAAACGTAGATTTTGCACAACTATGTAGGAGAAAAAAGACAGAATAACTCCTTTTATAAATTTCATCCTCACTCCTAAACAAAACGTTTTCCCGGCTTCCACCCATTGGCAAAAATGATTTTCTCACCGAGTTTGACCATACCCTAGCGTTTTGGACACACAAATAGGAACACCCTGTATATATATATATACTCACTCAGAAGACATTTCACGGACCCAGACAGCATTTTGTTAAGAGAGTTTGCCTTAAACGTCGGCTAACTAGTGAATTATTTGCCTGCTCCAAAATGAGTCCGCCTTGCCACTGTTTTTATTGTGTGTTCAATATGTGTTTGAGTAAGCTGCGTCTTATCATAAGCTATATTTGGCCTCAAGTTGGATGAGATGGTTATTGTTAAAGTTTTAAACAACAACATGTATTTCAGTGCCGAAAGTTACACTTTGCTGGACTGCTGACTTCCTCAATGTGGCCTCGGCCACTACGTATTATTTGAGCGAGATCGAATAAAGAGCCTATCAGATAAGATATGCACTGACTGAGCCGTTTGACCAGGCTAGAGGTACTCTAGACCCTAATGAGTTTGGCTGGTAGTGCATTGTTAAGATACATAACAAACGTTATCGGTATTATCTTCTTAATCATTTACCAAAGCATTCCATACATTTGTCTCCTTTATTTCTATATATATATATATATATACATAGAAATAAATTTATATATATATATATATATATATATATATATATATATAAATAAAGCAGTGCCAGTTGCGTAATCGTAAAAGCTAACTCGCGAATTAAGTCGCGACGTGGCGCAGAAGGCAAAATACGTTTCAATACACCACCTCTTTAGCTGGCGTGCCCCACAAAGACAACGAGAAGTGGACGCTATTGTCAACGCCGAGCGCCTAAGCCGGGCGGGACTGCGTCGACTATTGCCGACGTGATTTTTGTCACTACCGTTGTTGTTGTCATTGTTGTTGTTGTTGTTGTTGCTGTTGTTGCTGCTGTTGTTGTTGCTGTTGTTGTTGTTGTTGTTGTTGTTGTTGCTGTTGCTGCTGCAGCTAGTGCTACATCTATTGCTAATATAGACTTTATTGACACTATCGTGCTTATTGTTATGCTCCCTACTCTTGCTGTTAAGTAACATGTTAGTATGCTGCATATTCTCAGACGCATATTGTGCGGCATGGACAAAGGAAGAGAGGGAGAGAGAGAGGTCTAGGAAATATCTGAGAAGTTTTAGAATAAAAAATCTATCTAACTTGTAGAGCACAAAGCTCCTTTACAGAAGCGAATTTCGACATTGAAATGTATGGTCGATCAGAACGCATAGAGAATGCTCAGGGAGTCAATCATTACAATTGCTGTAAAACACATTTACATACACGTACGTTTATATATATATATATATATATATATATATATATATATATATATATATATATATATATATATCTATATATATATATATATATATATATATGCTTCGTATGTTACACAAGTTCTCTGTATCGGAAGTTTGACAAGCGTCCATTCAAATAAGTACGCCTCTCGCATATTTCGACATAGATCTCGGCGGCGGGATCATAAAGACAATAGGTCAATGTCTTCGAAGGTCTTCCACCGCGTCCCATTCACGTTGACTGCAAAAGGCCCGATGAAAACCGATGACTCCCCTCTCCTCTTGCGCCCCTACTTCTGCTGCCGCCGATCACGTCGTCATTGTTTTTGCTGCTGTTGTTGTTGTTTTTGTTGTTGTTGTTGCCGTTGTTGTTGCTGTTGTTGTTTTTGTTGTTGCTTTTGTTGTACCCGTTGCCGTAACTGCCGTGCTGCCGGTTGGACCGGAGCGCCGCCTGGCAGCACTGGAGCGCATGCGGTGGTTAGCTCGCGTCGACCAGCGTCACTATGCAGCCTGCCATCAACGTCTCCCTCGTTGTATTGGCCGCTGGAACAGTGACCAGACGGGCGTGCATGTTCAAAACCAATGAATGACAACGATGATGACGACGATTGACCGACCCTCAACTTCTTTACTTAAAGATGATGACTACTAGAAGAATGCATGCTTAACGGGAGCGGGCGTTAGGGCAGCGACAGCAGCAGCAGCAACAGCAACAACAACAACAACAACAACAACAACAACAACAGCAACAACAACAACAACAGCAACAGCAACAGCAACAACAACAACAACAACAACAACAACAACAACAATGACAGGAGGGGCGGCCACAACATTGACGGGAACCATGGTGGCATGGGCCATGTGGACAACAAAGGCGGTTAATGTTGGCAGCACGAGTTACCTTGATGTGGCAGGACCTTCGACGATTGAGATGTCCGTGCCCCCCCCCCCCCCCCCCCCCAATAGAAAGCAGAGCAGCCACCCCCACCGACCGTCATTATCGGGAAGAAGCTGAAGAAGGATGAAGAACTTTCGACGGTGAAACCCAGGAGCCGCCAGCGATCGAGCCGGCGTCTAACCAGCAACGCCACCAGTGAATGCGTTCAGAGTCTTTAGGGGAAGGGCTTCGTTATTGCCCTAAGGGTGGCGTGCGCGCGTCAATACATAATCACGACCATAACAACGCAAACAACACAAAAACTCAACGTTGGTAGCAGCAGCGGCATCAACAACAACAACAACAACACTCAACAACAACAGCAACAACAACAACAACAACAACAACAACAACAACAATCTTTATGATGGATTTTATGCTGTGGGGTGAGCGCACGTGACCCGGCCTGAATTGCCTTCACACTAGAACGAACAACCACTGTCTCTCGCCGCCGGGGTCGCGGCTGCCCAATACCCAAGTCCGATTATCGCATGGGCACACGGGGAAAGGGGAGAGCCTTTAAAACCAACGCCGAACGTACAACTGCCCAGCTCATGACGTCTGGCTGCAGATCAGCATGCGAGCTCTGGTTAGTAGTAGACGAAATGAACGGTATGAAGGTGTACTGTTGTTAGTCGCAGTTGAGGTTCAAATAGGTGCAGTTGAAGTTCTAGTAGGGTAGCTAAAGTTCTAGTAGGGTATTATCTAGTAGAATGGTTAGATTTCTAGAATAGTTTGATTAGTAGGTGCAGCTGAAGGTAGCAGTTGAAGTCATGGTTAGTAGCAATTGAAGTCGTCGTTGTAGTTGAAGTTCTAGTAGGGTAGTTAAAGTTCTAGTAGGGTATTTAAAGTTCGAATAACTGGAGTTGAATATCTAGTAGCAACAGTTAAAGTTCTAGTAGGTGCAGGCTGAAGGTCTAAGAGCAGTGTCATAGGATAGTTAAATGTCTGTAAGTGTAGTAGAAGTTATGTTCAGCAGCTGTTGAAGTTTTAGTAGAAGGTGCAGTTAAAATGGTCTCGTAACATTGTCAGTCATGGTGAGAGCGATCGTTGCGCAAAGGTATCATCAGATGATGATGGCCCCGATTCTGCTGGGTACCGACCGCTACGGCGCAGACAGAGCTCCGACCCGGGAGTCTGCCAGCTTGTACTTCAAACCCCTAAATCATGGATCCGATCCTAATTGATTCCCATGCCGCCTTGAAAAGGCCTGCCAACAAGCTAATCACGTTTCCTCGTTGAGAATCTCAAATTTAGGCAATATTATGACAAATGTAGACGTAATTGAACGGAAAAGCCAGGAGTGGACCCACAGTTAAAGCCAGCGAACGTCATTTTTAAATTAATATTTAACAATTACCATTTAGCCTCACACGGTGAAAAACCAATATTTTGCATGCGAGCAGCCCCAGCTATCAGTAATATGATGATGCCATGTCTACAATTTTTCTTGCACTGTGTTGATGCAAAAGGTATTTAAATTTGACTAATTCATCCTAAGTGATTATCGGTGCTCTTCGACCCAGGCGCAAGTAGACTGACCAATAGTACCGAAGTGGACCTCTACAAAAACAAATTTGTGATTTAATATCCTACCGAAAAATTCGCCTATTAACATGTGCCTCGAAAACTCCCACGGATATCCCCCCAGCCCAGTTCAGCCCGTTATCTCGCGACGAAGCCCCGGTGAACTATCTTATACACTGTACTGGTAAACCACATATTGCGTGTCTGGCTTCAGAGATTCAGAAACCTGCCGCGCCTCCGGCGTGTCACGTAATTACTTCCCGAACTCTCTAATCTTCTTTATTACTCGGCAATCGTTGGGCACTCAATCGTAGCTCATCTCGGGTCATTGATGACTGACCGATTCTGTGAACTGATTCGTTCATTTTGCAGTCGCCAGTGGTCGCGATACTATTGGCCCTCTATTGGACGGCCGGTACAGTTCTTGCCGGAGGTCACGGGGGTGGTGGCGGCGGAGGAGGACATGGCGGCGGTGGAGGTCAGTCCTTTGTAGTCACCACTAAGGATGGCGGAGGTGGTGGCCATGGTGGAGGTGGTGGCCATGGCGGAGGAGGTGGCCATGGCGGACACGGCGGATGGTCAGGTTAGTTCGACTTGGATTAAGCGTGACGCGTCGAGTTGTGATGTTGTGTGTCGACTGAAGCACAGCAGGCTCTCAGCGGACCTTAGAAGCGCTTGTAGTGCACAAAGCCGTAGTGCGCATAGGTACCTAAACCTCGTCACACGAACACATGCACACCATAATTTACTAATTGCTTCAAACAGTGAACCACGTGAACAGAATAGCAATCCGATTTCTAAACTGCGCTGGACCGACCTGCTCAAATGGACTTTCTATATCCGACGTCTAGATCAAAACCGTCTTGCCATACATACTGCACGGGGCAAACTTGATGCAAACAGCGCGTCGCAGAAAGTGGTATATATTCACACAGCTTTGTGATGTATGGTAACAGCAGGTGCTACTGCATTTTGGCTGTCAGCAGTGCTCTGTGCAAAGTGAGTTATTTTTCTGTTTTACACGTTTTATTATAAGTAGTCGTTTGTTTTGTTATTTCGAGTGGAAAGTACATAATCAACTGCTTGTCGAGTTATTCTGGGGCTTGTTTTTTGTTCACAATTGTGTGTGAAGAGAAAATCAGCTTCACAAGAAGATAAACAAGGTCACAACATGCGTGACATGGTTTATTTTCTTGTGCAACTAAACATGCATTGCACCTTGTACACCAACATACATTCACAGCCATATAGGATGAATCAATCACCTTCGTTCGAAGGGACGCATGAAAGTATTAAATCAATATCGCAACTGCTCTCCATTGAAATTAGCATCATTAGATTTTGTCGTTTCTGAGTTATCTTTTCCAACGAGACAGAGATGAAAGTTCGGTGCTGTTTCATTTGTCTACAAATTTGGTGCCGACTCGCCTACAGTTCTCATTACGCAAAATTAATTGTGTTCTTGGATAAACGATTTGTTCTCGAAATCGAAGGGAACTATTAGAAACGGCAACACACGCCGATGTTGTAATCAAAACAACGGGTATTCTATTCTATGAATATCTAGATTATTACTAGTAGAGCAATAATAAAGATAGCCGTGGTAGTTGTCATTGACGTTATACCAATCATTATGGAAGCGATGATCATGCAGCACCTCTTTGCAATGCCTTTTTTGTCGGCAATAACAAAATCTGCATTAACTAAGTTTCAGGTTCTAATTGCAGCCTATAAAACTGCAGCGTGCTCGGTGAATTTATTATTATTATCATACATTTTTATCCTTCCTCTGTCTTTTGTCGACCTTAGGCGGCGGCGGTGGAGGCCACGGCGGTGGGGAAAAATCATATGTCGTGAAACAGATCGGGAGTGGTGGCGGGGGTCACGGAAACATGGGCAAGAAAGGAAAGACTTACATCATCAAGAAGGTATGCGATTTTAACGAATTTCTGCCTTAACTAGTGTTGTTCTAAACCAATGCCCTGGCTTCCGTCGGCATTAATCTTGTACTTACTTCATCAGCATTGTTATTTTATAGTATATCAATCGTTATAAAGTGTATAACTGCGCCATAAGTTACCATCTCTTGTTTTATTTGTTTACGAATCGCTATATGCTTAGAGTGTCGACGTTTGTGTTAACAATGCCTTGGACAATTTGACGCCTTGGACGCGAGGGTCAACGCCACTGCATATGACAACTTGTTACATTTATTGTTTTACTAACAATAAAAATAGTGAAGAAATCGTAATGTATCTTCTTCTTTATACTGAAACTTCTGAGTTCCCCGTTCGGTGTGTTGTCGGTGTTGCTTTGGTCCTGATCGTTCACTGACTACTCCACTGCTATTGGTCTTGACCAAACTGAAAATTGCTAAACTTAATTTTAAATGAGACCACCTTTGGATTTGAAGTTGCTACCTTCGAAAACATACATTGTGCCATTGAGACAACTCGTCCGGTAACTTAGCGCCGTTGTTCTGCTAAAATCGACCTTAAGTCAAGATCAGTCATAAAATCCCCCGAAAATTCGTATTTTATCTGTCAAGACGTCGTTGACGTTTACACGTCAAGACTATTCGGTCACATTCTATCGCTCAGTGGTAAGAGCAGCACGCTGAACTAAAGTTCTCGGGCCGACCCTTTGCCACGATTTAACGTCCACGGAACTGTTTTTCACATTGCTTCATAGACGGATTCCCATAAATACAAATGTGCAAAGGTGGGGCTCGAACCCGCGCACCTATGTGTCTCCTCCGGTCGCGAGGCGCAGACTTAAGCCACCACGCCACCGGGCTCGACAAGAGCGCTCTGAACTAGAAGGGTCATACTGCGCCCTTCGTCGAAATAAGAGTATGGGGCCGTTAAACCAAAACGTATCTATGTACATCTTCACAATTCTACAAGATTATTATTTTCATGAATGCCGTGCATTTAATCCCTGGTTAAAATATGCTATTGATTTGCGATATAGCGCTTAGAGCCGGCATAGCACTGATCCCATGAAACCACTTTCATAACATGTATCTCGAAATTCAAATGCAGGAAATAATTAAACTATTCTATAGGCCTGCTTCTACCCGTGCTGCTGATTTTTCGTGCTTATCGACGGTTGTAAGATAACTACATTACTTTTGTCCCTACCTAAAACACCTGCTATAGGACATTATATAATACCTTATGGTAAGCCTAGCGGATTGAGCCGAGCACCCCTGATGTGGCCCCGTTGATGTCACAGTAATGTCCATGCCTAAACAAATTTCAAATCTGTTTGGCCAATAAGAATATTCTAACTAACTGATGGTACGAAGTTACGATCGAAAACGTTAGGAAGATTACAAGAAGTTAATAAGCGGCCCGCTCGAGCGCTTCTATAGAAGGACGTGACTAACATTTTTTTGCAAACGTATTATATATATATACTTGTTTATTCAAGATGTTACATAATTAAAATACAGTTCATTATATACAATTTGAACACTTTAGCAACCGTCCCACCGGGCGAAAAAGTGCAAAGACCGCCGATGGGTCTGGCAACTCGCTACGTGGTATCTAGCGCATATCTGCGAGCACAACCGGCAACGACATTGATCGCTAACTGTGACTAATATTATATACACTTCGAACTTTATTAAACCATAATGATTCCTTAGACATGTCTTACTAAGAATTTTTCCAGCCATTTTTAGGATACTGTTTTATTATTTGCATTTATCATGCTCGAGAGCAAACCATGGCAACAACGGATAGGAGAGCTTCAACACATGTTGACAAAACTGCACAGAACGCATGATTTCAGTTCACCGGTAAACATACTAAAATGATTCGTTAAAGTCCCCGTCATCTATATATTTTAATCGGAAACGGAGCTATACTTTGAAGGCAAGACATATCTTGTTGTCTCTCTCTCTCTCTCAATCTCCAATAAAGGCCAAAATTATTGCCCTTTATTGGCATTTTCTTTCTCTAATCCATAATGCGTGATTAGCCTATTCTAGTAGGCGAATCACGCATCTCAGCACTACGCTTCTTTGCTCTGCTGTGGTCCTCAAGCGCCAGCGTTTTTTCAACTGAAAACAAAAGCGTATGAAAAATTTCAATTAGTCAATTCGTCAATCATTCGTCAGTCCTTCATTTGGCGCTCAGGCGCTCTGACTATCGGTTGTACTTCTAAGTGTTGTCGGTGCACCTCAAAACCGTTAGCAAACGTCTATGAACGCCGCTGCGGCGGTTGTTCACGTTGTTGTCCATCTTCCTGTTGACACCAGTGGCGTTCGAAGGCTCGCGTCTGATTCTGCTACATCGTTATGCGTCCTTCAGTTTTCGCACTTCCTTCCCTAACTTTGATTGGCGTCTCTGAATGCGTTGCAGGTCAGCGGTGGGGGAGGTGGCGGCGGTGGTGGTGGAATCTTAAGCAAGCTGGGCGGCCTCGGGGGTGGCCTTGGAGGAGGTGGCGGAGGCGGAGGGGGTGGCATCCTCTCGAAGCTCGGTGGTCTTGGAGGCGGCCACGGTGGAGGCGGCCGCGGAGGGGGCGGAGGTCACGGCCGTTAAGGCGGGAAGCCGGAGGACGATGGCCAATTTGGTAAATCACGCGCCACCCTAACACCGATAAGCGTGCGGCGGCAAATTCTACCTATTCGATAGTCGGCAGGAAATGAAAACAAATTCTAACAAAAATGTACTACTGCCACGACCACTACTACTACTACTTCTATACCGTTCAACCAAAGTGTATGGCTTAGCGAGTATGACATTCTACGTACAGGAATTTGTCAGCCATTTTTGTATGTATGTGTGGACATGCGCGTGCTACGGTGTGCATAACAGTGCTTAGAGGTCGCCAAGCCTCACGTGAGCTGTGTCATTCAGTTCTCAAATGCGAATGTCGTTCCACAAAATTGTCTAGTTAGTTAGCCAGTTCGTCAGCAAACTCGTTCGTGTGTTAGTTAGCTACAGACGGAGACGGCATCACACGGCGCACAACATGGAGACACTTAAGTTAAGCTGCTCTGGTCCGTGGTCTGTAGTAACTTAGGATTGTTTGCTGCAGCGCCCACAAACTGCATAGCACTCGCCCTGATCTATTGAAATAGAATGCCGGGCTACCAGACCTTCTTCGAAAGAGACAGATTGGAAAACGTAGGCGAGAAAGAAAGAAAGTTAGACAGACAGAAGAAAGGGAGATCGAGGGGGCAGTAGCCTATATCCCTCAACCATCATGAAGGCTAGCATAATTCTTACGAATGAGCTCAGCGCTAATGCTGTCGACGTCGCCCTATCATTGTATATACATCAGCACAATATGTGCAACGCTAACAACTAACACAGCAGAACGCGACCAACAGTGCTGCCTTTGATGTACGTGGCGGCTGTTGTGAAACAAGCCTGAGAGAGAATCTGTATATAGGTGCATAAGAACACATACATACATGCATACAACACACCCACCCACATAAGAGTGCGAACAGAAAATCGCGCCTGCAACTATGCGCGCTGGCCATTGCGTGAGCAGGATGTTGCATTCATCGAAATAAATAACCGTTAAAATGTGGTATGCCTCGAAATGTGTCTGTAAATCTTGTGGTCGCATATATATTACGTATGTGTATATATAGTATATATATATATATATATATGTATAGCAAGGTAGCTTAGTGGCAAAGTTATTGCCTTGCATTCGGGAGGTCGTGGGTTCAAAGCCTGGACCGGACACTCCTAAATTGGCTTTTAAAAATGACGGACGGGTTTTAGCTCAACCTATGGGCGCAAGTCTTACTCCTTTATCATCATATCGTTGAAATACGTCCGAACATTCGCAGGAGTCAAATATTGTCTGTGCCCAGACGCAAGAACGGACCAGTGCGTTGCAAGAACGGAGCACATACAAAATATGTTGGCCTCGGCGCGTAGCCAGGGATGTTCACAACAGTACGACCACGCAGGTTTCGCCTGCGTTCAGTCATTCCGTACCCTTTACTACACGATGAAAAAAAGCTTTTAATCAAAAGTTTCTAATTTAGACAAGGTGAATGCCGGACTAGATTATAATCAACCAAAATCGGACAAAAAACGAGGGAGCACAGATGTCTCAATAAAAAAAAAGACGGTGCATTTCCATTCAACCCCCCATTATCGCTATCATATATGTGCATTTAAATGCCAATCTTAGAAATAATAGTAGGAAAAATAAGTTTATCTGCAGTATGCTGGTCTAGCTGCATTGACCCACATCTGCCGAAGGTAGGCAACACTTTTGGTTTTTCCTAATACTTGCCTTTTTCTCTTAATTTTGCGGCAAGCCAGTTACTGCTACAAGGCTCAATAGCTATGTTTCCATGTGTAGATTTTTGGTAACGCGATTTTTGTGCAAACCGACTTGTAACGGAGCAGAGCAGTTTCGGCATCGGAGTCGTGATGAATTTGAAAGCATTATTTGCACACAGAAGATTAAGTTAATAACGCTAAGTAATGATGATTAATTAATGAAGTTAATAAAAGTGTCAAAATAAACAAGAGTTACCTTGTTTAAAAACTGTCCTAAATAATCTGTACGATTCCAAGATATTCAGTCCTCTCGTGATTGGGGGTACCGCTAAAGTGGAATATTTTACAAACCCACGCGTCACACTTTAGTAATTATACGATTAGAGGCAGAGCATATACATGAATATATAGCACACATATAATGGTCGATCGCTCTACTAAAATCGGCCAGTTGCGAAGTTTCGCTCACTGGAATTGAGGTCGAAGATGGAGAGGACACGTATTTGTGTATATAAATGTAGGCTTATCAGTAAGACACTTACGGCAAAATTCGTTTCGACTTTAAAAGTAGCGATCACAACGTGGTAGAGAACTATACACTGTTTTGGCTTGTACATACTTTCCGGGCTGACTCTCAGCCAAGATTTACCGTCCACGGGACTGCTTTTTGCATTGCTTCATAGACGGACATGCCCCATAAATACAAATGTGCAACGGTGGGGCTCGAACCCGCGCACCTGCTATGTGTCTCCTCCGGTCGCGAGGCGCAGGCAAATGCACCCACCACGCCACCGGGCTCCACTTGGCTCGCACATGTAGCAGTGCTACACTGCCCTCAGAAAAGCAGTAATTTCATACGCCTGCATTTTCACTATTCGTCGAACCTATAAAGCAGAAGTTGGCAAGTGATGCCTGCTTAGAGTGAGGTGAGGTAAGCGGTCCACATCTACATTTGCATATGAGAGCATCGCGTCGCATCAAACATTCGTAAACTGTGTGCGTCTAGTCTTCTAGGCAGATGGTGGCTGCGTCAGGTTGCCCTTCGTGGTTATGCTCTGTTGCAACTACTTTTTTTTTATCTGGCTAAGAACACGATGTGCTTTTTACTTTGCTTCATAAAATCACATGACTAGAGGTAAACTTTAGAGGATTTATTATGTATGTATTTAACACTTATAATTTCGGACCAGGAAACGTTCTAAAAATATTCTATAGCCACTGATATTATTCGATAAGTTCTCCGGGGAACGCCGTGTGGTTTTAGCAGAACATTTTGCCTTGGTCTCATTGATATTTTTTAAAGGTTTATAGTAGTAGTAGTAGCAGTAGTTTTATTAATCAATGACTGGTTTACACGTATACATTATGGGCATCACATTTCCAGAGTTGAGACAACGGAATTGCTCTTTCGCAACGCTGAACGTAATATAGATCACACGGGCGGCCACAAAGTTTACATATGCACTCCGGCGAGATCTCAGGAAACTTCTCGCGCACACAGATCTTCAGGTGGAAGCCATAGACGGCAAATCTGGTGACTAGATGTCGGTTCTCGTATGTACAGCCTTTCCATGAATCCGACGTCATTGCCTTTCTTCCATGAAGCAGCGGGTCGATTTGGACTTAATCTTCGACATTGATAGAGATACTTGTGTCACATGATAAAAACACGACCACCAGTTAAAAAAAATAGGGAACGATTTCATTTGTTCCTGAACCCATTCGGAACTCATCGCTTTTAGCCAGTTATTCTCCTTGTCGAAATTTCATCGTTTTAGTCCTGCTCGCAATAATATCCAGTTTGTTCCGGTCGACATGGCGCTGTTAGGTTACAAACGACTGTTGCCAGTGAAAGCCACTTCGGGAGAACAATACTAAATGATCGGCATATATAAGCGTTTCCATTTATGAATTTTTCGTTGGGAAATCGTTTACCAACATTAAGAACAACAGGGGACTCAGCAACTCCGGTAATGTGAGTGATTGGTGCGTATTCAGCATCCCACCGTCCATTATTACCAGTCCTTCCTGCAAAAAAAAAAACCGAGCAAGGTGGCTTAGTGGCAAAGCCTTTGCCTTGCATTCGGGAGGACTGGGTTCGAGACCCAGACCGGCCACTCTTAAATTGGTTTGCATGGTTTCCAATTTAGACAAGGTAAATGCCGGAGTGGAATAAACTTAGCCATGACATGAAAAATCCGTACACGGGCAATTGCCTTACGGGAAAATTAAAAAAAATGTTTTTAGGAAGTTCTGGCCTGCTCAGTGGAACTTCACAGCGTGCCAACTTGTCAAAGGCTGCCTTGAACTCAACGAACACTGCGAATAGATAACTTCCCCTCATCCGTAGTGTACGATGCACAGAGCTTAGAAGAACGTCGCAGGCAGTCATTGTTGATCTGCCTCTTTTAAATCAGTGTTGTTGGTCAGGGAGTGCCCCTGTAACCTCTAAAAATACTTCCAGACGACGGGTTAAGATGGCCGACAAAAGCTGATAGACGGAGACTGATCCCCCATTTTACAGGTAACTGGGCACTTCATTAAGGAGAGCAGTAAAACACGGCACAAGCAAAGTGGTCTGCTGAAAATATTCAGTTACTACTAGGTCGGATCCGTGGGCCTTACCCAGCGGCGCGTTTGCCATTGCGTCAGTCGCCTTCGAGTCGCTAACAGGGCGAGACGGGGCCTGGCGAGCTTCCTGGACTCGCTTGCTCCATGCTGAAAATACTACAGGAGCAGAGCTCACAATGGTTACCGCACTGGTAAACGTTTTACGGGAGTGCTCGTCTAACTTCTCAGGCTGATTTGGAGTAGCGCGTCTATTGGCACGCAACTATTTGTGTTTTTAGCCTCCACGTAATACTATCGCTTACAGAAACCCTCAATATTCAAAAGGACATAATTATGTGCTTGCAATTTCCATGACAGTATGTATGTAATATATACAATTTTATTTTTCTGAAAGTAGATTAGCGGTGGGTCCATGCATCAAGACACACGTCCAAAATTGAATTTTTTTCAGCCCCACCTCGACAACCGCCCCTGTCGAATTTTGTAAATCTCGATCTAGAAAAGCCCGCATCTCTTTTTCGTCCTGTAGCAAACCACAAGCTACCCACTGAACAGTTTTTAGTAAATCCAAGCTGGTCGTGAAGGATCTTACGGTTCGCCCCCTAATTGTAGGCTTCAAACGGACCACATTTCCTTAACCGTTGCTATTTTGGTCGAGGGATTTCTTGTACATATTGAAAAATTCAGTTTGAGAATGTTCATACCAATTCTCATTTCTTATGAACAGGGCTCTATCCACAATGGACGATCAACGCTTTTTAAAACACTCTAATGCATTTAATGGCACTTAAATCGTTTTGTTGGAGCACCAAAGGGCCACTTATAAAGTATAGCTCTTATACGGGAGAACTCTGCTACCCTGACGGGGGGGGGGTGCGGGAAGACCCTGCTTCTCCTCGCAATATTTGCCAGAGTTACATTTGTGTTTCTACGTGCTTGTATTTTATGCAATGTTGTTGTTGCTTTATCACCACGTCTACCTACTGCAGGTTACAGCTGTGTCCTTGCATCTAAGGCTTACAATGTCAGCTTGCTCTAGCGAAAACAGTCTCGTGATCGCGCATACGGTCTAAATTGGTCATTATGTCTTGTGACAATCTGTTGACCTATAAGGACACAATTGTTACCTCTTATATATATATATATATATATATATATATATATACATAAACGTTTAAGTAATCTGTTGGCTTTCTATAAGTGGTTTATAATCAAGGAGATGTATATATGTATATATATATATATATATATATATATACGGGCTCTAAATTATGTTTTGTAACAATCTCTTGGCCTATAAGGAGGCAATTGTTACCACGTATATATAAGCAAACAAACGTTTAACTACTCTGTTGGCTTTCTATAAATATGCCATAATAAAGGTGATGATATATATATATATATATATATATATATATATGCGGGGTCGTTCCAGCCTTTTCATGCGTATTTTAGGGGGCCGTAGAGCTTCATTAAATTGTTTTATGAAAAAACCTGAACTGACTGTGTTTATTTTATGACGAACAATGCATATTACGCATCCACCCTAGGCGATACATTTGAGTGTCACGAGACAAAAATTGGCGATGATGTTAAGCTACACATGGCCAAACATTACAGCTAAAAAACATGACGTAGGGACCAGCTATATATATATATATCAACACTCGTATATTATTCCCAATACAAAATTGAATATTTAAGAAGTAGAAGACTAGCATCGCAAAAGGCATGAACTCAGGAACATCAAAATATTTTTAAGAGGAATTAGATCACATAAAATATATTTTTGACGTTACAATTTTGACCGCGAGAAAGGACCCAGTTAATCCATGCAGCAGCTACTGTCGCATATTCACCACTTAGTGAACACGCTACAACATCTTACTAAGTGTCAGTACGAAAAAAAAAACACGATATATATATATATATATATATATATATATATATATATATTAGAAGTAGTCCCCATGGTAAATGTAGAGATCTCTATATAAGGAGTGAATTTTGTCGGATATCCTGATGACCATCTCCTAGCTAGGCTCCGTGAGGTTGCTCTCGACCAACAAGTGCAACTGCATCTAGAGCTGATTGCAATAAATTACAATGCAAGACAACGTGTCCGCCCGCCTTCATAAACGAGAGCACAACAGGGCTGCGACTCAAACGGCGCCAAGCTACGCCGCCGAACGCTGGTGAGTAGCAGAAGCGTTTGAGTACCTAAACGGTTATACTGCTTATTAGTCTCTTGATTTGCAATACGCATTAGCCTCAATTGTAGAGACGTTCAGTTTTAAATAAAATATGTAGCGTCGTAGCATGTTTTTTTTTCTATAATTCGGTATCCAATTGTAGAAATGTGTAAACCATATGTAAGCACACTACTTTAAATTAAATTAGGTTCCATGAAACTCGAATATCTTGGCTGTTGTTTCACAGATAATTGTATTTTATGACTAAGTGCAAATACAGTTATGTGTAGAATGTTTGTACTATTTTAGCCTTCATCGACAGCCTTTTAGGCAGATTGCATCGAAGATATCCATGTGCGCGTCGAGATCGAACCCGAGACTTCAAGCGTTAGAACGACCGGTCATTAGCTCCACGGCGTCCCATCCGGGGAAAAGGCCTTTTAAACGCGCTGTTGCTCTACTCGCTTTTGCTCATTACTTCGGCATTCGCCAAACTTATTTCAAATCGCATATTAAACACCAGCTGAAAAGATAGAGACAGAAACACGTCTCACCAGAAATGCTGAATGTGTCGTAGCTTTCAAAGCTAGTATTACGCATATTATATGCAACTTTTAGAAGCTTTATAGTACCTAAACTCCTTTATTGCAGCTCTATTTATTGACAATACTTGGAGAAGTATGTCGAGGTTCTTGAAAAGGTTCAAAATAAATGTTTGACCAGAGTGAGTCGAAGGTGCAAGGTGAACTGGGACAAACTCTCACTTACCCCATTAAAGAACTTCATGAGCAGGCGGGCTTGCTGTTATACCACTAATTTTGTAAAATTGACCTACATCGCTCTCTCTCACCGTTTGATTTTCGAATCAGTAGACTCAAGAGCGGAGTTGACGTGCCCTCAATGTGTGAATGTGCGCTGTATATGCCAAACTTGCATTAGTTATATTGTAGTAGTTTACAGCTTTCGCTAATTAGTTCAAATTAGTGTTACTTAGTAGCTTGAAAGTAGACAATGTAGGGCGCCTATATGTTACAGGCGGACCGGTTCATAGGATTGTGCGCCCGCTAACCGAGATGAAGCCGTTTTACGTCTGCCCACTGCTGCTCTTTATCGGGCTTCATGGCGTCGTGCATCGTCTGGATGTCTCGGACGCGGCTCCCACGTCCGAAAGGCCACCGACCACCGAACAAAACGACTACCAGGTCAGGGATACGACAATTGCTTGATCGATCAGTTGCATGCGGTTGCCCATAATATGTACGCGCCCATATACCCAGGCTGACCCAAAACGATTTCGAGAGCGACATAGGGATTTGTACATTTGTCGTTAAAGCAAATAATTTTGCCAATTAAGCATGATTGTGTGTAAAATTATCTACAATTATGAGTCAACCTACTCAAATTGTAACACGCAGTCGCCTAAATGGGTTAGTTTTGATCTGAGCTGTGAATGGTCGTAGGGGTATGATTTTGAAGTATTGGACGTGATAGCTACTAAAATAACTTTACTTTTTTCAAATGATCTTCTAAACGACCGTGTTACATTTTCGAGCCGGTGTTGAATACTTTTCAGAGGAAGCAAATGGAATTTTCTCACGAACACGACGACGTGCTTAGTTTCTTTATAGGAGGAATGACTGTCTCTCAGTTACATATGTTGTGCTCGTATGTCAAGCCATAACACCAGTGTCAACAATTTTAGTGATTTCACTCCGAAACAAGACTTCTCCGAGACTGTGTTCCATTGGCAAAAGTGTTTGCTTCAATGAGCTCTACAATAACCTATATTGCTCTCGAAATCGTTTTCGGTCACCCTGTATATATATATGTATGTATATGTATATATATATATATATATATATATGTTTGCATGTGTATATGATAAGATGCTCTGAACGATATAGCTGAGCTTCTCTAAGAAGGTAAGCAAGCCAATGACCAAGCAGTAACGTATGCTTCTATACAATTTATTCCTCAGCTGCTGCCTGGTGCTGTACCAGGTGCGCTACACCCGTGGCATTACGTACCTCCCCCGCCGTACGGTTATCAAATGCGGCCCGAGGGACGTCAAGCATGGCCGTACAATCCATACGCGTACTGGCCAATTCCTCTTGACTTTGATCATCCGCCGAGCTACCACTATCCGCCACCGCTGCCCCACCCTCTCCTGCCAGCATATATGCCCGGACCTATCGCACCACTGGGTCCCATCAGTATTGTTGAGCCGAGCAAACTAACTACATCCTATACCACCGAACAAACAACGATGGAATTGTCGAGTCAAGAAGACGACGAGTCAACTCTGGCCACAATGACCTTCACCGCCTCCACCAGCGCAGGCGGTACTGAAGAAGAAACGGCCTCACCACAAATGGCAACGGAACTGTCGAACCAGGAAGACGCTGAATCAACTCCGGCCACAATGACCTCCACTCGCACCATCAGCGCAGGTGGTGCTGAAAAAGAAACAAGCTCAACACAAGTGAAAACGGAACTGTCAAACCAGGAAGACGTGGAGTCTACTCGGCCCACAAAAACCTTTACTCCCACCATTGGCACTGGTGGTACTGAAGGAGAAACAAGCTCACCACAAGCGAAAACGGAACTGTCAAACCAGGAAGACGGTGCGTCTACTCAGGCCACAATAACCTTTACTCCCACCATTAGTGCTGGCGATACTGAAGAAGAAACGGCCTCACCACAAGTAACGACGGCACTGTTCAACCAAGAAGACGGTGAGTACACTCAGCCCACAATAACCTTCACTCCCACCATGAGCGCTGGTGGTACTGAAGACGAAACTGCCTCACCACAAGTGAAAACGGAACTCTCGAGCCAGGAAGACGGTGAGTCTACTCCGGTCACAATAACCTTTACTCCTACCATCACCGCTGGTGGTACTGAAGAAGAAACTGCCTCACCACAAGTGAAAACGAAACTGCCCAATCAGGAAGACGGTAAGTCCACCCAGCCCACAATGACCTTAACCCCCACCACTAGTACTAGCGGTACAGAAGAAGAAACGGCCTCACCACAAGTAACGACGGAACTGTCGAACCAGGAAGACGGTGAGCCCACTCAGCCCACAATGACCTTCACTCCTACCATCAGCGCTGGTGGTATTAAAGAAGAAACGACCTCACCACAAGCAAAAACGGAACTGTCAAACCAGGAAGACGGTGAGTCTTCTCAGGCCACAATAACCTTTACTCCCACCATCAGCGCTGGTGTTACTGAAGAACAAACGACTTCACCACAAGTGAAAAAGGAACTGTCGAACCAGGAAGACGGTGAGCCCACTCAGCCCACAATGATCTTCACTACTAGCGCAGGTGGTACTGAAGAAGAAACTGCCTCACCACAAGTGAAAACGGAACTGCCCAATCAGGAAGACGGCGGATCTACCCAGCCCACAATGACCTTTACCCCCACCATTAGTGCTGGCGGTACTGAAGAAGAAACTGCCTCACCACAAGTGAAAACGGAACTGCCCAATCAGGAAGACGGCGGATCTACCCAGCCCACAATGACCTTTACCCCCACCATTAGTGCTGGCGGTCCTGAAGAAGAAACGGCCTCACCACAAATAACGACGGAACTGTCGAACCAGGAAGACGGTGAGTCCACTCAGCCCATAGTGACCTTCACTCCCACTACCAGCGATGGCGGTACTAAAGAAAAAACATCCTCGCCACAAGTGACAACGGAACTGTCCAACCAGGAAGACGGTGAGTCTACTCCGGCCACAATGACCTTGACCCCCACCATCAGCGCAAGTGGTACTGAAGAAGAAACGACCTCACCGCAAGTAAAAACGGAACTGCCTAATCAGGAAGACGGTGGGTCTACCCAGCCCACAATGACCTTTACCCCTACCATTATTGCTGGCGGTACTGAAGAAGAAACATCCTCTCCGCAAGTGAAAAAGGAACTGTCGATACAGGAGGACGGTAAGTCTACTCCGTCCACAATGACCTTCACTCCCACTACCAGCGCTGGCGGTACTAAAGAAGAAACGACCTCACCACAAGTGAAAGAGGAACTGTCGAACCAGGAAGACAGTGAGTCTACTCCGGACACAATGACCTTCACTCCCACCATCAGCGCAAGTGACACTGAAGAAACTGCCTCACTACAAGTGAAAACGGAACTGTCTAACCAGGAAGACGGTCAGCCCACAACGGCCTTCACTCCCACTATTAGCGCAGGTAGTCCTGAAGAAGAAACGAGCTCGCCACAAGTGACGCCGGAACTGTCGAACCAGGAACCCGGTGAGTCTACTCCGGCCCTAATGCCCTTCACTGCTACCACCACCAGCCTTGGTGGTACTGAAGAAGAAACGGCCTCAGCACAAGTGAAAACGGAACTGTCGAACCAGGAAGACGGTGAGTACACCCAGCCCACAATGACCTTCACTCCCACCATCCGCGCTGGTGGTACTGAAGAAGAAACTGCCTCACCACAAGTGAACACGGAACTGTCCAACCAGGAAGACGGTGAGTCCACTAAGCCCACAACAACCTTCACTCCCACCATCAGAGCTGGTGGTGCTGACGAAGAAACGACCTCACCACAAGTAACAACGGAACTGTTGAACCATGAAAACGGTGAGCCCACGCAGCCCACAATGATCTTCACTCCCACTACCAGCGCTGGTGGTACTGAAGAAGAAACGACCTCACTAGAAGTGAAGACGGAACTGTCTAACCAGGAAGACGGTGGGTCAACTTCGACCACAATGGCCTTCATTCCCACCACCAGCGCTAGAGGAACTCTAGAAGAGCCAGTGACAACGAAACTGTCGAACCAGGAGGATGATGGGTCTACTTCGGCCATAATAACTTTGTCCCCCACCACCAGCGCAAGTGATGCAAAACAAGAAACAGCCTCACCACAAGTGACGTCGGAACTGCTGAACCAGGAAGATGGTGAGCCAATTAACTTGAGCCCTACCACCAGCGCAGATGGTACTGAAGAAAAAACGGTCCAACCGCAAGCAGCAATGAAATTGTCGAGCCAAGACGATGGTGCGTCCACTCCGGCCACAATGACCTTCATGCCCACCTCTAGCGCAGATGGTACTGAAGAAGAAACGAGCTCAGCACAAGTGACAACGGAACTGTTGAATCAAGATGACGATGAGTCTACTCCGACGACAATGACCTTGACCTCTACTACCAGCGGAGGTGATACAGCAAAAAAAACGGGCTCAGCACAAATGACGCCGGAACTGTCGAACCAAGAAGACGGTGAGTCCGCTCAAGCCCCAATGTCGTTGACTCCCACCATCAACGCTGGTGGTACTGAAGAGGAAACGGCCTCGCCACAAGTGCCATCGAATCTGTCGAACCAGGAAGACGGTAAGTCAAGTTTGGCCACAATGGACTTGAGTCCCACCACGAGCGCAGGCGGCACTGAACAAGAAACGAGCTCGCCACAAGTGACGCCGGAACTGTCGAACCAGGAACCCGGTGAGTCTACTCCAGCCCTAATGACCTTCACTTCTATCACCACCAGTGCTGGTGGTACTGAAGAAGAAAAGGCCTCACCAAAAATAACGACGGAAGTGTCAAACCAGGAAGACGGTGGGTCTACTCCGGTCACAATGACCTTGTCTCCTATGACCAGCGTAAGTGGTGCAAAAGAAGAAACGGCCCCACCAAAAATAACGACGGAACTGTCGAACCAGGAAGACGGCGAGTCCACTTCGGCCACAATGGCCTTCACTTCTACCACCACTAGCGCTGGTGGTACTGAAGAAGAAACGACCTCACCAAAAACAACGACGGAAGTGTCAAACCAGGAAGACGGTGGGTCTACTCCGGTCACAATTACCTTGTCCCCTATGACCAGCGTAGGTGGTGCAAAAGAAGAAACGGCCTCACCAAAAATGACGACGGAACTGTCGAGCCAGGAAGACGGCGAGTCCACTTCGGCCACAATGGCCTTCACTCTCACCACCAGCGCTGGTGATACTGAAGAAGAAACAGCCTCATCACAAGTGAAAACGGAACTGTCGAACCAGGAAGACGGTGAGTCCCCTGAGCCCTCAATGACCTTCACTCCCACTACTAGCGCAGGTAGTCCAACAGAAGAAACGGTCTCACCAGAAGTGACAACGGAACTGTCCAACCAGAAAGACGGTGAGTCACCTCTGGCAACAATAACATTAAGTCCCACCACCAGCGCAAGTGAAATTGAAGTCGAAACGGCCTCACCACAAGTGACAATGGAAGTTTCGAACCTGGAAGACGGTGAGTCCACTCCGGCCACAATCGTCTCTACCACCACCAGCGTAGCTGATGCTAAAGAAGAAGCGACCTCAGCAGAACCTTCTAAGCCAGTCCCGACCGAGGTAATCGAAGAGGATCACAGCCAGGCTACTAAGCAGGGGGAAGAAGCTGCGACTTCGGGTGACGCCGAAGGTCAGGATGAGCAGAGCAGTACGAATGACGCCGGCGTACACGAAGACCCGACAGAAGAAACGAAGGACTTTGGGCTAGCACCTAAGAAAACCGACCAAGCCACAAATGGGCCAGAAGATCCTAATGATGCGGACAATGACAAAGACGATGTAGGGTCTACAACAACAACAACAACAAAATGCAAACAAGTGATGACGACAACTTGGAAGGTTCGAGCAACATCTCTGCGAGTTCAAATAAGAGTCGCCCTGAGAGCTCAGCTGACAGCACCTCCGACAGTTCAGACACCCGCCACTCCACAAGTGACACATCAGGGGAAAGTGGTTCTTCGACGAAGCCCGACGGGAATGACGGCGGTCAACGCGGCGAAACAAGCAATGCCGACAAAACCACTGAAGGCGCCGAAGCTCAAACGGAAGGAAATACCCTCCCGCCCGACAATGACAGTTTGAGTTCGACGCCATCAGAAGGACGAAATGTGCTTTATCTAAAAACCATTCCAACGAAGGACGACCTGGCCAGTCTTGGCAGAGTTGCTGTTCTCGTGCCCGTCAATGAGGAACTGTCGGTGTTCATGATAGATGCTTCGAATTGAGGGCGCCAACATGTGACGCAAAAAATGCAAATAAACGCCAGACGCATAACCTTCCAACAAATAAAGGCTTTCCGCCAACAGAAGCCTAATTCTGTAGACGTCTACCCTCGGCTGCGATAGTTAGTAAACAATTGCATGCGCGAACGTCGCAAAAGAAGCCATTGATATGTATATATGTTTCGAACATTCCAACTAGGTTGTAAAGTAAATAAATAAATAATGAAAACTTGTACGTCAAATCGAACTTTCTCCGGATCTGTGTTTCATTCTTACTCTTGCTTCTGACGTCGGTAACATATAGCTATTCATAACATATCTCAAGCGTAACCAGGCTACTGAGAGCTAACAGTAGTCCAAATCGAACATAACTCTATTCTGATACAGTGCAAGAAACACATTATGGCTTGCTTACATTGAGAACATCAAAACAGTCATATACATATATAACTCAATAGATGCCAAAATTTCCTCCAAACATGCAAGTATGATTAGTTTATCAAAAGGATGACTGGGGCTTTCGCAATCGCAGATTTAGTGAAAATTTGTCAGGACAAAGAGCTTGGTACAATTATATTTGGTAATTTCGCCCTGACTCCAATAGAAGAGACTCCATTCCCGCCATCTTGTTTTATTGCAAAAATATTTTTTCGCCAAATTATACTAGACTTCTTCTTCGTTAGACTAAAGAACCATCGTTGAAACTAACGAGCAGCGCTCTAAATAGCCTGTCCATTCCCACGTCAACTTAAGCATGCTACGGCGCGGGTATGCTGAAACTACCGTACGTGAGCTCATAACATCCTATAATAAATCATTTTTCTGCTTCCACAGAGAATACAAGTCGTGTCGACTGTTGTTCTCGACCAATCGAAGTGCCCTATGTTCTTACTAGCCGAAGTTTCCGCTCTTTGGAGAGCTGCCCTATTCCTTGCCTTTTTCTTCACATTTTTGCTAATGGAGATAACTACACGTGAATCTTAAATTGTTTGGTCACGGTTATACAGGCAATCATGAGTTTGGAATACATTTACATAGAAGATAGTGATCAAATGTCACCTTAGTCGAAGAATAAGTATGCTTCTTATACGGTGTGATTAATTATCTCTGTTGCATGCGGCTGTCCTCATGGAAATTGCATATTTTCAAACCAAATTAATTGAATGCAGCTAACTCAATTCTTCACTTATAACAAATACGTAAGGCTTTTGATGGGTAACCGGAAGGCCTCACATGTACAGTTGACTTCATGATGATTTAGACCTACAAGTAACCGACGCCTTGAAATTCGAGCCTTCGCGTACGGATATCTTGCAACGCCTCACATCTTCAAGAATTTGAAGCACTAAAGCTTTGGAAAAACAAATTGACTGCATTTTTCGCATTTTAATACAGTTCCAGCAAACGTTGACCTTATCCGACGAATGTTAATTTCAAGCTAACGTTTTGTGACTGTAAGGGACTACTCCCTGCTCGCATTGAAACTGGTGAACAACTTGGTGAGTAGCGGATTTTAGTATGGTCGTTGCCTTGATTGCAAATCCCGTAATATGTAGGAATGTAGGAAAACGTGTTAATTGTATTTACCCATTTCCCTAGAGAATCTACTGTTAAAGACTATAGTCCAGCAATTTCTCGAAAAAAACATACGACACAATGGTATATATATATATACCATTGTGTCGTACATATTTACATATACATATACACATCACTTATACTCACAATATATGAAGAACTTTATTGTACACACTGCAGTGTATAAGTCACTAAGTTGACCCTTTCATGACTAGACCGGTCCACTTCTACGAACTGTATAAAATGTACGAAGAATGAAGTTTTGCTATTAAGACCTATTCATTTGGAAGCAACTACATACTATTTGCTTTAAGCTTGAGTACGTTATATTCATATATATATATATATATATATATATATTCATATATATATATATATATATATATATATATATATATATTCATATATATATATATATATATATATATATATATATATATATATATATATATATATATATATATATATATATACGCTCTCACACTGCGAACTCTGAATGGAAAACGCGCATCGCATAATCCATCAGATATGCCCAATGCTTTTATAAACGTCCTTACATACTTTGCACGCAGGCTGCCAAAACATAGGCTTTGTACTGAGCGAAGCCTCACGAACCGAGCTATCCGTATTCCGTAGCAGTCAAGTTTTCTAATTATGAGTCGTACTTCATGTCTAGATAACAGGAAGGTTCGTGCTACCAACGGCAGAGAGGCGCTACAACCCGCAAATAAAAGAAGTACGCATATCGACGCATAATTCTTGCACGCATTACATGGCCCATTGGCGAGGACTTCTCTCGGGCCTCTAAAATGTTGTCATCCTTCATGAGACTGCGTCCGTTCTTCGTTGGCTAGCCCTATATTTTTCTTCGGCAACCAATAATGTAAAGTGGAGATCCCTTGGGATTCGCTTTGCAACCAGGTAGCAACCCACAATCTATGACCCGCCAACGTCAGTGCCTAAATATAAAAATTTGTCTCTTCTCTAGTATATAATTTATTCGGTTGTAGCATCGATCTGGTGCCGTTCGCCATTAAGAACGCAATATGAAGAAAAAAATCTCCTAAGCGAGGCTCGAACGATCATTCGATGGTCGCTAGTATCATCCTGGAGAGCGCGTATATCCTGCAGGATGATGCGGCTTGTGATGATGACTTCCGGCTGCCATGTATGCCATGTAGGGCTGTGCACTTAACGACACATACTGGATAGATGTCGTTACTCACGCAACTCAACGTATGTTGCTACCTAACTGCGTATACAAAAATAACATGATTAGAAATAATCTCAAAAACGATGATGTTGACGAACAGGGAGATACGCTGGTGTTCACGATTGGTGGCACTCACCAATCCCCAACAAAAAGTTTATAACGTAGAGATATAAAAGATCAAGCGTGCCAATTGACCCTGCCTTATTGTAAGAAACGGCCCTGAAAAAAGAAGGCAGATTCGTGGCTTACTTTCAAAAATTGGCATGTAGCAAAAGTATACCGGCGGGGTGAAGATATCAAAACAGCTATTATTAGCCTATCGCTACCGTAGTGGGTAAATGCGAGCCGAAAAACGTTTTCGCTCAAATAGTAAATAAATGTAAACTAGTATTAATGAGGGACGCTCTTAATTCGGGGGGGGGGGGGGGCAATGCGGCCTCGCTCCGAGAAACCCTCTAGCGATGGTTGATCCCTCCACTGAACCCCCGTAACTTCGCACGCGTTCGCAAAGACTCAAACATCACATCTCACCTTTAAAGTTAAATTAAAGAAACATATATGTTTAAAAATATATATATATGTATATATGTCAATGTCTGTCAGTCGACACGTTGAGCCCCTGCAACGCGGCGAGTCCTAGTTGAGCCGTGGCTTTATATCGTGGTAGCAGTATCGTAGCCGTAGTAGATAATGCAGCACAGCGAGGGCTAATCAGCGCCTGCCTATTCGCTCTTCGACTTGTTAAGGACGACCCGACACTGTTTCGGCCAGAGAGACCAAAGGGCGGCGAGGATGGTGACATGGCACAGATGAAGCACAAGCGACGAGAGCACCGTTGACGGATACGTGTTCCACGCCATCTCAACGAGACCCCATATGAGAAGTCTGCAATTGACGACAGCAACGACAACAACATCATCAACAACAAAAACAATAGCAACAATTGTTATTGTATGCAGCAGCAGCAACAACAACAAACACAGCAAGAAAGGGCGTCAATGAAATAGCACCGGTTAGATCTACTCTTGGCGGCGTTTGTTTTGCTTTCGCTCGCGTGACGTTCACAGATAAAACACCAGTAATCATGATTTGATATTGATGGAATAATGATACTGTGCTAGCAACTTCATTCGTATGCATGTCATGCTCCCTACTGGGCACGCACATTAGAAACTGTCTAAAAGCGTCAATGGCACACATATGGCAAGCTCTTCGCCAAGCGAAATCACGTTTCACCGTCATCAGAGAGAGACTGACGAGAAGTTTTTTTACGTTCTGACAACCACATTTTAGACGTCCGTAATGGGCTAAGTTGCCTGTGGCACGATATCGTCTAAATGCATCTATCGTCATCGCGTTCTTGTACTGGAATTATATAGGCTTTCTCCTGCAGAGGTATGTAGCAGCAAGGCAATGACAACCACGTCCAACAAATTCAACCAGCACGGCCAGGGCTCGAACTAGCGATGTTTTTGCTAACCGTGGTTGCCATGGCAACGCCCCGCTTCGAACGGTGCGTTAGCCGCCTAAGCCACCGCCACTACAAAGGTGCAACTTCTGTGAAAACTTGTTATCATAGAAACTACAAAATCAGCAAAACTTCAGGTAATTCTGAACGTACTTAGCCAAAGGTGTTAGCGGCAGCGACCAAAGAATGTACGGCAACGAATGGTAGTACCAGACGTAGAACTGGTAGTGAAGCGATCGCGCAAATGCGATACCAATGAAGTTCGACGCAAACATCGGCAACAGGATCTGGTCGGGCATGAAGAGAAACAGCGTACTCCCGGACCCCACCGTCACCTTCTGAATACGACTGTATCTGTAATAAATAAAGAACCCCAAACCGTTAGTTAATGATATCTCTCTCTCTCACTCTATATATCTATGACGGAAAGATTTGAAGAGCGATATACATAATTGTAGAGCTCGTTAAAGCAAATGTTTTTTCCAATAGAACATGGTCTCTGAGAAGTCTTGTTTCGGAGTGAGAGTGAAATGATTACAATTTGTAACACTGGTGTTTTTGCCCGACATAGGAGCACAAAATGTGCTGTTGCGAGACAACCTATACAGAAACTAAGCACACCTTCGTGTTCGTGATAAAATTCTGCTCCAGAAGAATATACGAGGCCGGGCAATGCCCGCTGTGGTTTTGGAGTAATGACGATTTTTCGGCGAACATGTCGAGATTAAGTGCATGAAAAATGACGCGCTGCGGCTGTCGCGCGACACGTCGGCGGTAGTGAACGTCGCCACACAGTCATTTCACATGCACTTAATCTGTACATGCCCTCCGAAAATCCGTAATTACTCCGCAACCACGCATTAGCATAGATTTGGTACCAAAATGATCGTCATGAAACGCGCGTTTGCCTGAATGGTTACTGTTGAGTGCTGTGAGTGAGAGTAGGGTAATGATTTTAAAGTATTTGGCGTAAAAGCTAATAAACTACTTCATCTTTGGCGAATTCTCTTCTAAGCGACCATGTCGCATCTTCTGAGCGGCCTTATATGTTCTTCAGAGAAGAAGCAGAATAGGATTTATAGGAGGACTGGTTGTCTCGCAACAGCACATTTTGTGCTCTTATGTCGGGCAAAAACACCAAAGTTACAAGTTGTAGTAATTTCACTCTCACTCCAAAACAAGACTTCTCAGAGACCATGTTCCATTGGAAAAAACATTTGCTTTAACGAGCTCTACAATTCTGTATATCGCTCTTCAAATCTTTCCGTCACACCCTGTATATATATACACATATATATAGAAATTAGCACTATCTATCCTTACCTACAGTCAAACATATTTAGCCGTCAAAGCAATGAACTGCCCCTCATTGAACGAATTCGTGTTAAGGATCAACCAGTTATTTATTTCGTTTTTACAGAAGACTTTGCTACACTAGTTTAAATGTAAGGGTGATTTCCTGCTGACCCGTTATGGACGTGCTTGGACCAATAGGGTTCATGAACTCGCTAATGTTATTGCAGCAAACGACCGTTTGTATATGTTATATTATTATATATGTTATGTCTGGTACGTTCCACACCTTCTATAGTTCTGATATTCTAACATGACAGCATATTTTTCCTTGAATCTATGCCTAGCTTAAATTTACTCTAGAGTTTGTTCGTCTGAATAATATATATATATATATATATATATATATATATATATATATATATATATACATAGTGTGTTCAAAACGTATCGCGACTTTTGTGTTTTTTCAAAAATTATTCATTTATTCATGAATACCTATTTTGTCCCCTTCAAAGTAATCCCCATGAGATATTATACACTTGTGCCAACGGTTTTTCCAATCTTCGAAGCACTTCAAAAAACCATTTTTTTTAATCTTGTGCAGCTCCTCCTTCGATGCCGTCTTTATCTCGTCAAGCGTAGCGTAACGTCGTCCTTTCATGGGCCTCTTCAGTTTAGGGAACAAGAAAAAGTCACAGGGGGCCAGATCTGGGGAATACGGTGGCTGCGGCATCATTAGTGTGTTGTTTTTGGCCAAAAACTCGCGCACAAGCAACGATGTGTGAGCAGGGGCGTTAGCGTGGTGCAAAAGCCAATTTTTGTTCTTCCACAAATCCGGGCGTTTCTGGCGGATTGCTTTGCGCAAATTGCGCATAACTTGCAGGTAATATTCCTTATTGACCGTTCTACCCTGTGGCAAGAACTCATGATGCACCACGCCCCTGCAATCGAAGAAAACTGTCAGCAAAACTTTCACATTCGACCGAACTTGGCGCGCTTTTTTCGGTCTTGGTTCGTGCGGCAGCTTCCATTGAGATGATTGAGCTTTGGTTTCCACGTCATAACCATAAACCCACGATTCGTCACCAGTTATGACCCTCTGGAGCAAATTTGGGTCGTCGCGGACAGAGTCCAACATCGCATTAGCAATGTTCATGCGATGCTGTTTTTGGTCGCAATTGAGCAATTTTGGTACGAATTTCGCGGCGACCCGTCTCATGCCCAAATCATTGATAAAAATCGAATGGCACGAGCCAATCGATATGTTTAGGTCCTCAGCAACTTCTCTAACGGTGATTCGACGATTGGCCAATACCATTTTCTCCACTTCATTAATTTTTTCGTCTGTTGTTGAAGTGCTCGGGCGTCCGGCACGCTCTTCGTCGTTCACATCTTCTCGGCCTTCTGAGAACATTTTGTACCACCGATAAACGTTGCTTCGGTCCAAGGTAGCTTCTCCGTATGCCACAGTCAACATTCGGAATGCATCCGCGCACTTAATTTCGTTTTTTCACACAAAATTTGATACAGGTTCTTTGATCCATTTTTTTGAATAGGTAAAAATCGAAGACGATCCAAAACACGTGCAAGCAAAGCAGCTGTCAACAATTAAGTGAACATTCAAAATGGCCGAGCTTGTCGGCATAAGTGAGAGACATGAGTACCAACATAACGCCACAAAAAATCGAAATTCGAATATACGTAACCCGCGAAAATTCAAAAGTCGCGATAACGATTGAACACACCTCGTATATATATATATATATATATTTCTAAATATTTCTGGAAAACCCTATATATATATATATATATATATATATATATATATATATATAGGGTTTTCCAGAAATATTTAGAAAGCGACATAGTGAACTGTAGAGCCCGTTAAAGTAAATTTAACTTTTTAAAGTTAAATTTACTTTAACGGGCTAAATTACACACAAAGGCCATGTTTCATTTTTTCCAGTGAAACATGGTCTTTGTGAAGTCGTGCTCAAAATGTCCCATTGCTAGTCCTCCTCAACAGAAACTAAGCACACATCGTCGTATCGGTGAGAAAATTCTGCTTCTTCTGAAGAACATGTAACACCACCAGAAGGCGCAACATGGTCGTTTAGAAGAGAATCCGCAAAAATGAAGTTATTTTATTAGCTTTCACACCCACTACCCCAAAATCATAATCTTACGACAATCAATTCACAGCACTCGAAGCTAACACACAATTAGGCAAATGCACATTTTATGAGAATGATTTTAGTACCAAATTAATGACAATGCGAGGATTGCGGAATAAATAATATTTTTCAGAGGGCACTTAATCTCGACATGCCATCCGGAAAACCTTAACTACTCTGTAACCACGGATCGGATTGCCTATATTTGGTACCAAATTATCGTCTTAAAATGTGCAATGCATATGCGCGCTGCTATGATTTTGAGGTATTGACGTGGAAGTTAATCGTAGCATTTCAATGTTTACGAATTATCTTCTAAACGACCATGTCGCATCTTCCGGCCAGATCAGAATTTTCTCACAAACACGACGATTAGTGCATAGGAGGACTCGTTGTCTCGCAATCGCACACTTTGTGCTCCTAAGTACTGCAACGACACCAGTGTTATAGATTTTAATAGTATCGCTCTCACTCCGAAACAAACCTTCTCAGAAACCACTTTCCATTGGAAAAATATTAATTTAACGAGCTCTACAATTCCCTACATCGCTCTCTAAATATTTCTGGGAGACTCTGCAGTCACCAGATTTGCCGTCCACTGCTTCCACCTGAAGATCTGTGTGCGCGAGAAAATTGATGAGCTCTCGCCGGAGTGCACATGTAAGCTTTGTGGCCGCTCGTGTGATTTACATCACCTTCAGCGTTGCAACAGATCAATTCCATTGTCTCAACTCTGGAAATGTGATGCCTATGGTGTATATGTGTAAACCAATCCTTGATTAATAAAAACTAAAACAATATATATATATATATATATATGTGTGTGTGTTACCTGATAAATTTGGGCAGGAATGCAAATAAGACGATAACGTGTAGGGAGAGCAGAGTGAGATGAAAGTAGCGGTCGAGAAACAGCCACTCGGGTATGCAGCGCCAGTTGACCGTCCAACGGTATTCGAACACACGACCTATGCATAAGAGATTAGAAATCGTTAGTCACACGGCTTATGTACCGAGTGTGGGGTTGTCATTTCACGTCGAAACTTCACAGCCTTGGCTTCGCTGGTATTTATCTCAATTCGTCGTCCCCTGCCACAAAAGTGAAGCAGAGAACAAATCAATAATGGAGTGAGTTACGACCTACCGATATCGAAGGCACGCATCACGTATGACCGATAATTGCCGACAAGGAACGGGAGAGCGGCCACCACCTGGACAGCGGCACACACCGCCAGATTGAGCAGAGTTTTTGCGTATCCATTCGTCGACAGCAGGATGAACAGGAGAGCCGGAGCGAATAGTAGAATGTTCATCTTCACCGAAACAGCCACACTGTAGGCAACAAACCCGCCATAGTCACAGCCACCACCAAAACATATGGAAAGCACACACGCATACACACAAACAGAGAAATATATAGTCGTTGTTAAATGGTATACGATATGATGTGTACTTGCATTTTTAATTGCACTTTTAACGTTGGTGTTGCCCAAGTCCATAGAGTCATATGGCTAGTGCGAAGCAGGTGTACATTATTTCTCTATGAGTGCGTATTTCATAGTCATGGTTTAACCGGACACAATTAAGATGAGATACTGCCTTTCTCGCCGCGTTTCTGAATTGGCTGCAACTGATGTCACTGTTCTAATATCACTAGGCAATGGGATGTTCGACAATGTAGCGCCTAAATTACAAAATGCAAAACGTAATTATGTGCTTGTTGCCGAGGAGACAACAAGCCTCAGGTGTTTCGCTTTCGTGAAGATTAAACAAAAGCCAACCAGGTTGGGATGGTGACTAAGGAGAATGCACTTTATTCGACAACCATGGTTTATTTAATTTGTTTCCACACGCGCTGTGGGAGACCCAAGAAGAGACGAAGCGCTCTTTTCTGAAGCAGATGAAGCTGAGTTATATGACACACATGAGTAAAACCGTACATCTTCAGACCATATGTCAAGTGGCTCTGTACATACGCGTGGTACAATGTCGTGAAGCATTGGCAAAAAATGCGTATTTCGGTAATACGTTGGCCATGAGCATTGTCCGTGCAAGCGACCCAAGTTGGCAAAAGGTCGGTTACATGTGACCCGCTCCTATCTAGTGAGTCAATGCTCGAATCGCCAAGGCAGATTGTATTTAGCCTGTCTACTTATTTGAGAGTAATTCTTTTAGTGCATACAAAAATCTATTAACAAAAATACTCTCACACCGATAGACTGTCGGGAAGAGTAGTTCGAGATTGTTTCGCTCGCGCACCACATAATCATATCTGAAAAACAGTTACTACACCTCCGCCCGGCTTGTCACGGCAATCAACAAATAATAATTGTATAATTATTAATTTGGAAAGTGCCTGCCTCCTGTTGGGAGGTATGAGTTCCCGATAGCGCGGTAAAGTATGGGGGACCAGGATGCAAATGTAGTATCGTTTCAATGTCGTGAACATGAGACTTAACACCATTAATATTGCAGTGCATTCCGTAAAAAGAGCCAGGTTCTATTCTAAGCTCTGTGACATTAGTTGTCAGACTAGCTGTCATATAATAATATTGTAGTGAAATCTATTTGCGGCCGACAAAATCGGTGTCGGTCGTCACGTCCCGCCAGGGAGCATTGCTGTTGAAACGAATTTGTACACGGCAGTCTTGCGTTCGCACATCAGGAATTTTCTTGTTGGTCTTGAGATAATGAAGACGGTAGTATAGGCTCATGTAATAAAAACGTTGTAAATAAACCACCTCATTTTAACGCTTGTACGTAGAGGAGAGGAGTCGAGTTTGTATTAGATAGGTGGATGAGTAATATATGTAGTATCTATATGAGCCAATAACAAGTGTGCATAATGCATGCATACCTAATGATCCGAGAGGTACGTTCTAGGAGTGCAGTGAATTCTAATTCAATTCGGCATTTGTTTTCCGTCGCCTACATAGCAATACACATTGCAATAGTGGTACCACGTGCCGCAATACTTACTTCGAAGACAAATGCCGCCCATAAATGTCGTTAGACTATGCCGGAATGTGTTCGTTGCTCGAACGCTCTAGCGTTTTCTCAACCTAACGATCCATTAGGGGGTTGCCATTCATGTTCTATGTTCAGTCAGATTCAAATGCGTACGGCACGTTGGCACAAATCGATTCGAGACACGATTGATTCGAAACACGATCTCCGGTTGGTCAGCCATACCGGTCGGGCCGATTAGAGGTTTCTCTCGTCTCACTCGCGTCTCACCTGTACATGAAGCAGCCGAGGGTCCAGTGCTTCTTGCAGAACAGCGCCAGGGCGACGTACAGAATGAGCATGGCTACGCCGTCGTTAAATAGCCTCAGCACGAAGATCGAGTGTACTCGGTACGACGACGCCGACATTAGTACAAGCACAAATGGCGGTACCCGCCTCGTCTTGGCGTACAGCCGAAACACAACGTGCAACAGTAGCAGATACATGCCGGCAAATATGTACTGCGCCAGACGCACATTACGCCCTGCGGAACAGACGACACAACACAAAACATACGATGATTATACAGAACGAATATTCATTCACTATAGGTTGGTGGCATAGTACATATATACCACGGCTATTGTACATGTATAGCTGTATATGTATAAGCTACCCAGCCTTTGCGATAATTCCACAGTCTAGAGGCTGTGAAGCTGCTGAAAATGGTCTTTGGAAACTGTAGTAAGTACTTATTAAAAACGCTATGTTGTTCAGTCAATCATTCACAAGAACATCTTAGCAAGAGGGGCGCTGGATTCGCTTGCATGAAGCCCGGTCATTGTAGCCTGGACTGTAAACGCTTTAAAGATATAGAAAACAGGAAGAAGCAAGGAGGTTAAAAAAGAGCCGCTATAAAAGTGTTCCTGGCAACCACAAAACTCTCGTCACGCAAAGATTAGCTATAGACACACCATAAATTGTTCAGGCAATGCAAGCGAAAATCTTTGTACGACAATAGGTGTGTAGTACGCATATCGAGCGTGATCGAGGAAGATACATTAAGAGAAACGAACCCTGTCCGGTGACGAAATAGAGTGCACTGAAGATGTACACGAAGCCCGCCGGGTAGACGAGCGGCCCGGTGTCTCCCTTCAACTGAGCGTAGTCCGTGGTTCCGTTCAGAGCCCCCTCGACCTCTTGCATATAGGCGCGCCAATCGATCTCCGTATCTGGTAGACACGTTTCGAAGCAACACAAAAAGTGCAGCAGCAAATAGCTCTAATTAATAATGGTAAGCATATACTTATTTAGTTCCTGTTGGATTGGGGTGTACCAATTGTCTTTGTCATTAGTAATTGTAGAGCACTGTAATACATGATCGAAAACATATAGAGTTAGTAATCATTAACGACGGCGTCCCACAGTCTTCGCAATGTGTGTTTTTTGATATGCGTTCCCACAAATTCAAATTCAAATAGGCTTCTACAACGCAGCATACAACGGCCGAACAAAACAGTAGGTTGACGCGCAAACGAGTGCTCCATACGCACACGCACCAATGTATAGGAAGTCCGCCAATATTTGGTTCTTACTGTTTATATATATATATATATATATATATATATATATATATATATATATATACATATACATATACATATATATAATAAGGACTAAATATTTCTTTTTACAAATTGTCCCCCACTAAATTGAATAATCACCCGTCTGAATATATTACCGCTCTATAGCGAAATGGAAAATTAAAAGCAGCAACAACCACAATAACGGCGACAAGAAGAATCATCATCTACTCACAATTGACTCGGTTGATAATATAGACGTTGAGTACGAGTTCAATGAACAGCAGAGTGTAGCTGACAACGGTCAAACGGTCGGGATTGAGCAGAAGGTCCTTCATCGTGAACACTGCTCCGCGCAGACGCGACTTTAACCGGAGTCCCCTCATGGTGCCGGCTTCAGTAGTTTCGACTTATGTCTTCTACCTTCGGAAGCCAATAGCAGCGGCGGCCCCGCCAATCACAACCCACGTCGTGGCTGCAGAAGAGGGATCCTGTCAACGAGAACAGACTTACGGAACAAATAAACTCAATGTATCTCGGCGACGACGACAGCGAAACAAAACGAAAGAAAGTACGCGTTGGCGGTGGAAAAAGCGGTCGAACAACTGTCGCCGACAGAAGAACGGCACCGTTCGAAAGCACAGCGCCGTTAGCATCGAATGCCTCATCCATTCATTCGTGCCGTCCTAATCGGGCCGGGTGGGTCCACCGGGTGGAGTCCGTGCCCGACCAGGCTCCGTGCTGAACTTGGAGATCGCGTTTCTCAGAGTCACCCTTGCTATGTATCTCTATGCTATGGAACAGCACAAACGCAGCTGACGCAGCTGTGCTAGTGTCGAGATATGACCGGCAAAGATAATGATAATCATAATGATGATGGTGAAGACAACAATAACAAGATCAACAACAACAACAACAACAACACCAACACCGCCGCCGCTGCTGCCGCCTTTGCTGGCACTCCGCTATCCACGTTCCACGCAGCACGTCGAAACCCAAAGAAAATAATGCTAACCACAGAAGTAAATAGCCGGTGTGAACGAACACATAACCGACCGACGGCCGAGTCAGCTGTTTCTGCCGTTATTGTTGTTGCTGCTGATGTTGATGTTGTTGTTGTTGTTAATGTTGCGCTCAGTGTTTTAGTAGCGGCGAGCGCTTAGTGGTAAGTGGTGCTCTGAAAGGGAAAGGAGGGAACGTCTCCGGGAGGAGGGAAATGGAGAGGAAGAAGCGCGAGAGGAAACGAAAACCCAGCAGATAGGGTAGTAGGTTCGTGCAAGAGAGTAGGATTGAGACGCGCGGCGCTTCCAAAATCTGGAGCACATATGTTTGTTCAGCGTCGACAATCGACCACATTTGGTTGTCATATGTTTAATACTCGATTCAGTCAAACACAAGACGATAACTTATAACGCTTATATATATATATATATATATATATATATATATGTATATAGACATTGTTTGTATGCTCTATGTTATAAAGACATCGCAGGCCCTCATGACCTGCTGCAGCCGGTGCCATTTGTAAAGCTGTTCTTGTTTCAAGCAACAGAAGCAACCCGTATCGTGCTCCATATAGAGCAGCACCCTCTGATAGTTATTATTATTATTATTATTGTTATTCAAAGTGTCGTTACGACAACGGCAAAAATGCTCTGTCGAAACCCTGTCTGGAGCGAAGCGTGAGTGCAGCCGGACATCAAGGTACAACGCAGTCTCGAAACAATGTCTAGTGTAAGCTATCTATGTAAGCTATAAGGGTGGTTCTGGTGCCGTAACAGAATATACTGCTCCACGGTATTCACGTATTAATAGGTTGTAGGCTTTAAATTATATTGCCATGGTATGGATGTAGTGTGATTATTTATATATTTAATATTGATTATTTGTACTAGTATTTTAAGCATTATTGGTATTAGTACAATTTTCGCCATTCGCGTTCGAGACGATGGGTGGCCCTGGGCCCCTCACGGTAACATTGATCTCTCGGGTTGGCGACGCATTACGGCAGGCGACAATGGACAAGAGGGCGCACGCCTTCTTCTCCCAGCGACTGTCCCTGGAGATCCAAAGAGGTAACGCGACCTCAGTGCTCGGAACTATGAGAGACTGGATGGACCCGGACCTTCGTGCCAGGGGGCGGGCAGGACTTCCTCACGGGCATGAGCGATAGAGCGACTACGGCGCGCAGAATGAGCAACTAGGTCGACGAGCAGCAACGCCGTGAAGCATTTTATATATTCTTCTAAATTATAATGAAATAAAGCATTCTACAAATTGTTGAATATCAATTGGTCTAACGCCAAAAAAAAACAAAAAAAAATTAGTACAACTAGTTTATTATTATTATTGGTAGTATTTAGTGTGACTAATTTCTAATTATTTGGATTATTTTTAGAAATTAAACGTAATATTCTTTTTTAACAACTAAAGTACTATTTTTACTAAACTACTATAAAAATTAAAATTCGATAGGGTACGTAAACATTTACTCGTAGACACCGATGACATACAGAATGTTACAATCGCCTAGCTACCGACTTGCGTCCACAAGATATAAGACCCTCTTGTTATCCTGTTGTGGAGTAATACATACGGTAGCCTCTATTGGTTTGTTATAGAAGGCCAATTTAGTCAAGCGCCTTCCATCAAGCGCGATAATGCTGCGACTGCGAGCGGGTTCTAAATATAGTTGTATTACTAGTCAAATTTCACATTGTCTAAACATTGACGCGCATCAATGAATTTGAAGCCAGTGAAGTATGAAACACTAGTTGAGGGGTGTAGTCTAGAATTTTTAACGGTGTTTCAAAAATGCTGTTCTATTGACACGACTGCAAAGATTCGCCCCTAGACTCCCATTTTATCAACGTCACTTGGCTGCTCTACGCTAACTTAGGCGAGTGGACTCGCTAGAGTTTTTCTCAAATATCCTAAGATCTCAACTTTCTGGGAATCCTAAAGCGGTGGCTTGTTTACAACTTATTAATGGTCTGTTCGCGTAACGAATGGCCAGGTGGGCATACGCAAGCCCAATCCGTCGCAGCCAATTTCGTGAGATATGTATGTCATATGATATATGATTTCTGTTAAACATGTGTACACACCGTCCTTTGTTTGCCCACCACCATCTCGTCGGTACGATGTCACCTGACCAGTACCTCAGCGAATGTTTTTGAGCAAAAACTATATATAGATCGTTTGCATTGTTTATTTTAATGCCATAGCTAAGGAGAACATTTACCTGAAAATATATATTTGCCAAAAAGTTGCGTGTGTGGTGATTGATCGACAGCATCAAATAGCAAAGACTTTGAAAGTAATTAGTCCTCCTGCGACGCACAACGGGCGAAACAGCCTTTACGTACCCTTACTTTTTCCAAGTCGCCGGTTCGATGATGGCGGCGCGTCTCCTTTCGAAGCAACATTTCTCAAGATTTGCAGATCACTAATTAAATTGTAATTAATAACCTAATGTGCGATATGACCTGTATATAAATATATCACCAAATGTACACGTACAGACAAACGTAGACATATTTGCAATTGTCCCCAGGGCAGGCTTCGATTACTTGCCGCTTTCAATTTCTGCTAATGAGCAGACTAATTCACTAACATTACTTAAACGTACTTAAAAATTAGCTTTACGTAATATTTAATCATTGCTGATACTATTGTCGTCGTATATATAATAGCTGGACATTTTTCCAAGAAATGAGTATGCCAAGTGGCAACCGGCACTAAGCACAGCAGCTAACGCGAGATTGAATTAGCCCTGCGTGCTCAAAAGAGAACTTCATCCCCAGGCGACAGTTATTCAAAAAGTTGGCTCCCGGTCCTGTGCAAAAACTATATGCGGATTAGTAGAATGCATGACGATCCCCTAGTTGCGAGATTTCCAATGGTTTAAGTCGGATCTCTTAAAACAACCAATATGCTATGAATGCACAAAGTATGATGTTGTAAAATTTTACAACAAAAACACTAAATAAGACACACCTGGATCATGGATGATGGATGTTTATAGGCACATCCCATACGTCGTAATTTATTTAAAATACACATGTTTTTGTACAAGGTAACGAGATAGATCATAAAGAGGCATGCCAGACGCCTAAAAATTGCAAGCGGCGTCTTATGGCATCATAGCTTTCATTAGATCAATACATTACACGTAGGGCTAAACTTGGCTGCATTAGATACCCTTCCGAAACCTAACACAGTATATATAACTGAAAAAAACAATGGACAATGCATTCAAGTCATGGAACACATCTAACCGCCACGTAATTTATAGGGCTCAGCTGAGCATGTTAGTACCACATCCATGTCCTGATACCTCGTGGAAGAATACGAAAAATGCATTGTTTCCCTCAAAACAAAGTTGCACAGCGTGCTTCCCCTTCATACGTGCGCACTGTGTAAAACATCAGATCTAGTGAAGCCTGAAGCCATGTCAGACCGGCTGCCTTTTGACTTGGCCAACCACCATAAACTCTAAACACTTGAATCAGCGCGACGCAAGCTCTGAACACATAAGTAACGAGGCTACACCAATCGCCAATAATTGCAGCAACTGTACGTTGAATACAGAACAAGAAACAAACACGAAGTAGAAATTCAATTGAAATATACACTTCTGTGTATGTGCACATACAGAACCGAATAGTTTATAGTTAAACACGAACAGTCTACAATTTCAAGTATATATATATATAGACCGTGTTCTGTGCTATACGAGCTTTCAGAAGTCAACTTCTCAAATAGCATATAGTCACTAATAATGGCACATTTTATGCAGTGGAAATAAAACTAAAGCCTCAGAAGATTCAACTCAATGTGTTACCGCACCGGTCTTGCGAATGTATAATAGCTATCACGCAACTTACAGAAACACTAAATATCACCACACGAATATCTACTGTGCTCTACTAATCTTCAGATCTGCGTCAATGTTCTTCCGCAAGCAATACTACTTTAGAGAATTATTTGCAAAGGCGTGCATTCAAAACGATGCAAACTTTGTCGGAGATGGATAGGTCACCAATCATATTTATGGAATAAATCCAAATCGGACAATTGGACCTGCGTTCTTCCCTTGCACTGCGCTTGTCTGCCCCCAGCTTTAAATCATATACAGTCCTTAATCGAAAGGTTCAGCGACCTCGGGCAGTGTCCTATGAATGGAGTAGTCTTAAAAGGTAAATATATATATATATATATATATCTTCAAACTATTCACAGATATAAAACTATGTCACGTGCATGTTACGAACCAACTATTCCAAGGCACAGCATCATGCTTTTTCTACACCATGCGTACAATTCGCAACGTGATCAACGTTTGTCATCGGTTTATCATCACGGCCAGTCAAGGTTTTTAACACTAACCACTTAATACACTTAAACACGGTTTGCCAAAAAGTCACCGGGTCACCGAATGGCAATCTAGTCCCTAAGACTCGAGAATCCACTATCTTTGCACCACCTACACTAAGTCTGGTTCACAACCTGGAAGCCAAGAAGTCGAGTGCCCGCCAGGCTCGACCAGTCAACTGCTCTAGAAATTCTCATTTCTCTTGCGTGGGTACGCAACTCATTGCGCCGAGAATGAGCGAGCCGCAATTTAATGCCTAGACAGACGCGACTAGTAATACCAGATCTACCGATATGCAACACACCATACATGGCAAGAATACACGCATAACGTGGGCGCCGAATGGTCCCGGATACTAGTGCTTGACCTTGACTAGGATCCTTGGCACACTGCCACTGCTGTTGCTGCTGCTCTTCCGCTCTCAATCTCCGGCTCAATCTTAATTAGATTATGTCTTATACTTTGCACCCAGCTCAATCTTAATTTCCCCGACTAATGTGAGAAAGGGAGAGAGAGAGAGAGAGACCGCGCACAAACCAGGACACCAGAGACGTGCATTGGGGCATACCCGGCATAAACGTGTGCCCAATCAGGGCATATGCCTTTTCATATGCCGCGTTAGGGCAACTCATCAGGGCATATGCCGCTTGCAAAGGTGAGCACTGCCGAGCGTGCAAACGCATTGTAATTGCATAATAAATCATCGCAATATTTTCTAAGCACACACGCACGTCCGAAACCGAAACCATGTGTCGGTGCGCAATCCGCGTGCCGCATACACTTCTACGATGAAATCCTACTGTCGCGGAGCGAGGCAATACGAGCGAGGGCAGCAGTAGATGCGGCGCTGTACAAACAGTACAGTAGTTCGTTGATCCCGGCCGTTAGACGTGCAACACCTGCGATCCACCGGTGCTAAGTCGATGGTGATGTTGTTCTTGCTGTTGCTGTTGCCCGCTCTGCAGCTGGCTGACAATATCTTCGAGCTCCTGAACAGTCTGCGCGCTCCGCTCAAACTTATGGGCGACCAGGTTGCGGTAGAAATGAAGTGCGAACGCCATGAACAGCATCGCTACAGGAATGAGAATAATTGTACCTGCGCAAGCATAGGCCAAATCCAGAGCAACGCGTTTTACTATATATACACATATATTATGTACCATATAAATGTATACACATTTGAATATATATATATATATATATATATATATATATATATACACTGAAAACTATGTCCAAAAGATAACAGATTTACGCACAGCGAATACTACTCGCTCACATGTTACTCGAAATAATACAATTTAATAATATTACTATGGTCTTAAAACTATGATTTGTATTATTTAACTTCGTTATTAAATTAGTTCTTAGATTTCAACATAACAAGTAACAGCGAAGGCACAAAAGCATATTGTTGATAACTAGGGCCCACTTACACACAACAATACAATCAAAACATATAATACAAAATTCATCTTAGCAACAATGACAAGATCCACACAATAAAACATAATCAACAACAACACAGGACGCCTACCAGCAAGAGCGGCTTTCATCGATACTTTGATGAATACCACCCAGCAGATGATGGCTATCTCAGCCATAAATAGGAGAATGCCGAACACGGTACTGAAGCCCCACGCTGCCTCGATGTAGATATGCATTTTCTCGTGAGGCGACTCGTTCACTGCCACAATGCCTGCAACAAAAACCCAGCAACCAAAGCACCCACAGAAACAACAACAGCATATATTAGATATCAATATAGCGAATATATACACATATATATATTTATGGATCGATAAAAAGCATATATTTATTATTCGTTAACCATGAATACCAAAACAACAGGCCACCTCTTTATATCAGGGGCGCTTAGGGTGGCGTCATAAGTGGACAGGTTGAGAGATCTAAGGCTTTTCCATGCGTATCGCTCAAAGAAAATTCGATCAACCCTATATAGTCGCCGGGCTGGAATTATGATGATAACCGACGACTGTACCCAAGAGTCGCGAGTTCAGTTTCGGCGCGATACGTGCCTATTTTCTAGAGACATTAATGTACTAGCCAGCGCTCTCAGGGAATAATACGTAAACGTATTTTTGAAGGTTTAATAATCATGAAAATTTGATATGATGGCATTTACATGGATTAGCGAACGTACCGTGAACGCTGGCGACTGCCTCCAAATTTGGCAGAATGCAGGTGGATATCATGAGGGCGAGCATGTGGACGGAGACCAGCAACGTAGTACACACACAGAATGCGATGAGTAGCGGTTCCGGAATCCCATCGGAAAGGTTGATCTCCACCATCGCCACCTGAACGGTACGCCGAAAAACAATGCAGCAACGACGGACGCATTAGACACTCGTAGTATATATATATGCATATATATATATATATATATATATATTTATATATATATATATATATATATATATATATATATATATATATATATATATATATATATTCATATTGTATTGTCGATGTTCACGAACACCTGCCCAGTTTAGTGAGCTGGGTGATATCAATATAACAAAACGCACATTTATTTTTTCAAAGGGGGACATGTTACAATATTTACATTTTACAAACTGATACCTAGATTCATAAAACAGTCAAGTTACTTGTGTGCCGACATCTGCGCCACAAGCATTCTAAGATTTCGGTGCTCTAGCCATCCGCCATGAAAACATGTTATTTACGCGGTCCGCCTTTGCAATTTGTTTAGACGAGATGGTGCTACCGCTTCTAAGATTGTTTACACGAATGCTAAATTAGTTAGATAAATTTGATAATTCGATTGTATATGTGATAGTCCGCTCTGGACTGCAGTTCCCAAACAGGGCTTAACACAATAGAATTTTCGGCAATGTTACACCTTAATGAGACATGACGAATGAACTTCCTCTGTACACGTTCCATTGCTTGAATGTATGTGCTTAAGTAAGGCCGCCATGATATTTACAACGAATCACGCCTTTGTCTTTCCAGCTACCTTCGGCAGATGACGACTGCTACCAGGTGAATGCCCGGGAAAAGCTTATGTTCCTCCGGGGTGCCCGCCTCCCAGTGTATATATATATATATATATATATATATATATATATATATATATATATATATATATATATATATATATATACTGGTTAGAGACGTTTCTATTCATTTAATAAGACACTAGTTTCCAAGCTATAAGACATTCCTGCCATTCTCTAATTACATCCCTCCCTCATGGAGAATGAAAATTCTGAAAAGTTATAACTAACAACAATTTACTATAATAATTAATAAATGTATGTTTCCAGCCTACACAGGAATTTCCAAGCAAATCGTCACAGGGTCTAATCGGTCGCACTCTCGCTTTGGTCCTTTTGTAGAGCCTCTCCCTCCGTTTTTTTACGTAAATGTCAAAACTTTTATGTGGGGGTCCTTTAGCAACAAATCCTTGTGACAGCGTGGAGTGACCAATTACAGAAGTGCGCCATGTGTATTGCATACGAATTCCAGACATATCCGACAACAAGGAGAAGCACAAACACCCGGAATCGAGCCTCCGAATAATGAGTTCACCGAAAGCTAGGCGGTTATTGCACTTAACTACATAAGTTGCCACACCGCCACACTAGTTCTACGACAAACTCTGCTGGTTGACGTCTGTGCATTCAACCAACGCGCGCTGACGTTCTCCTTGTTACCTCCCTCACCACCACCCGCATCATGATTACACTCATTTTGGCCATCGTCGTTATTATTGTTGTTGCGAACTCAACTACTGGCAAGCTACTGGTCCGTCCGCGCCTAAGCTGGTTCGAACGACGTTCGAGCGTGAAGCCAGCCAGCCAGCAATGCGGTCCTCAAAAAGCATCGAGGTGACGCAACCATGTCTCGCTAGTAAATTGCTCTTCGTCAATTGAAGTCGTTGAAGATGTCGTCGTTATCATCATCGCCATCCTAATCATCATCACCACCATCATCTTCTTTGCCGCCGTCTTGAGTGAGTCACACTTCATCACAGCATTGTCGGCACGCCCGAATGTCTGCATTTACCCACCCACCCACCCCCAATATCCTTCCTATTCGCTCATCGACCGTGCGACGATCGGCCAACAACAGCTCTGATTTCGGCTTCAGTTTCAGCGTGTCGTCAGCGAAGCCTACAACAGCTACGGAGCTGATCGACTACGCGTTGCCGTCAAACGCACTGAATTTCGTCATGAATTTGTAACTGACTCTTCAATGGACTAATATATATATATATATATATATATATATATATATATACATATATATATATATATATATATGATTTATTATTCGCTTGACATGTATACCTGAACACACATATTACCCTTTTCTATCGGGAGCGTTTAGAACGGCAGCATGATCACGAACATACTGAGATATCTATGGTTTCCCCAACAGACTTTGTGGCGCTATAGTCGCTGACTCGTAGCGATATAGTTTTGTTTGTTCTCTCTCTCTCTATATATATATAAATATATATATATATATATATATATATATATATATATATATATATATATAAATAAATAAATATATATATATATATATATATATATATATATATATAAATATATACATCTAGATATATATTTTCAGGTGTATGTAAATGTATACACATAGTTAGCATTACCAACGTGTAGACAGACAGTCCAACTCACCATGGCGAATCCGCTGAGCAGCGCTGACGTCCGTGCACTCGCTTTGAGTTTGGCGCGTGACAGGTGCAGTCGACGCCAGTTGAGCGCGGCCGCGTTGTTTTCCGGCTTGGACATTTCGCGCACTGGGAAAAGCAGTGAAGAAGACTGCAGTGAGGACAAGACTGAGCAACGATGCTGCTGCAACGGTACCACCACGGTGCCGCCCGCCGCCGCCGCCGCTGCTGCCGCCGCCGACGACGACATCGGGGCATGCGGCGATGTCATGTATCGCGAGCACGAATAGCAGTACCCACCAGCAGCAGCAGCAGCAGAAGTTGCTGTAGCGGAAGAAGCAGAAGCCAGAGGACAGGTCGAGCAACAAGAAGAAGAAGAATAATAAGGTGGACTGTGGTAGTGGTCGTCGTAGTAGTAGTAGCTGTTGTTGTTGTTGTTGTTGTTGTGGTTGTTGGTGGTCGCGTAACTTGGCGGGGGTGACACCTGCGGCTCCCGCCGAAGCCGCCCCACCGAACCCCCCCGTAACAACGGCTCGGGGAGTTGCGAAAATCGGATAGCCTCGCTGTTGTTGCTGCCAACGACACCACCACCACCACCGCCACCGCCGCCGCCGCTCCCGGCGCCCCCTTTATGGGCGCTTGTAGGGGCGGCGGCTGGGGCGGCGGCTGGGGCGTCGTCGTCATCGGCAACAGCGGGGTCGGCATGAGTCCGCCCGCTAAACGTATACATCTTCAATGCGCACACGTGTACACACTCGACCGAACTCGACTAGAGACACTGACGCACGACGCAAAAACGAATGTCGGGGCGAGTGCTGCTGCTGCTGCTGTTGCTGCCCACTGCTCGCACTGATTCGCACTTCGACTATAAAACCACTGGTCGCGACTCTAATCTAATGACTCTGAATGACTCTGGCTGGCTGTCTACAGATTACAGGCCGAACAGACTCAGCCGACTAGCGACGATAAGTGTATCTATCTATCTATCTATCTATCTATTTGCTTTTGCGCGAAACTATCTGTTTAGCTGCAGCAGTCCGGGCTCTTTCAGATACTTGCAGTGTTCACTGGTGGTGCTCAACAGCATGGCCGAGCGAGCCCGAGTCTGATTGTTGTTACTCAGGCAGCTGAGAGCTGTCAAGAGAACGCCAAGCAACCGAGAACTCAACTATGGTATCGTGAAGTGAAAAAGTCATCACATCGTATCGGCGTGCCTCAACTTGCCGCGGTCTCCGAGAGGAAACGATTCGGCCAACGTTTCTCTCCTTGCGTCGTTGTTAGCAACGACGACGCATCATCGACGCTGGGCTCTGCTGCGCACTGCTGCTTTTGCGTGTACTGTTTTACCACGTCTCACCCCGTTCGAACACACGCTAGGTAGGGCTTCATTTTGAAAGTTCACATCACAAGCCGTTGTTCATCGCAAGCCGGGCAGGCATAACCATTCGATCCATCCGCTCATGCGTGCATGCGAATACCACCTATGTACGAATACACACACACACACATACATTCGCACAAACACACACACAGACAAACATTCGCAATCTATCAGACTCAGCTCAGCACGCTAATAAAGCACAATGCTTGACAATACTCCAATTAGGTAAAAAGGGGTCACTTGTTTGGTTTAGCACGAAACGCTTGCGCACGAGGAACTTTAGTCAAGCTAAGTTGATCACAGGGTAAGTAGGGAGTGGAAAAGGTGCACCTCAACGAAGACGACAACAAGATTAACAGCAATAACAACAGCAACAACAACAACAACAACAGCAACAACAACAACAACAACTAGAACACCGAAGATAACGCGAACAGCAAACCTCACTCATTCATCACGGTACATCAACGCGTTAGTTACAATACCATGCAGAGTTGACTATCCCGCGCTTCTACAACTCATTCTCACTCTAAACCTACACAACCTTGCAGCCTCTTGCAGCTGAAAAATGGTGGCACCATGACATCTCCAAGTACTCCAGAGTCACTGGGTGACGGCCTCCTTCGCCGCGATCATCACGCACCGCGCATCGACACATGGATTGGGCCAGCCAGCGGTCGATGGCTCGATGAGGGAGAGATCAAAGAGACAAACAAGCAAGTAAGACAGCGAGGTAACTCAACTCGCCACCAGCCTCTCGTGGAGAGAGTGTTGTGCATCTTGTGCCGGTATGCCGGGTGTTTGTTATGCCTGTAATCGTATTACTTGTAGGAGTATTATGATGATGCTTATTTCATCACATTATCGTCAGTGGCGGCAGCAGCATCAGCAGCAGCTGCAGCTAACGCTTTCCGCCTACTGGCGTAAAGGATCAGCAATCCGTGACGTCTGAGTAGTACCGCTGTTACCTCGGGCGCCGATTGGCTTCAACACTACCACAACAACCGTAGCAGCAACCGCAACAACAACAACAACAACAACAACAACAGCAGCATCAGCAACATTCGAAAGAACTGCAAAGGCTACACTAGTATTATGGCTAGATCGATAGTGTCGATGTCACCGCATCCTGCCATCACGAAACAACGTATGCAGACGAATCAGTGTGCCGGCGAAATAACACGAGCGCATCTTTCTTGTTGTCGGCCGTCAGGAGAGTCCTCGGTCACAGAGGCGGGGACAAAACAGCCGGAGAAGGAAAAACGTCGATAAATGACACAATGACAACAGCAACGAAGTGGCTGACGAGGATGGCAACACGTCTAACACCAGATAGGTTCATAGGATGGATGGATAGATAGATAGATAGATAGATTGCTAGATTGACTGGCCGGAATCCGAACCGATCCGACGGCCAGTATTCGAACGCATGAGCCGGGTTAGTGCATTCGAACACATGAGATGAATCGGTGTCCGAACACATCAGACGGGTCCGAACGAAACTGTCCGAACTTATCCGAACGAAACTGAATGAACAGAATAAGACGAATAGTGAGACTAGTCGAAACTAAACTGCCACTACTGATGACTGTGCAGCTTTTGCAGCTTCGTGTACAGCTGGAGGAGTCTATTTCCACCGCCGAGCAAGATGTCTTAGCGGCAAAGCCTTTGCCTTGCATTCGGGAGGACTGGGTTCGAGACCCAGACCGGCCACTCTTAAATTGGCTTGCATGGTTTAGACAATTTAGACAAGGTAAATGCCGGAGTGGTTGAAAAATTAGCCACGTTGACGTGAAAAAACCGTGCCACGGGCATTAGCCCTAGGGAAAAATCTTGGGAAAAAAAACCTGGAACGCATGCGGACTAACCAGCAGCGTTCCAACGTCACACACTGTCGCTAGCAACGACTGTACCACCAACTGTGCCGGTAACAGCGGCAGCAGCAGCACCAGCAGTAGAAACTGTATTGACAGTAACAGTCAGCAAAATCCGCCGCTCTGACGCTCGCGGCAGAACTCCCCAGGGACAACGACACCAACAAAAACAAGACCTCTCTCTACACTGCAGTGCCAACGGTGAGAATGGATGAAAGGCCAAAACAACAACAACAACAGCAGCCACAACAACCTTCACTACCACAACAACAACAGCAGCAGCAGCAGCAATAACATGGTACCATGGTAAAGCTCAATAACCGCAGCTGTTGGACAGACAGACAGACAGGCAGATGCCAAGATCTCTTGCGGCTCGGAGTCGAAGCGGAGCGGAGAACCGAGGCGGAGCGCAAAATCGGAAAAGCCGGCCAGCGACATTTCGGCCGACGCTCCTCACTCTACATCCATCCATGCGTCTGATGCGGTGCCGGCGGCTGCGGCGGCTGCGACATCTCTACGCCACCAACGGCGGTTGCTGCTGCTGCTACTGTTTCTATCGCGGCCGTGGTCGATGTGGTAATTGTTGTTGTTGTTGTTGTTGCTGTTGTTGCTATTGCTGTTGCTGCTGTTGCTATTGCTGTTGCTGCCGTTGAAGCTGTTGTTGCTGTTGCTTCTTCTAAAACTTCGTCTTTAACGGCCATAACGCGACGACAGCGACAGCAGCAGCGAATTCACCCCACGAAGATGACGACAGCAACAATAGCACAAACAACGACAACAATATTAACAACAACGACAACAACAACAACAACAACAACAAAAACAACAGTAACAACAACGACAGCAGCAGCAGCAACGCTATTGCATTCGCCCATAACAGCAAGGGAAGACAAAGCCACCGACTCTTCCCGGTTCCTTTTGGCATCCACCGAAGAATACGCGTTTGCACACACGTGCCAAACAAGCATCAGTTTAAGAATAGCACTTACTGCTTGCTAGTCACAATCGAATCGTCCTCGTAAAGGGATTTTCCGTTCCGTTCTTGAGCATCGTGTAAATATATATATATATATATATATATATATATATATATATCATCAATCAAAAAAGGGATGATCACATTGTGTCGCCAATCCGTGGCCAGAATCTGCAACGCCACGGAAGGAACACCAACGCTGAAAACGGTCGATCCACAAAGTGTTGACCAGGGCAAGGAGGAAAACAGCGCAGCCGTCCATTCATGTTAATCTATTCCAAAGTAGACTGCCGCTCTTCTGGACTGTTCTCGACTAGATGGGATTTCCCATTCATTGCAAGGGGAACAGGGGGTCATACGTTCGTTGATCGTGTATCACCTCGATCAAGACCGTTCGATTCATCATCAAACTTGCGTCGCTTGACATTGATCTTAACCCCCCCCCCCCATTTGGCTAAACTGCTAGCGAGAGAACAGCATCAAAAAAACAGAGAATGAACAGAAATAGAAAGCGTCTTTATTCATGCAATCTATTCAGCCCATTTTAGCTCGTTCGTACCTAAGTCAATCATCACAAATGCAAACGTTAAAGAAGGAAATTGAGATGTAGGTGAGACGCGTTAGCCTAGAAGCCCGTGAAAATACTCGGGGACCGCCCACTAAATAGTCTGAATAATTAAATTAAGCATCAAAGTGTCACAGGCGCACGTGCGTAAGCAGCATAATTATTCGCTCCGTGTTTAATAACTGTAATCATCCAGATATGCTCCAGTCACTATGTCACTGCTCCAAGGGAACATTTGTATATGCAATCCGATGTATGGCTGCGATATCCAGCCCTCGGCACAAGGGAAGCAACACGTATCATAACACTACCCTGTGTATGATAGAGTTTATACACAGGGTAGTGGGTTATCAGGTGCCTCGTGTCTCGGTTACAGGATATCACTTGTCATGGCGGGCCACACGGCCACCATGACACATCGTCGAAATTTTGCTCGAAGTTTTGCCAGAACAATTTTTGCGCGGTGTCACGTCCGGTAGCATAAAACGTTAGTCAAGAATATCGAGCTGCCTGAGTGCGTGGCGCGAAGAAGGTAGACTAATCTAACTTGTGTGTTTTCCAACAGGACAAAATACTACTCTTAAAAACGTAGGCTTCAAATTATTGACCCAACCCGCGGTTGATACGCGGTGTATTGTTGATTAACAGGCTCGCGGTCTCACAGTGCCGCTCTAAGTTCTTACGAGCCGACTGTAAGTCTGTTCATATTTGACAATACAAGGCGACATTGTCGGCATAGAGCAAGCATTTTACAAGGGCATGTTTTTCCGTAAAGACGTTTGGAAAAGCTCCTTCTAATACCTAACATTGTAGACAACTTGTGTTATCGCCCTGAGACAGACCGGTTGTCTGTTCGAACGCAGCATGTTGACATATTTCGTCATCGAGTTTTACCACATATGTCTGACGTACGACTCGGAGGAATGCAAGCATCCGTGGTTCCACAAATGCTTTAGCTGGCTTCGTGAGAATGATATCCCGCAGAGACGCGTCAAACGCGGCTTGAAATCAACAAATGCCGCGTGTGCGGACCTTCCTTTAAACTCACGTGTCATGTATACTTCTTGAAGCAATTGATCTCGAATCTAGCGCTTGAAAACGCAATCATATACCAAGAGAAATTCCACAAATAGAATTTCTCTTAACGAATTTGCGTTTAATGCGTTAATATAGCTGTCCTGTTCGTAGATCGGCGCCCAAATGTGCGTACATTACGTCCCAAAGAAAAGTTACCAAATTACTGTAGACATTTGTGTGTACTGCTACATATATATATTAAAAAGTGTCAATTTTGTACGTTCGTGACACAGCCTGGCAATGATTGCAAAGTGTGGGCAAACTTCATTTATCGATCAAATTTAGTTTCTAAGCTGTCTTATGGTTGGCCTTCTGTCTATGTTTGGCTAGCCCGCCTCGAATAGCCGTTTGGAGCTTAGAGTGACTTTAACTTGTCCTTCAGAACGCCGTGTTGATCTTGATCGTCTCAGTTGCCTCCAGAAATGTCAATGTCTGCGTTACTATAGCAGATATTGACATTTCTGGATACACAATTACGATTTAGTAAACCTTGTATTGGCGGAGCCAATTTATTAGAGTTACTAAATCATAACTGGGAGAGGTCTCTAATGGGTGGACCCTCAAACGCCAGTGGAACAGCTTTAGGGGACGGTACATAGGTAGGATAGCACAACGTGCCTAGGCGATTTAATAGCGCACCGTGCTACCTGATAATGATGGCTCGAAGGAGGCATTTACTTCGTTAGTAGGTGTTTGATACCACCACGCCGCCTTAAGGTTTTTGGCATCAAGTCCCACTTTCCCACTTATCAAATGAAAACCACCCATTTCAGATACACGGTGAGTTCGCTGCAGAAGAGGGTGGGCCCGAGGGCAGGCATGTCTGGAGTATCCGCTCATTCTGAACGTTTGTGCATTCTACAAATACACACTAAAAGCCAGGTTGTATATATATATATATATATATAGTGGAGCCAGGCCTAGACTGATGGCTGAAGACGCCGCTTACTCGTGCGCAGATACTTAATGACGAGCACGTTGCAAACTGTCGAGCCCGGTGGCATAGTGGTGGGTGCATTCGCCTGCGCCTCGCGACCGGAGGAGGCACATAGGGGCGCGGGTTCGAGTCCCACCGTTGCCCCACATTTGTATTTATGGGTGTCCGTGTGTGAAACAATGCGTGAAAAGTAGTCCCGTGGACGTTAAATCTTGGCTGAGGGTCAGTCCGAAAAGTTTGTTTACGTTACAAACTAGAAAAATACCATACATAATGACGACAAAAACAGCAACAAAGCTGGGCGCAAATGGTAAACGTAATAATCGTAAGTAGAACAATAAGGTAAAAGTAGTACATGAAAATATAAATTAACATATTTAGTATATTACTTTCTTGCCGTCAAGGCGGAGGAAAAGATCCAACGTAACTAACTGCAGAGGTGCGAATGGTTAGTAACGATGGTCTGGTATCGAGATCTGGCTTTGACGAGCCTGGCAGAGATCTATACCACCATGAGCTGGATGATGTTACAATAATGAGGATATCTCAAGAAAAAATGTATCTACCAGTGCTGCGACAATGCGCCCGCCCAACTGACCCACCCCACTCCGCCACATGCCGCCACAGCTCTCCAGACGCCAAGGGGCTCATCAACTCCTAAGTCGCTAACAATAGAGAAGAGTTTAGAAGGCGCCCGAAGACTGCCGAAGAAGAAACTCTAGATGCCCCTAGAGGCTGCGTACAGAGCCGCCTCGGATCGCAAGGTGTACACAACACACCGTTACACCCAGGCATACACACTTAATACTGATGGGCGCTTCGTTTTGACTAGCTCCGAACAGCCTATACCCAGGCGCAACTTCGCCTCAACCGCCCTCGACAAACGGATCTCATTCGAGTTTTTGGAGGAAGTCTGTTTACGAAGCCTTGTGCAAAATATCGGCTTTCGCTTATCGCTCGTTTTTTACCTTTACTGATGCACACCAAACTTCTTAGATAACCGAATCATACAGTCCCACTAAATTAGCTTCAGTACTATTTCCGAGGTGTCACAAAGCTCTGCGCTCGACCTCCTGCTATAGAGTGCGAGCAATAAGCCGTCTCCTAGTTCCAGCCAAGAGTACGACAATCCGTCTGCACAACGCAGCCCAGATTTTAATTTTCGCCTCGCTGACCAAGAGTCTCTTCCTCGACCGAGGCTCGTGGAGTACTTGGCGACTCAGACGACAGATAAACTCGGAAGACAGCCAATGAATTCGCACGCCTTATGCTCAACATCTTTGGACCGCGACATTCGAGATCTGGGAGAGGAACAGCACCGTCGCTGCCACCTGTAGAAGAACCCAACACGCACAAAGGACAAGAAACCTCGAGGTACCTCCACCCTACAGTAAGAGAAGAGTGAGACAGTCTGGAGTAAGGTTATCCAGGGTATTACGGGTCATAATACCCTTACTCAGCTTCAGAAAGCCCCCCAACCCGACGTGTGTTTACTACGACGATAAACTCGCCAAATTGGACACAATCCGGAGGTGTCCAGCATGGCGGCGCAGTGCACGCTAATAGATAACGCTTGTGACCTGGCTATTCCAGAACTACGAGATGTCTGCAAGAAGATGCTGAAAGAGTCTCCACTTAGCCACCAGCGACGTACCCATTTAAGAATATCGTGACGGAGTATAGCCATCAGCGGGACAGTAAATGTTGTAAGAATAGTAACTGTTTATGTGGTAAAATTGCTGTGTGCGGGCGACCACGTGGGCAGCAGCACTTTATAACCATTTCATATTCAAATCTATGGATTTATTGCTTTTAGCAATATTACATACATATTAATGTATTCTTGGTTTATCGGAAACGAAACACACAACTCTGCTAGAAGAATGACAAAATAATAGTGATACCGTGAAACGCACACAACAATACACACAAATGCAAAATCAGAGCCTTTCTGCCCTATAGATTCGATTATGTTTATATATTATATTGCTTAATTATATATATATATATCGACTCGCAGTTTTTCTCGACGTGTCGGCTGCTTTTAACTGCCTTGATCATTCCCTTCTGTTCCAAATGCTCGCTCAGCTGGGTTGCTCCGCGCAGGCTGTTGCCTGGGTTAGATCCTATCTATCAGGACGGAGACAGGTGGTACGAGCTGGTCAAATGGAGTCATCCTGGCAGCAGGTTGACATGGGCACCCCTCAAGGCTCGGTTCTTGGACCTTTTATGTTTCTTATTCTTCTGAACTTCATTCTATTAAGCATCCAGCGGCAAAACCTTGGCTCAACTATTGCTTTTGCTGATGACACTACGCTACTGTTCGGAGTGAATCATCGAAATTTTAATACGGACTTGCACCAGTCGCTTTTAAAGGTTGATGACATAATTCGCATTTTTAACAGCTTTGGACTAGTTGTCAATGCTAGTAAAACGAATTACATAATTTTTCGTTCATCGCCAAGGCAACTGGCATTACCTGACAACTTAATACTCAAGACACGAAATATTGAGCTATCGCATATCGCTAAGTGCCTGGGGCTCGTTCTCCAGGAAAACATGAGGTGGCATCCTCATCTGGATTATATTGCACCTAAGTGCTACGCAGTAATAGCTGCGCTGTGTAGAATGAAAATGATTGGGGTCCCCATAGAGGGTCTACTTATGGTATACAAAGCCGTATTCTTACCAGTGCTATGCTATGGTATTCTTCTCTGGGGTGGTGGCTACGATGGAATTCTCCGGAGAGCCAAAGTGATACAGAATGATGCACTTAGAGCAATTTTTTCAAGGAAGCGAAGGGATTCGGTCCGTGACTTGTTTAATCGTTTTAATTTACTTACTGTGGAAAGCATTTACACGCTAAGGGTTTCAATGTTAGCATACAACATTTCGCAAGGTATTGTGCCCTCGGAAGTCGCATTTCCACTGATCCCTACCCTCAGCCGAACATCAACTAGGCGTGCAACAACTTTTGCAGTGCCCTCTGTGTCCCTGAAGTCCAGTCAGCACGCACTTGCATGCCGTCTTCCGAAAACCTGGACGTGCATTCCCAAACACATTAGATGCCTAACAAGGAAACATTTCTTCGTTCGTGAACTGAAACGGTGGCTTTTAATTTCACAGCCAGAATCTGGCTTGTAATCTAGGTAAATTTGGAATTGGGATGGTAGTGCTTTGTATATAGGGGCACACACTCGGCTTAGATAGTTGTGTTTATACGTTGTTTTTACCCATAGTTGTGAATCCTGTAGATGCTGTACTAGTGAAGTGTACTTCGTTTGTGCGAATATTTAAAAGTGTGTAGCCTTACATGTTGTTCGTGTTCAATCAAACATACCAGCTGCTGTTTTGGTGTTCTTGTGATACTCAATAACCACGGCGATTGTGTAAAGTGCTTATAAAAAGCACTCCTTGGACTTTGTCGAGAGTGATTTTCTACTTCGTTGTTTGAATCATGTTTTTTTTTTAATTTTTTTCTTATTTTTATTTGCCGAGAACTTATATAATATATATATATATATATATATATATATATAATATATATTATATATATATCGGTTTTGCTCGAGTGTGCCACGTATAGAGTAAGCCCATAAATTGCAATGATGCCTAATTGTCTAATTAGCTTCGACCAACATTGGTCCCTTGTCCATATGATGACAGCAGATGTAGCGGCAGATTGTGAGCATTAAAAAAAGAAAAAAAAATACAACTGTTTAGCCATTTAAAAATATGAGCGTACAGCTAGCTGGAAACAGATGATTGACACTGGACAGATGACAGTTGACAGATGATTATGACATCGGAATTTTCGAATTCGATCTCGGCGTGACCCCGCCAACCGAAGCGGTGTATACCACTCATGTATCTGTTAACCATATACATATATGTGTGTTTTTATAGGACCGTCTTCTCCGGGCGGCAAATTTATTGAAATTCAGTAATTCCTCATTGAGCCTCAAATTTCTATAAATACACATTTTCGACAATTGTAACAATTAGGGGTGTTTCGCAGAAAAGGCTATCGCCCGTGTTTGCTATTTAGAGATATGAAAAGAGAGAGTAAATAGATAGGTATGCATAATTCATGCGTGATGAGATATAGGCCAGTAAGAGTAGATATAGTAAGACTAGGTAGGAGAAGAATAATATAGATGAACAATACGATTTTCTAGAAGAGATCCTCATCCTATAATAAATAACTATAGATAGATATGTCTATCCCCTTATTGGATAAATTATTTTCTAGATAGCTATATCATATATCGATAAGATATATTACTAATATTTATATCTAATATATAGTATATATAATAACTTCCAATCTAGCTAGGTTCCGAGTGCCTGACATTTGGTTATACTGCACACTTGCATTCTGGCTTTCAACAAACACACGACGTTCGCATTTCTATCCGTGTGAAAGATATTTTTTTCCGGCTGACTTCCACTCAGGTTAGCCAGTGGAGCCTGCGACGCCGATGCAGCCATCAGCTAGCTAGCTGTATGTACTCACCTAGCAGTTTGTGCTGAACATGATCATCGAGTTCTGTGGGAGTCATATTTATTGGCACCGCCGACGACAATGTCCGCAAAAGTCTACCACACACACAGAGATATGAGTTGTCGTTGATGCGGCCACCACCGTCACTAGTCAGTGGCAATTGTCTTTGACAGCACGAAGCTGGAGCTGAGGCCATACAGTTCTCGCTCTCCAGCCTCCAGCAGAGAGAAAAACGCTAAACAAACGAACTAGTTATACTAATCATACTATGATGCTTAATCACAGCAACATACATGGCAGCAACACACACACCTACACTGAATCCACAGACGCAACGACAACGACGACAACAACAGCAACAATAGCAACAATAGCGGCAATGTTTGGTATAAAAAAATAGATGATAAACAATATCGAAGACGACGACCCGCCTTAGAAGTTAGTAAATGACTTTTACTGCTGCCACTGGCTTCACTTTACTGGTGCTGGAATGACTGTCGTTATTCTGGTGGTAATCCAATCCTCATCAAGATAATCATCATATTCGACATCATCGTCATCATCATCATCATCAACAGATTGAACGAGAGACGAGATAATGCTGTGATGTACACTACGAGTAGTTTAACATGACACAATCTTCATAATCGCGCCGGAGCTCCGGCGACGCGCTGGCAACTATTTGCCACCCAGCGAGCAGAGTGGAAAACAACCCGTTCGACGGTTGGTAACATGGTGGTGGTATTGTTATGAATTTTATTCGAATTATTATTATTATTATGAAAAATAATAATCATGTAATGATTGTTGTTATCGTTGTCGTTGTTGTGTGTGTGTGCTAAAGTCTGTCTGTGGTCGACAAACAACAAAGTGTGGACAGGTGCGGCGAAAATGCCCGGCCGGCTCAAAAACCGTCACTGCAGACTCTCAGCAGAACATGGCATAATACAAAATGGTTGCTCAGATAGATGGTTGCTGCTCTATTCGGTGTTCGATTTGATGTTGTGGCTTGTTCGATTTTTTTTGTCGCCGTGTCTGGTCTGGTCTGTCTGTCTATCTACCACAAGCTGGTAGGGATTGGGATTATGTAGACGGATGAGGAGAAGGAGGATGCTGCTCCTGATGCTTATTATTATTATTATTGTTATTGTTGTTGTTGTTGTTGTTGTGGTGGTGGTTATTTCTGACGGCGGTGAGGCTCAGATGGTTAGATCTGCCGTCAGTTCAACGATCTCTCACTCTCAACAACAATAACAACAACAACAACAACAACAACAACAACAATAACCGATCAGCAGCACACGACACGGCCTCTCTCCTTTCATCCGCCCGCCGCTCGTTACGATGCCAGCCGGGGGCGCCAAGTGGCGTCTGCTACGAAGAGGCGTATCTTGAGCAATGTAAAAAGAATGTGCTGCTATGTACGCGTTATTATAACGGGATTATTATTGAATACACCTGTGAGAATGAAAGTCTCCGAAGTATCATCTACCGCCTCACACTCAGGTGTCTAGTGTAGCGTAAATTTCCCCGCGCGTGAGTACTCTCATGCGTGAGTCAATCAATGCCTGCTCGATGGGTGGTTCTGAAAGTGTTGAAGCCACATATATATATATATATATATATATATATATATCTATACATCAACTGGCTATAGGGCGAACGGAAAGTTGAAGCCGTTATAGACAAGCCCAAAACGGCAAGGCACGGTTAACGCGTATATATATATATATATATTGAGCGACTCCCTCAATAGGCAACGATTTGTAAGGATATTGAGAGCATATCTCTATGGTTCAGAGATAAAGGCCTCAACTGAATTGCTCAATTTAAAACTAAAATCAATTCTGAAGCTTTTGCCTGCGACGGTCACACGCCTGATATACTAGTTGAAACGAAGTTCCTCGGATATCGTTCTTGATGAACATCTGACGTTCCAGGTTAATTAAGTTAACCGTAGTTGTCATGATATGTAAGGCGCATTCTTCTTGGTCATCATCTTATGGCCCACTGACCTCAAGTGCACAATCGAGGTTTGCACTCAGCAATCTAGGTGCTACATTTTGGAACACGTTGTCTAGTGATACTCAGACGCTTATGTTATTTAATCAAATCGAAAACGCTACGAGAACTACTACCGTGATAATGTATAAAATCTTACTTTAACGTATGTTACATGTGTGCATATGCTTCGCACTAGCCATGTAGCTGTATAAACGTTTTAACACACACATATATATATATATATATATATATATATATATATATATATATATATGTATATATATATATATATATATATACATTTATATATATGGCAGAGGCGTTCTTTCTCTCAAAGGGGGCTGGAAATAAACACCACGAAGGCTAAGGCTGTGAAATTTAGAAGAGCAGGTCGATTGGCTGTCAAAGAAGTAGTTCGTTGCTGCGGCCAATCCTTAGAATTTGTCAACTCTTTCCGATATTTGGAGCTTCGGCTTCCTGGGACGACCTTTACTGCGTACATCGTCGAGACACTGCGCACAGCCCTAGTCTCTCTGTACGGAGAGGTCGGCGACGTCCGGTGACTATTGGTCCTGGCGGCAGTGGCACTCTTCCACTTCAAGATTGCAGGGCTGATGTATGGTCTTGACAGAATATGGGAACACCTCACTAAGGCAAACTTTGGTTTACTTGAAAGGTATCTCACAATGTACATGAAGCGAGCACTTTGTCTGTCGATGCGGGCAAGAGTTGTGTACCTTATGTCGGGCTGTGCATTGCTTGTTGAGATCATTCAAGAGTGAGGTTGAAGACGCTGCATACAGTACCATTCGAAAGCTTCATTTTGGAATGAAAAGATTGAACAAGTCCGACGAGAGGTTGGATACCTGGATATTTTCAGTACTTCTCGCCTCGGGTGTTGTCTTGCATGTGACAATCGCCGCGTATATACCAGATACATAGTTCATGGCTATCATCACCTGGTCTGTCCGAATACGAACTTCCACGAGGAGTATACGGAGTCAGTCTGTCGACCGTGAGCGTGTACAAGGTATCATGCGTCTGCCTGCCTGACCCTAGCGAAGCGATCGCTGCACTGTCTCTCGCGAATAACATGCCGAGAACGGCTGTCGATGGTATCGCTTGTTCATTGTGCCTTCGAAAATCTGTATTCGCGACACAACAAATCTCTTTGGGAAGGAGGCGAACGCTCGGGTGGAAATTGCGGTGCACTCAGATATGTGCTTGGTCTCGCAGAGAGAGACCACGCGACGGCGTGGACCAGGAAGCTAGTCTCTGTTGTTGATCGAATTTTATTTGAGCGATACCCATTGAAAATAGACGATAAACAATATCGCTGCGAGTTAGCGCCTTTACTGCCAAAACGACCGCTGGGGAGTCCTAGTTATCTCAACGTTTATTGAAGACATGCCTCATGGCGATTTCAAGTCCGTAGAGGACGGAAAGTGGTCTAGAAAGTCAAGTATTTTTTATTCTAGGCCCGGCAGGGAGCCGACAGTTACTGACTACCGAAGCTTCTATGCTGATGGCGGGGGTTGAAATCATTGTCTCACATACGGATGTCCAGCAAGGCGACCCGTAGTTAGGGCGCCCTATTTGTTCTGCACAGCGGTTGACGACTGTCTGGTCGTATCGCTAAGATGCACGCTCAGCTTATAGTACTTACACGTGGTTCGTGAAAATGAGGCAACGAGCTCATTGAAACTACGATAAGAGACCACAAGAAAGATGCTATACTTACACTCCCGCCGTAGCAGTTTTACTGCACTGATCCACAGCGAGCGTGCCTGACCATTTCGGCTAGACAGACCAGCAGGCTCTTCCTCCCCCCGTCCCGACTCGTTATTGCGGACCAGGAAGTCTCTTAAACACTAGTCCTACCCTATGATCGGCATTCGTCACCTCGCTATTCCGCGTTACGTCCCAGCATATATATCCATACACACATACACCTCGATAGGTAGTTAGACCCACACCATGGCGGGTGGCTAGACCCACACTAAGACAGGGCATGGATGACATCCATCGCTGCGAAAGGCAGCAGTAGACAACGCACGATCCACTTGCAAGAAAGTCTGTTTCATGTGGAGGTTATCAATCTGGTATGCATATTAAGCACAGGCAGCAGGTATCTTACTGATACCACACAGTGAAGCATTAAGTAGTTTGGATCGAAAGTCGTCGTTTGTCACCTATTCGTGTTAATCTCAAGCCTGTAGTCAGTCCTCTGATGGATGAAGACACCGACAATATGACAATATTTGTTCGTCACTATATATTCGATATCGTATACCCTGCCTCCCATAATCCGGCAGTTGACCCGAAAAGTGTTACGATTGGGAGTTCACACACTGATCATTCACACAGAGGCACATCGGACCGATTCAATTGTGTTTGGCAGGGAGTCACGCACGAGAGTCATAGTTACTCCGATATTAAGTGCAAAGCATTATTTCTGTACGAAGACTCGACATTGGCGGAGAATGCGTCTGCACCACTTCGAGATCTCCTGCTTGATCTAAAGGTAATCACTCGTCAAGATTCGGAATTACTGGGAAACGCGAGGGCCTGCTCTCCTCTGTATACCTCGCTCGACGACAATATAAAGTCGGGTTTCGGCCTTCGACTGGATGCAACGTTGGTAGAGCCCCATCAGACCTAATCCGAACAACCGGCAGACACTATGGCGTTATCATGATCCGGTATTACGCATTCATAACGGTGGCTGCGTGCTAGGCGCGCTAGCGTCAACAACGCTACTGTTGGAGCCCTTCTCTCGGCTGAAATTCCAGCGATGGTTGGGTCAGAGGCCTGGTGTCGGGAAGACAAGGAACAGCCCGACGGTATGATGATGACGGAAGATCTCCTTCAAGCCCGGATAACACAGTTAGATTCCACGCCCTTGGTCTGAGATGTAACTATGTCGGGTTCCCTTGTCCCCTGCGTGGTTCGTCGCAGCGCATTTCAAAGGCCTACGTAGCAGAGGAGGCTGAGACGAGGAAATGCCGTAAATACTTGAATGTTAGGCACGCGTATAACTCTACACTGTTCGCGTTTGTCGTGACGCTAAAGTCTGGAGGCCCCAGCGTAATCACGTCTGCGCTAAGGTGGGTAACATCACGGGAAATAGTAGACCAGGCGAGTTTCTTAGTCTCATCTCAGTTTTGATTCAGCGGCAATGCTAGGGTTAAAGGCGAAATGGGGCAGTTCTGGACAATTGCTTTCCTCCAACAAAAGAACTTTGTGGGCAATAGACGTGGTACGAGTTGTCTTCAGCATCTGTAGGGTAGGCCGTTTTATAAAACTACAAACCACACCGGCTCGCAACAATCCAACTACAAACAAAAGCCAGGTTTTCATTTTAGGCTTATAAAGAGTTTTAACATGATCTTGTATTATACCAAGTTACTGAAATAAATAAATGATGGATACATCTACAAACAACAACAATTGTAGTAATAATAATAATCTGTATAAAAGTTCAATAAA